>CM021769.1:55038344-55378965 GCA_011076525.1 Nettapus auritus | reverse complement strand
CGAACGGCTGTGTGGTGTTTAGCTGCCGGCCGGGTTAAACCACAACATCCACCTAACTAAAAGTCCAGCTACGATCCAGGAAAAGAAAATTAAAATATGCAACACGAAAACTGACTGACTGTGTTGTGTGGTTCCCACACCGACATATCTGACAGAACTATTTCAGAACATTTACACTGGCAAACACTAAGCACTCTCTAGCTCTGGTGTAGTATTTTCTCTCCATTAATTAGACTTTTTAAAATTTATTCTTCAAAAAGTAGAAAGCAGTGCATAAGACATCCCCAAATCAGCTAATGTTAAGCAAGCCTCGTGATATCTGTGTTCAAGTCATGATTGCCTGTGGACATTTCCATACCTCTATACAGATGACCAAGAGGACAGAGCACCCGATAGGTAGTTAAGAGACACAGGGATTTCTCCTGGTTTTGTCACTACCTGAAATATAACCAAAGGTCATTTGACATTTGTTCCCGTTTTCCTCCTGTTTAGACATTCAAGTGCTGTCAGTATCTGCAGAGAGTATCCGGCCCATGAGGAGTTTATGTGGGGGTTGTAGATCCATTTCAATGTAAGCACGTAGCCCCCACTCCTCACAGGATATAATTTCCTTGGCAAATGACTTGACACGGTAACTCAACCACAAGCTGTAAAATTCCCTTAGAGCTGGAGCTGGCATCACATGCACCTGAACATGGCACAAATGAGTGGTACTTGCAAGTACTGCCAAAAGAAAGGAATTCAGCATTGCAAAAATTGTGGTAAAAACAAACAAACCAACCTTCTCTCACAGAACACGTGCTTTTTGAATGCAAAAATTAACTGTGTTATCATTTAATATGCTAAGTGTCCTCACCAACTTTAGTATCACCTATGGTTTCTTTCAGCACTTCTACAAAGCCCTCACCAACCTTGACCAAAACTTAATTAGCATCTCGTACCACACACCTCCAGCCTTCCTCAGGCGGTATTTTTAGGATGTTTAGTGAAGGCTATGGAACTGGAAGAAGCGTTTTATTTCTGAGAGGAAAGCCATTTTCGGCATCCTTCCTGAGCACCTGGCATCGTATTTACCCCACCAGAAGTCAACAGCCGATGGACGCGCAGGTGCTCTTCTTTGCCTCAAGGAAAACATTTGTTTTTACTGTTTTTGCTTGCTCGTTGTCATGTAAGTTTGCACCTCTGCGCAATGACAAATAACATTTGTAAAGCTTTACCTACCGCTGTATCTCAGACACTTGAAATGACTATATGGATGCAATTCATTTTAATGATTGGTTCTGTTCTCTCCGACTTGCAACATATTATTCAGTAAATTAACTTTGCCTCTCTCCTTTGAAAAGAATGCCATGAAAAGCCTTTCACATCACAGAATACAAAATTGATTATTTTCCTTTGACTGCTGCATTTCCATGAGGTGCTGTTTTGACCTTGTCATACAGCTTATTAATTAAAAGATACTCTCAGGAGCACAACATATTCAAATATGTAGGAGAACAGCAAACTGTGTCTACAAGAAAGCATATGAAACAGAATAGTTCAGTTGGAAAGGCCCTAAAAAGATCACCAAGTCCGACTGCCTGACCACTTCAGGGCTAACCAAAAGTTCAAGTCCAAGTGTCTCCGGAACACCGGCAGGCCTGGGGCATCAACGACCAGTTGTAACATCCACTAGCTCCCTCAGTACTCGGGGGTGAATCCCATCAAGCCCCACTGAGCAAATACAACTGGTCCCTTACAATTTTGGACCGAGCAATTCAGCGACCACAGATAGAAGAGTACTGCTTTTCAAGGCACAGTCCTCCAACCCAGAGAACTATGCAACTGAAGATCTACCATGAATATTAAAAGCTCAGGCAATAAAAGGCATCGAAGGCCTCCACATTTTCCTCATCCCTACTTGTTAAGTGACCATCTTCATCAGTTACCAGTTCAATGCTTTCCTTAGAAAACATTTCCTTTTCTCTTGCTGTTGACATACTGGAGCATTACGTATGCTTCAAGACTGAAAGGAAATACTATCAGCTCTCACAAATTTCCCCCCAGTTTAATATGTCAAAATAATTTCATTCCTCTAGCATCAAAATATTTAGTTCATGTATGAACAACGCAAACTATCAATATGTACAGTTCTGGAGGTATTGGAGCCTCTGAACAGATTGAATAAGCATGCTATAATTACAAACCTTTCTTTATCTAGTCATGTCGTTACTGTGACTAGATATATCACATAATCAGGATTGCATAATTTGATACATTACAACATATATTACAGACATTGTTTCAGAAATAATTTACTGTATAATCATGGAAACTGAATTATTTTAACTTCATTATTTAAACTCATTGTAGCGTACAATGCAATCGCTAGGATAGTCTGAGAGATAAGGGGAAAAATTCAAATGTGAAAAAACATTCAAAGATATTCGTTCACAGATACTCTTCCCAAGGTACTGCATTCAGCCAAACAGCAGTAACAGCCAACATTTGCCTATCCTGAAGTTGAGCTGTGTGCGTTAGTCAAAGATGAGGTTTTATGTCTGCTTTCTTTCTCTTTACAAAGAGAGCACATTGGTGAACTTGAACTGTTTTGAAAACTACTCGATTCTGCTTCAAAAATTGATCTCAAGAACCGTTCAGCTTTTGGCTCTTTTAATCAACCTTCGCTGAACCTCGAGGTAGCTCAAACAGTTACCATTTGCAACACCCTGTACCTCAGATTCAAGACCTACCGCGCATAGCAAAGCAGATCCCATTCGTCAGCAACACTCAAAACCACAAAGACAACCAACTCTGGACTTGCCATGGACAATTTTTCTTGTAACTTGGTGATAAGAATTAATCAGCTTGTTTATGTGACTGATCAAACATTCTGCAGAAAGTTTACTGCTCTGTGGTCTCATGATCTCAAAGCTGAAGGTAAAAGGGGAATCATTCTCAAAATGCTTTCCTACTTCTATAAATAAATGCTTTCTGACAATTTTAATTAAAATGTACACTGATGGTTTCCTATGACAATCCTTTTCTGTTATGATATATATACACATTAAAATTCCCAGCAGCGGCAAAAGCATTTTTAGACATGGCCACTGATAAGCATCAGATAATTAACCTGCCTTATAAAGCAGATTTTCCACCTTTTTTTTTTTTTTTTTTTTTCCCCCCTCCACATAGCCAGTATCCAGAATTTACTGAGGGGCACTCTACCTTTTGTCATAATAGCCATTGTTAATAATGGCTGATGAGCACTTCCAGAATGACGAAAACAGACGGCTATATGGTATATGACCACTTCCACGTGCACTGGCCCGAGGTATCCCAAATATTAGATGACAGGTAACAGCAGACAAATAGCACTAATTTTACATTATGTTGGTCTATGTCAGTGGGAAAAATGTGACAAGTAAGCTGCATTTCTTAAAAGTGAGTGTATGTCCATGCAACAGACCAGGAAGCCTTGGCAGGGCTTGAGGGGAAAAACATCACACTTTTTTTTTTTTGGGGGGGATGGGTGGAGGCAGGGGGAGGATGTAGAAGCAAGAGGACAAAAGACGATTGCAGTTGTTGTTGCTGAGTTCTAACTTTTTGTGCTAAACGCAAGGTCTGTGTGTACTTACTGTGTTACACAGAAGTATCAGCCATGTGCAAACTCATTTTATATACTTTAAAACGTTCACATCTTCCTAAAATCTTTTAGACAAAGGGCCCAGGTACAAAGACTGTGTCATAACTGGGAACCAAATCCAGTTTTACCAATGCAAGTCCATCATCGCTATAACAAAGCAGCCATCAGAAGTAATTTAAAGTTTTCATGCAGAACTGAGGACTGGGAAATGTGCAAGAAGGAATTTAGATTGCACGGCAATCAAAGCGCCTAAGCTACTCCCCCAAAATATCTGCATATCATACTTCCAAGCCCTGCTACTTTGATTTCAGAAAGCTGCAAAATAATCACCTCTATGCACTGCTCTTTAAAATCACTTGATCTGCTAAGAAGATACCGTCTGTCATTACTTTGGGACTTCTCACTAGAGATTGTTGTATTGAATATTTCAGAGGATTTTCTAAAATTTCATCAGCGGAGTGTTTCTATTAATGATGCACTCAGCAAAAGAAGCCCGCTTTACTCATCAATTGTCAGAGACTACTGCCTAAGCTAATTATTTGAAAGCATGCATAGTTATGCTCCAAACATGAAACTTTAATGGAATGAAAGACAAAATCAACTGGCAGCCACAATGTTATAAAATATGCTCAGTAATAAAGAATATAGACAAAAGGATCTTTTTCATGTTTTCCTATTTACCACCTTCAACTTGCATGAAAGACCTATAAGCCTCTTGCTGCCTTTCTAAGATTAATGTTAGTTTAAGGAAGATCAATGATTCCTCAGCCACCAGCTAAGGGAAAAAATCTTTCATTTTTATATCCCACTTGCCAGTTCGTCACAGGTAAGAGTGAGTATGCATTTGGGTCTGATAGGCTCATAAATAAAGCAAATAGTGACTAGAGCAATATAGTTGGAACTGCTAAAAATGTTTTATTTTTATTCCTGCTTCTTCCCTCATCCCAACCTGCAAAGTACCTCCATAGGATCTATAAATTTCAAGCAGAAGATGTGCAAGGCCTCCTGTAAGACAACGTCTTTCAGCTGTCATCCCCTGACACAGATTAACCTAGTACACAGCTTCCCAAATTCTTTTGGTGGATTTCAGCAGGGTTAGTAACTTTTTCTATAATTTGTCTTTTAAGAAGCTAACATATTTAGTTTGCCTTGCTGTTCCTAACATAAGAATTAGCAACTTTTTCATTCGTTGCAGAGTGGGATTATGGACAACCTATAGATTTACTTTTAATTAATATTTCAGATGACCAGTTATACCCGAAGTATTGTTTCTTAAATATTGGAAGTCTGATATCTCATGACAGACAACACATTATAAAAGTAACCTATAAGAATTGTAAAAAGGTAAAGTTTCTTATTCCTAAAACCAATCACCAAGGGCAAGATGAAACAGGAGAAGAAAGAAAAAAATTTTAGAAGATATGGATGTCCAGTGACAGATGTCATTCATTGCTGGTAACGCTGAACAAGACAGTTTTTCAGACAAGCAAGATGGAGGTCAGACAGCTATTTGAAGGGAGGGAAGAAAACAATGATGAGACAGGTCCCGATGTCATTTGTATGATTAATTACACATTGAAAAATGCACGTGCTCTCTGCGCTATGGTTTAGAACTGAGTAAAAAAAATTTTCTACAAAAAATAAATAAAATAAAATAAAATAAAATAAAATAAAATAAAATAAAATAAAATAAAATAAAAATTTGGACTAAAGTCACTTAAAAAAAGTGCTATCTCAATTCTAGAGAAGCCGACAGCAGTCATCTATTAGATTATTTTCTGCTTTAAGAAATCTGTACTACTACATTTCTAAATTTTCTCATCTATCTTGCTCGACTGTAATGACAGAATCAATTGTAGTCCTGCAGAACTTTTTGCTAAGCTTAATGGTGTGTTCCACGGCTTCTATACATCACAGGATGCACCTGGATAAAATGTTGGAGTACCATGTGCTTGTATAATTTTATTTCTATTTGAAAACCCAGCAAAAACATACGTGAGTTCTTTTAATGCTACAGAACACGAGTGTAGCAGACTTAATCACGCTGTTCATAACAGCCGAATATCATGCAGGAAAATTCATTAAGGTGCTGCATTGTTTTTGCACTTCACTCCCGACTAATTGATCTCTAAGTCTTTTGAGGCCAGCTGATTAATAAAAGTTCTATGTATTCTTGAAATCTACGGCAATCATTACAAACACACACTTGAGAAGCGACTGGAAAAGAGAGGCAATTTCCTTTTAGCTGCTATTCTAATTCACTTTCAACAGCAGAAAACACTAGAAATCAATGCTTAAAAGATACACTTCTCAAAAGATTCTGCAGTCTGAGCTCAGTCCAAATGAAACGTATCAGCCAATTTCTTAACAAGACTGGAAAACTATGGATTCTCTTTCCCATGGCCCACTGTGCAGGCAATGCCTTTGCATGGGATTTCTATGGCTTCTGTGCTTCATTTCCATGTCTCACTTATTGGAAATCATCAAATGTGCGTTGCCGTACCCTAAATAAAAAAATGGGATCTTGAGCCAACATAATCCTCCTGGCAACTGATAGGTGTTGAACCCAGTTAGGTACTGAGTTCAAGGACTTCAAACAGTAAAACCATCTTCCTTTCCAAACACTCCTCTCTTTACAAGTAGTAAAGGACAGTATTGCCTTAGCTGTCAAGCTGCTACACTACTTGAACTTTACCTCTCGTGTATAAGAAAAATAATGACAAAATTAAGCTCTAAAGCTTGCCTGACATTTCAGGCCTCCTGAACACATTGCATAGCAAGCAAGAAGTCCTTTCTTCTCTTCTGGTTAGTAGCTTTAAGTAAATAATTTGCTATACACTGCAGTGAAAAAATATCACATGAAAATAACATTTCAGGAAGGAGAATACAAAGGTTCCATATTTTCCAAAAAAAACGCTTGAAATCTGAAATCTCTCTGGAAAAACAGCAGCTTGTGCACCCCACAGACGATGAATAGTTCTCTTTGAGCCTGTCCACTTACCCTACTTTTCATGTCTGAAAAGGCTCCCTATTTCCTGTCAACATCCCCCCTCTACCCTCCCAGTAGCTTTTAGCATCATTTCTTTCTTATCTTAGAATAAGTGTAATTTTGTTGCATCTCCTCTGAACTTCCTCTACTCAGCCATATGAGTTAACTATTTACTTATTTAAAGAAAGCTTAAGGGAATTAGTTATGAAAGGCACCTGCAAATGCCTAATAAAATATCAAAGAGGATTTCCTAAAGTCTAGAGAGGAATGCTTATAAAACCACAGGGACATGAAAGAGATTCAGGAAGGATTCTTCTCAGATGCAGATGAACTATAGATGAAAACAAGTGCTTGAGAAACATAGGCATTAGTTTGTAAGTGAATCTGAACAAACACCAATGAATCAATGAAAGTGAAGCATGTACCAAACCAAATAGGGCTTTTCAGATCCTCACAGAAACATCCACCTCTACTACTGGTGCAACGTCTCTTCATGCTTACCAGAATTGGTATTTCAAGAACAGAAGCAACACATTCAATGGAAGAGGATGGAAGAGCTTCCTAAGCACGGAGTACTGGGCTGTCTCCAACAATCAGGATCTGCAGAGCTGTGCAATAACCATTGCCACATCCAGGAATGCATACAAACATCCTTTCCACAGGTATGTACTGAACACATGGGTTCAGTAACATACTCTCCCCACAAGGGTGTGTAACTTTGCATTAAGAATATAAACCATGATTTATTTCCCAACAGAAAAAGAGATGCAATATTTTATCACTCTTTTTGCCATTATTTATCATTCTTTTTGACATGATGGGAGTCCATCCCTCCCTATGTGCAGATATTGATCCTAAGGAGGCAAGTCTGTAGTATCAACAGAAGTTTAAACTCAGACAAACAAATAATTATAACAGGAAAGCCCAATTTCGCATCATATGTACGTTTCAAACCACCTTTATAAACAAAGAGCCATGCTACACTGACACTTTTTCCATCAGGCCTTCTTAATGATTACTGTGTGCGTTGTGATGAATCACTTAAGGCTAAATAGTTTCCACAAAGCAGTCCAGTGTTTTTAAAATGAAAGAGTGAATTCTGAGCCATCTCACTGTAAAACATATTTCTACGGAATATGTCATAGGTAATATGTCATAGGCTTCTGGGTGATAAGCATAGATACCTGAGGATTGTCATACAAGCAGTAACTGTGAACCATAAATTTAAAGTGTGAGAAATAAATGTGATATGGTCCAACACTCCTTGAAATTAAAATAAATTCTCCCCTTGGCTTCAGTGGGCTTTGGAGCAGGCGCTGGTGTGAAACAATCATTGTTCTTCTAAGTATACCTATAATCGATTTCTCCAAGGGGAAGGCCCGGTGAAAAGAATTTTAAGAATTAAATAATATATACCCACATCAGAATTTAGAGGAGAAAGAGTATTTACTGAAGACATCAAGACAATTACTGAAGTGGAGGACGTTCTCAGGAACCTGTTGTCTCAGCACCATTTCAAAGTACAAAGGTGTTGAAATTTGTGGTTTCCTAGGTTGTTTGAAGCAATTTTAAATGACATAGCCCCTCAAGATTTCTTTTAGCTTATCAATTTTCTACCATGTACAGAAGAATGCATATAAAATCCAGTATTGCTTTAGCCAAGTATTTACCATTTACAGATTATGCTGTACTGCAGATGACCAATTGCCTGCACAGTGCAGCTACTAAAAAGGCAGAGGGTCAGTAAAGGGTAGATCAGCTTCCAGAAAGGGGGGAAAAACAAGATGGGAAAAAAGAAGATGCAACATACACAGTGTCTTCCTGTGACTATATCTGAACTGGCAAGCAGTAAAATAAAACTAGAGCAGAACTGTAGAGCAAACCAATGGTGATGAACGCTTGATGTCCACTTTGCACATGCTTTGAGGCTTTTACTTTGGACAAGCTGGAGTCTAATCTTAGTGGCTGGACACCCAGGGAGTGGTTGGAGTACATCAGGCTTGTTCCCACAGTGCGTTTGGTCAAGCACTGCTACATACTATGAACCACAGCTCAGGATGTGGGGCAACCAGGACATTCAAAAGAATAATCTTGATCAAAAGTCAATGCAGGAATAAAGCTCAGAGAAAGCAAAAAGCAAAAACAAACAAACAAACAAACAAAAAAAAAAAAAAACAAACAGGTCTTTACATATTGTGCCAGGAGATTCTGAAAGGAAATAGGGAAGTTTGACTTAGCATAAACAGGAGTCTTTCATCAGGCATTTTACTGCATCCTACTCACAGGTCTACATCCTATACTGATTCCAACCCTCTATGTCCATCCGTTCTTACAGAAGAAAGAGGCATCACCATGATAAACAGTGGGGTAACAGGAGTTGTCAAAGATGCACTGTCTGAGGTAATTTTTAAATAAATCTACCCCAAAAACTTAAAAACACAAATCTCTTATGTTAAACAGAAAACAGTATAGAAGAAAATTTGTTATTTAATCAAGGGAATCTATTGACAGAGAACAAGTTAAGAGCTACAATACCCATCCCATCATTTACTTCTAAAAAGTTCAGGGTCAAAGTCCTGAATACAAAGTTTCCTCTTTCAAACAACAAATTCACACAGCTGGACATCAAGAGCAAAATGCTGCCAGATGTAACACAAACACTCAGGATTAGGTGGAAAGGGAAATAGTTTTCCTGCCTTACACAAACATCTGAGATATCACATTAAACCCAAGCTGATACTTGTAATGGGTTTTAACCAAAAGCTGTTAACAGAAAGGACCACCCACACTCCCAAAGCTGAGGAAATTTTGTTTACAGCACTCAGGAAACAGAGGTTTAAGAGCGCAAATTCTAGCTTAGAATAGGAAGAAACAGGCTCTTGTACTGCAGGGAATGCACTCTGCTACCTTCCCTTATTTTGATCCAAATTGCCTTACGGGAATGTCTGGCTGCTGTTCCACCAACTTTTTGTTTGTTTGCTTGCAATCAACATCTTCAAATCAAAACAGAAATTCCTATCCAGCTCCAGAGTCCATAAAGTGGTGGTGAGAAGAAAAAATTCAGACTAGTGCCTGATACAACTGCAGTAGACTGTTTACTTATGAGTAAAACCTCCTGCGACTGCTACACATTGCACAAGCATGCCAAAAGACTTCTTTAGAAATGAGGAGGCAGAAACATACTACCCCGAACATCAGTAAGTTAGAATATTTAAAATAAAAACATTAGTATAGAGACATATTCCTAACAGCTTCCACAAAAACATGGCATTTAGTGATCTGTTTTGCAACGTAACGCCTTCAAATCAGACCCATCAAGAGCCAGTGAACTCAGCCAGCGCCCCGGACACAGCGAGTGATTTTGAGTGCCTTCAGACGTTCGCCAGCACTGAGCCACTCGTGCTGTGCCCCTCCAGATGCACTCCAGTTGTTCAGACCGGAGGGCAGCAGGCAAGGCAGGCATCCCCTCCGCCCTGCCCTGCAGCGACAGCAGCTGGGAGCTGCTCAGGGCTAACACGGGAGGCACAGCCCCGCTGCAGCTCCAGCTCTCCTGCTTCCAACGCTGGCGATGGCAGCCCGCTGCTGCACCCACGCACCCGTGTTATCAATTACCTCCAGCTTGCAGATAAGGCTGAATCGCTGCTGCATCGATTTTACCATCAGGCACTGATGTGTTTAGAAATGTTTTTGAAAGATAATCTGTATAATGAGATTCAGAAGTATATATTAGAGGAAGGAGTCAAGGAATGTAGCAACATGTCTTATATTTCTGATGACTACTGAGGTACTAAACAGATTTTTTTTAAATCATATTTTAGCTATGTAACATTTTCTTTGTACTTTTTCAAGACATCCATGTAAAAGCTGTCCAAGCATATGTTGTACACTTCCAAAAAAAAAAAAAAAAAAAAAAAGAAAGAAAGAAAAAGAACCCTTAGTTTTTTTATTTTTAAAATTTTTAAGAGATATTAATATATTAAAGATGTAAGTCAAAGTATACAGTCTGGAAAGTCAAAACTGAATATGTAGGTTAGAGTTCAGGCAAGCAGACTATTCAAAATTGAGAACGTTTGCCCAACTAAGATGCAAAAACTGGTAGCTCTTGAGAGCTGTGTAATCCACAGGAGATCTGCAGTGTTGAGCAACACCCTTACTTGCCTGGGTTTGTCTACAGAATACAGAAGTATTCAGTGCATAACAACTTGTATATGGCATGTATCAGCAGGTGCACCTTTCTGCACACACTATTGTCATTTAATGAAGCCAACCATTTTATAAGACAACTAGAACTACAATTATACCAAATATAAACCCCGTGACTGCACAAATCGGCATTGTTCCAAGCAGGTCCCTCTGGTTACAATCTCACTAGAAAGAGAGAGTAGCCCTCAGCTGAGAGAAAATAAGCTAAAAACAAAACCAAACAAAACACACATGACAAATGTTTCAATAACATAGAAACAACAAAGTAGATGCTAAGCTCGTAGCATCTTAGCCCTATAATGTTCTCTAATGAATGCCACATTGAAGAACTTTTATGATGACAAAGCTCACGTCCAAGCTTCTGCACAATGACACAACTGAGTCAGGCCAAAGATCCACCTGGCCTGGCACCACAATGCTCCAGCAGTGACTAAAGAAGGGCCAGGCAATACAAGAAGAACAGGAAAAGATTATACAGTGTTTCTTCCTCAAAATAACCCCACAAACTATGGGAGACTGGAAAAGTATCTTTGGATATGATAACCTTTAGTGATTATTATGCTTTAATGTGCACAGTAAGAACTGAAGATACCTACTGGATTTTTTTAGGAAAGAAACATAGTTATATTTGTAAAAATAAACAGTAAGCTTTTTGGTCTTTGATGTTTTATGATGTATTTCAGCTTACAGCTGACGTTTGTCCTCTCAGAATATGGGACAGTCTAACTGTCCCATATAGCTAATTATCTCATCCAACCATTATAGCCAAATCCTCCATTCAGGAGTCAGTAAGAATCAGAAAAAAAAAGAAAAAAAAAAAAAAAAAAAAGAATTTCCTCTATGCATATCTCTATTGAAATCAGAGGGATGCCATGCTTCAGGAGCTGATGCTTCAATAAAGGAGAAAGAGCAGCAGCTCCGTTTCACACACCCACTTTTATCTCATTCAAGACTTCTTCCCATTTTACTCCAAGCTGGAGAAAAACAAAGAAAGCAAAGTAGGCAGGTATTTAAAATGATAATGGGGAAAAAATAAATTAAGTTCTATACTGTCTTTTGAGTTCAACAGAGCAGGATGCATGTTTGCATGTGCATACATCGGCAAAAGAATGAGCAAAGTCAAAATAAAGATAAAATAATAAAACATGAACAATAAACAGGGAAGCACTGTAGTAGCAGAACAGATGGACAGAGAAATTAAGTGTAGATTCTTCTTTGTAATGGATTACATATAGCATTAATTTTGCTAGATTCAATTTTAAACAACGCTTTTTAATAATGCATCATTTAATCTAACAATGTCTTATAGTAAGAAAGGAAAGCTTAAGGAATAACAGATTTATTCCTTCTAAAACATATGTGTAAGGGAAATGCTCAAACATTGTTTATAGCAAGCTGCTGCAGCTATTAATATAATCTCTGAAAGGTTACAGATACTGTTTCTTAAGCAACAATATCAGTGGCATTTGCATCTGTTTTATGAGAAACTAAGTTGTGTTTTTGCAGTAGGGAATTATTTCCACCCTTGGAAATCCTGATCCATCCATTCCAAGCAGGAGATGGGGATCTGATGCAAATGTGGAGAGAACCAAAGCTGCAACCTGAGTGGGACGGACTGTTCCAAGTGCTCCTGACTCCTGAGACGACAGTAAGAACAACTGAGAAAGGATGGACTCAAACCTGGGGACATCGCCCAGTGCCAGGACTTTTCGACTATGATGGAAAGAGGCTTGGCAACTCCATCAGCCAATTCCCTCAGGACCCTGGGATTCATGTCATCAGGTCCCATAGACCTGTACCTGTTTAGATTCAGCAGGTAGTGTCGAACCTGCTCTTCACTTACAGCAGGTGAGACTTTGATCCCTCAGCCTCCATCTCTGGGTTCAGGGAAATGAAAGACTTGGGAAGCCCATCTGCCAGTGCAGACGCAGGCAAAAAAGTGGCTGAGTACCTCAGCCTTCCCCACGTCTGTCGTTACCAATTACTCAGATATAGAAACTCACTCCTAATATAAGAAATTAGCCTCACATGGAGGAAGGAGGAGGGTTGAATATTGCACCTTAATGTTGGAAAAACTCAAGAGTGCGGTATCTGAAGAGGTGCAAAAACAACAATAGGAGTAAGAAGAGAAGAGGGGGGAATTGTGAGAAACTAAGTTGTGTTTTTGCAGTAGAGAACTAATTTTCTGTATTCGAAGGTAGTTGTGTAGTCATAATGAGGAGAAATGCTAAGTAGATAAGTGGACAGTAGAAAGCCTCACTGTTCCAAAATAAGGCAGAAGCTTGAGGAAAAGAGGATGAGCAGTGTGAGAACAGTAAAACAAAGATCACAAGTTCTTGAAACATAAGAAAGGAGAAATTAAAGGGATAAAAAAAAAAAAAAAAAGAAAAAAAAGAAAATTTGTACATATATGGGATAGAGGAGCATCAAGTAGCTTGTGAACCTGTAGTACTCAGCCAATGAGGAAACAGGGGAGGTGACCAGGCATCAGGGAATAGGGAATAAAAGGTTATGCTTTTTTTACTAAAATGCGCTTCTGATTGACAGGACGCCCGCCATTGCAATCGCGAATAAAACAGCTTCACAGAAGATCCTGTCTGAAGAAAATTATTTGAGATTTTTCTCACAGTTTGTTTAAAACTGCAGACTGACAGAATTGGGACATAAAAACACACGGCTAAATAGAATAGATGCACTGATGGTTTACACATCTACTTGCTATGTTTAAAATACATCCCTTCGCATGAATATTTTTTCCCTATTTTTGCTAATTAATTTTCTTTAAAGTGGTTGCTGCTGTTCCAAAGGATGATAATTGGACAGATTTTTAACATAAGAAATAAACTCTTCAATGCTTCCTCATAGCATGATCTCTTCTTCTTGTAAATTATGAAGTTACCTGTCAGTCATCAAAAGCACTTTAAAGTCCTTAAAATTAAGTGTTTACAGTTATAAACCTAAGGCACTTTGAAGAAACTTTTACTTTCCCAAATTTCATCCAGTGTGAGCAAAACAAAGAGCATCTTACTAGTGAACCAGAAGAAGGGGGAAAAGAGAGAGGGTCAAAGAAAATCCTTGTCTATTATTGTGCAGGGAAATGGCTCAATACCTGCTATTCACTAAGCTTCAGGTAGTGCTTGAAATATAAAACACACGCTGCCACAGGTCGTGTTATCAAGCCCTTTCTCCCCAAAACCAAGAGTAGCCCAAGCAGATGTGAAGTTGGAGTCACCAACTCATTTCAAGCCGCTGCCATTCGCCAAGCAGCAGAACAAGACAAGTTAACTCTCCCATAAATCTAATTATTCAACATTTGCTGTTATCTCTCCGTGTCCTTGCCTCCACTGAAAAAAAAAAGATAATCCTTCCACTCAGGAACAACAAAAATCAGCGTGTTAGCAATTTCTGCTCAACTATCAGGAAGAGGAAAAGCTTATGAAATTGTAAGTCTTGCCTCTAAGACTGAACTGAGGACCTTCTTATTGCCATCAAACCTCAAGCATATTTAGATTTGAAGTAGGTCTGCAGGACTTGAGGCCATCTTCCTTTCCTCCTGAAAATCTTCTGCCTTATGATTACAGCAGACAGTCACATACTGCACTCTCCCCTCTCAATATCCCACAGTTTTGTGGCATCCCTGCTACAACAGGTAGCCCCTTTAAACACTTAGGAAAAGAAGTTTCACATGTATTTTACTTCGTATTTTCTTTTTGGTGAGCTTGCTTTTTTCCTTTCAGAGCATTACCTCATAACCGGGCTCAGAAAACCCTTTACCATGGGGTATTTCATTGAAAGTTGTCAGGGAAACTGGAAGAATGAGAGGAATTTGAGATAACGGGAATGCAGCGAAGTACTGCAATGTCATCTCACTCAAAGTAAGTAAAAGCACAGACCAAGGAGAAAATGCCAGCTGCAGCTGTGTTAAAAGACTTAAGGTAGAAGGGAGTAAGAAGAGTGTGGTAGAGAACTACCACTAAACTCAAAAGTTCTTGATTAAAAAAAAAAAAAAAAGGAAAAAGCACTGACTCCAAGCTCTAAGACCAGTAAAGAGTCAAAGAACCTTCATTTTTCTTCCCTTTGTAGAATCCCATTGTCATTTCAAGACATCCTTATTCCTAATGAAAATATAACAACTGTTCCAGCTGTCAGGTACACTCTACTACAGAGAAATGAGATTAAGGGAAAACTGGAACATGACAGAAACATACTTCAAACAGCAATTGGTAGCACCTAGGCACACCTCACTTCATTTGTTGTTTGTTGCACGTACTTGACAGTAACAGCATCCTGATCTCTGCTATTCAGTGTGCTGTAGGAAGTACAGTCCCCCAGACTAATTAGCTTCATTTAGTTGCCTACTAAATTCTGTATGTGCAAAATGGGATATCCAGATGAAATGTAATGGACTGTGATATGTAAAAAGTCACATCAGATAAACTTAATTGTCCTTTTGTCTTTTGAGCTATAAAAAGAGGAATACACTAATTGTCATTGTTTACAAAGAGGTCTTAATTAACAATACTTTGGCAGCACAGAAATATTTCAGAATACCAAAGCGGCTGTGTAACTACAGGCATTAAAGGTTAAACAATAACAATAAAGAACACAAGTTCAGAACTACGAATGAATCCTGTAAGCACTTTTAAATAGGCAGTGTAGATATTAGCAAAATTGTTGTGATCTGAAAGTATGATAGCTTGTGTTCTGCTCATTGACCACTCTCTCCCCTTCTCGTAGTCTAACCAATACTTACATAAAAACTCTTTAGCACCTTTTTTTTTTTTTTTTTCTTCTGAGTATTCTTAAGAATTTTCTTTCAGATTTCCTTTGATTAACTGTCCCCCATCCCTTAGCAGCCACTGGGGCATATATCAAGCAGAATGTCAACCCTTCTCACATCACGCCACCCTGAAGAATTTCTCTAAAGCAAATAATTTGTTTCTGCACATTCATAAGTGTAAGACAGACATGATAAGTATCTGCAATGACATAAATGAGGTAATCAGCCTATGCCTCAAGAATTTATTTAGAACAACAGCAAAATTCATTTTATCTCAATGACTTGAATGTCAAGACTAAATCATTTAACTGGATGTATACATATTCTATGAATACACATGCTTTTTAAACATCTACTTTAAATTTCTTTCATTCAGTCACCATGCCTGCAACAAGGAAGCACTTAAGCTATGAAAAGTTAGCATCTGAATTTATGATACAACCAGTAAGAACAATTAATTGAAGAAAAAGTACCAGGAACTAATTAAGAACCACTTTTTGAAGCAACTGACAGTACAAATGCTTTTCCTGAATTTCTGTAAGACTGTTTAAAAATTCATCAAAGAACTTCCACATAAAGTTGGGCTTTGAAGCATACGCTCAGTGTTACCATAGATCTCCCTGCCCATTTTAGTGTGATTGCCTAAGGAGGCAAAGATAACGTGATCATCCTGTATGCCACCATCCCTCTTGCCAGCCCCTACAATTTCGAAGCTGTTGTCCAGTTTCTATCAAAAACAGAAAAGGGTTAAAAGGCTCAAAAACAACACTATTTTCATCAGTTTGAAAAACTGTTCTCAAGGTAGAGAAAGAGAGAAATTATTGGCTCTTCCGAGAGGAACCTGGAGTTTATATACTCTATTTAATCAGTAGCTGGGGAGACAATCAGCTTCCACAAAGCTGCAGCAGACACTGCCACATGAGCAGGTTTCTTAGAAGGATTAATTGTACCCAAAGCTCTAGTTTACAGAGTCACAGTTATTACGTCAGTATCACTTAGTTCAACAACTCAGACAAAATCTCATCTACTTATAAATACTGCAGTGACAACTAAATCCAAAGGCTAGGCCAAAATATCTTAGAGCTTCAGCAGCTGTTGAGAAACCAAGTGTTGAGTCAGGGCCTGAACTTCATAAAAGCCTCAGTTAATGCTGTACACTAAATTTCATCATAAAATGCAGGGTTTTTTTTTTTTGTTTGTTTGTTTTTTAATCTCTAGTTGTTTGTTCCTGAAGTTTGTGGAGTGAGTCTCTGTTATCTTGATATTTGCTTTGTAAGACATTTAAGTGAAACAATAAATATGCAGAGAAAGAAGCAGCAGCTGACTACTCATGACACTTCTGTATAGATAACCAACAAAAATTTTAGAGCTGTCTCCTCTCTAGAAATAAGCCTATGTAAAACAAGTACTGAAAAGTATGCTATGTTAAATTATTCAGGACAAAAAAATCCCTCTGTCCACATACCAGTACAGTGTAAAAACTCTTCATCTTCTAGATGAGACTCCTGCAAGCTGTGCAATTCAGCTTCCACACATACAATTTTCAGTGCACAAGTACCTTGAAGCATATGCTTGAAGCCAAGTGCAGCTGCCTTGGATATTTGATAGACAAGGCTGTTTTTCTGCAGGACAGGGAGAAAAGTATATTCTAAAACCTAAGTGCCAGTTGCTTTACTTTAGAGGGCTTCTCAATGTTTGGATACCTTTCTAATTTTCTCAGAGAAGGATGATAACTATATTTCCCAAAAAACTTCATCTACTCACTTTTCCCATCAGTCTACTGTAAAGTCATCAAGAGTTAAAACCTGCAGCTCTTAATAGTTCCAACTGAAAACCACCACAAAGAGAACTCTGTCATGGAGTAGAAGAATTGAAGACACTCATACGTTGTCCAATTATTCAGCAACGCTCTAATACTTGATTAAAATTAGTATCTTAATGCAATTAAACAGCAACCATATTTTCAGAATTTAATTCTTGACTGGGATGCTTGGGTTCCATGCTAAACATTCACTCACTGCTAATTAAAAAAAAAAAAAAAAAAATTTATCTACTTTGTAAAAACTTACAAAAAAATTAAATCGCATTAGTTGTAATTTTCTATAATTTCTGTTGCATAGAAGCTGGATTCCCACAGAAGCTGCCTGAGAGTATTTATAAGGTGACTCGTGTCTGGTTTGCATTAGAAGTGGCACATATCAGCTGCCTTAGCTAGTAAACAGCTGAAGCAATGAAGAAGAAAGGCAAATGAGAGCAACAAAGGCAGAACCCCTTTGGCTCTGACATTTTTCCTTGAACTCCATCTGTATTAAGAGACTAAACCTTAAAAAAATAAAAAATAAAAAATAAAAAATAAAAAATAAAAAAAAAACAAGAGAAAAAAAAACAATGACCATGAGATTGCAAAACCTGTCCACAGTTAGCTTCAACTGACTACACAGCTTAATAGACATCAAAGAGCCTACGCAGGCCAGGGCATGTGTTCGGAGTGATAGCATTGCATGACAAAGCTGTGTTTTCCAAACACACACGTTTCCTCAGCACATTTGATCAGGTAGGCATTGCCGATCACTTCAGAAACAGTTCCTCCAGTCACCGCACTGTTGACAAGAAAACGGGCAAATTTCCACCTTCCTGAAGCTGCCTGTGACAGGCAGCTGATGAAGGAGTGCGAATTACTGACACAACACATACTGCATGTGGCAATCTGCCCTCCTCACATTGTATTGAAATAAAACAGGCACTTGGTAGGTCTTCACACAGAACTTGTTACACGTTACCTCTGGGTTTTTCAAGCTTAGATTCCTTAGCTACAGGTTTATACAACTTTCCTGTCAACAGTCTTTGTAAAGTCAAAGAGAAATACGTTCCTGTGCCCAAGGTCTTGAAGTGACAATAAAACGATGCACTACTTTTTGTCACCTCCTTCGGAAAAGTATATGCTTTGACTTGGTAGAATAGATGTAACAAACCGTGAATGCTGATGTACAAAATGAGAGCATTTTCTCCATGAACAAGAAGGCCCTGCAAGTTCACTGCTCTGCTGAGCTATTCAGTGGGTACAACACAGAAAAAAGCAATAAGACTCTTCAGCAGCATTTTAAATTAATAGCTTCCCTTTTAGATATCATCTATTTCTGTCAAAGCTAGTCATTTACATTTCTCACAGCCAGCCTCAGGGTAGCTCTAGTTCTGGAGACCCTACTCAGGCAAAATAGGATTGTGTTTCAATAAGGACTTTACCTTTCAGTCTGAAAGGCTGAGTTCCATCGCTGCAGCCACTGTACACAGTTACTCCACATGAAATACACACCCTGCAATACTATACTGTCTTACCATCTAGTATGAGTAAAGCTCCGGGTCCGTGCCGTTTGTATTTTGCCTTGTCCTACTTCAAAAGACGTCAATCAGAACTTGCATATTGCCTTCTGATACAAACGTGGAAAAATGCCTGAAGCTATGCGACTTAAATTTGGCACAAAACATTGCTCTGAAAGTATTATTTAACTAGTTTTAGCCTACAGCAACGTTTTACAGCCAAGCTATAAACTCCTTAATAATAAGATGCCTAACAAAAGTGCTGACAGACCATTCACGGCTTCAGCAGTGCTCATTAAAATGCACTGGAATAGAACACTCTGCGGGTGACGGATCCTCGGCGCTGAGGAACACCTGACATCTTGATAAACTTACACGTTCCTGGCCATGTGCACAACACACTCGCTTCTCCTATCTGGACAGCATGTAATTACATTACTTCCTGCAAAAATGATGACTTTCGTCTTGAATATTAATAACCTGTTTATTAGTGAACAAAATCATATCCCATCGTCTATGGAAGAACACACAACTTTGACCAACATCTCCATACCAATTAACTTCAAAAGGAATACTTTTACTAAAGACTTTCATAAGGGACTGCTTCAGCCCTGGACTTTATTTTTTCTGGATTTCCTAACTCCTTTTCATAAAACCCTTTAATTCTTAAAGCATGCCCATGCGCTACAGAACTTTTTTTCATTGTATGAGTCCCTCCTCCAAAATATTATGAAGGCACTGAAGTACCGCTTGCTTGTTTACAAGTCCCATGTTCAAGCACACAGAAGGACCCTGGCGCTCTGACCCAGGAAGCTCTGACCCAGGAACAGCATCCAGGCTTGGATGTTGCAGTTCCTGTGGAAGGGACCAAAACCAGCAAACAGAAGACTCACAGATGTTTTTCAGATGTATGAAATTATTAAATCATAGCATAATGTATGCTTTTACCTAAGCCAGCCTCGTGAAGTTAGCAGGGCTAACTTCAAGAATAAGCCAGCTTGCTTAGGGCCTTGTCGAGGAGGGAGGTCCTACATCCTCCCCTTGGGGCAACACGGGGAGACGCAGACCCACGTTCCCCCTCAAAGCACACAGAAGCAGAGCTGCTTCTAATGCTCTTGAAAACATGTCTGATGTGTAATCACTAAATATTTACAGGGTTCCACTGCAAGAGACAAAGGGGAAAACACAAACCACTCAGCTGAGAGAAGGCAGGTGCAGCTGCCCTCCTCACTCCAGTGACTACATGCTGCTGTGTGACTCCACCATTTCATAAATACGGGAGGCACTGGGGCACGAAACAGCATCCCAGCGCAACTCCTGGAGCAACGGCCTGAACACCACCCTTTGGAGCCGTGCCTCATCGTTCAGACTAGTACGTGCCATTTTATTCATGGCAGTGCAGAGCACAGTGGAAGTCCACCGACTCCTCACATCCGTTTTGCAGTCACAAACCCTCCCGTGTAATGGCTATCTTAATGCAGAAATAGAAGTTTGATACAAACCCCTGCTGGCGGGGCACTGTTCAGAAAAGTGCTTCAATCCAGTAACATGGAGGTAGAAAGAGGAAAATAAGAATATTGAGAATATTGACTGAAGAGCACAGATAAGAGTTTGCAACTCAAAGCTCAACAGAGTTACATGAATTATTTAATTAAAATGTAAAATGTATTTGTTATAAATCCTGGTTTCTAAAAAGCTTTTTTTTTGTTATTTTTAATTAGAAGCCTATGAAACATCTGTTTTCCAGCATGAAAACGTAATTTGTCATACCAATTATTGATCTCTACAGAGCCTCTAATGGGACTGGCAGTCATAGAACTGCACAATTTTCATCATCCATAATGCAGCTGCAGGAAATAATTCTGCTTTTACAAGGCACTCTAGCCTGAAGTAGCAGGTTATTTGAAACATCGTTGCTTAATAGAAAATAGGTGTCATGTACAAGGGGATATATAGTTGTCATCCACTTGACTTTTTTTTTTTTTTTTGCTTGCACAACTAAGCAATATATACAGGATTTTGTTGTTGTTTTCCATGCAAGCCTCCTTTGCTTCTCAGGCCTGACTTCTAGACCCTCTGAAGCCACTACCACAAGTGTGCACGTGACTGCCTTTCTGTAGATTAGCAGTCTAGGCACATGTTGACAACTACTCCGCTTCCTACAGTGACCCATCTTTTTATAGCCCTCTATTTAGTTAGACCATGTATCAGATGAGTATTTTTTGTAATAATTCTGTAATTGTTCTATCTGCTACAAGCATTGTTACAGAATAGTCATGAGAAATTATACCCCCATACCCTGTCACAAAAGAGAGTCCAAAAGCCAAGAACACCGATGGTCGGTCTGACAACAGATCTTCAGCCTTTCTTTTGGGCTTGCTTGCCTCACCATTTCTTCTCACAGTCTTAAATTCTTCGATGTTTCTAAAATGACTTACAGATGTGCTACATAGCTTTTGCCAGTGTCCATGAAAGTACTTTATGCCCTTTGTCTGCTCCGTGATATAGTTCATGAATTCTCTCACATTTGACTGTTGCTATGAAGCACTGGAGACCAGAACAATTTTTCCCCTTGAATACCAGTTACTCCGACGACTTAGCCCCCTGTACCCTTTTTACCCTATTAGGATTTAATTCCTGGTAGCATTTTTTCTAAAAACCCTCCCAGAAGTTTCTCAGAGCTCCCTGCTAGCAAAAAATTAAAAAAAATAAAAATACTTCTAATGGATAGTTTACCTTTTTTTCCAGTCTTAAGTCTCAACTACCAGGTGTCAGTTGTTCTCCAGTATCAGTAATTCTTTCAGGTTTTACTCAGAATCACTGTTTCAAGATCAGAAATCTTTCCATCGCAGCTTTGAAAAATATTCTGGGTGCACCTGAACACCACTGTGAAAATAGAAGTCTTACACACTTTGGGAGATGGTGGATAAAGACGACAAAACCTCTGACTGCTTACTTATTCCTGTTACAAAATTAATTAGTCTTAAACTTCCATCACAGAGTATCAGCTCTGCAACCTAAATTAATCAGACAGATATCAAAATTAACATTTTTGTTTAAAAAAAAAAAATGAGAACAGTAAGAAAACCAAAATCTGTGGTGAATGGCGAGAAGCTGGGATATTCCCTATGCCTGCAACAAAGGCACTGTCCCATGCAGCGTGTTCACTAAAGCAACTGGTTCAGTCTATCAGGCAAATCTCAAATCAGCAAAAGCAAAAAACGTGGCTACAATTAAATTTCCAGTTGATGCAGCACTGTTCTGTCTGACCCACTGTTTCAGAGCATCAGATAATAGACCAAAACCATTGCACAAAATCTCTTTATTAGTCCAGTAAAAAGGAGTTGTAAATCCGTATGCCTTAGGGACAGATAAAACTATAGCACAGCAAATAAAAACAGCAAGGAAAGGCAGGTGGGCACAAACAGCTGAACAGGTTTGCTTACAATTTTCCAAGACTGGATTAGCTCCCAGTTTTACAGAACGCAGGTTAAAGCAGAAAGGACTATAGAAACTTGGAGATCTGCCATACTTGAAGGATGCATTGCATAGTAAATTAACAACAGAATGCTCTCATCTGTCCTTTTTTGGGGTACTGCGTACAGCAAGAGTGATGCAGCAAGGCCATGCTTAGGATCACTCTGCCTGTGGGAATAGATTACCTATTGATTTGCCAACACTGTGTCGCATTTAGATTCCCACAATCTACCTCAGAATTTCTTATCTTTCCTTCATCAATCCACATCTACTTCAGAATTATGAAGTGGAGGATTTTTGCTGGACATGCAAGGTTAGAACCACCTCTCCTGAGAGCCTACCCTACTACTTTACTTACTGAAAGACAAAGCATTAACACGGATGAAAAGATGATCTCCTTAAAATACCGGAGTTCATATATTGGTCCACATTTTTTAGTATTCTGAAATGTAAAAATATAAGAACATAAGGCTGTCCGTTCTGGGTCAGAGTTCAACTCTAGTTCAAGCACTGCAAGACTCGGTGACTAACACCTCTGTACACATTTCACCTACCATCTTCATGATTTTGTGAGTCTTGCTCATGTCAATTCTCATCCTTATCACCCAACTAAAAAGGAGATGCCTTTTTTTCCAGCCTTGCCTCTTCCTCATAAGGTGACTGCTCTGTTTCATTAATCATTTTGGTTCCCATGCACATATATACAACGAAAACCATTCCATGTACAGACATAAATAACGCATGAGCTTTTTCAATAGATCTTGATTGAGACAATTTCAGTTCTTGGTAAAGCTACAGACGAATTCCCCTAAGCCTAGTTTTGATCCTGTGGCAGCATTATATCATCCATTTACCACTTACGGCACAACAATGTATGACTTGATCACACCACACGTCACGGGAACCCTAGAAATTTTAAGTCAGATGTCCACCTCTGCCACTGTTTTCATCAGGAGAAATTTAAAACTCTCTTATGACATAGATACTGTTTGTTGTTTTTTTTTTTGCCTCATTCACCATAAAACTTTATAGTTAGTCCTCCAGATCATCACCCATTTAACAATAAATATCTTCCAGAAAATAAATTGCATTCACAGCATCTCCCTGTTTGGAATTTGTGAAGAAACACCAGGTCAGTCCGACACAAACTACATTGTAATAAATGTACATTGCTCTTGAATCCCTGTTTGTTTATGAAGATCTCTCCAATTATTCTTCCACAATTCCTCTGAAAATACTGCATACTATGCAGATTTGTATTGGTTTCACGTGGTAAGGTTCTGGTAGCAGGGGGCTTCATGGGTGGCCTCTGTGAGAATAAACCAGAAGCTGCCCCATGTTAGATAAGGGCCAGTTTCAGCTGGCTCCAAAGGGACTGGCCACTGTCCAGAGCTGAGTCAGTAAGTGATGTTTGCACATCTGAGTGTGGATTTAAGAAAGGGGAGAAAAAAAAAACCCTGCTGTACAACAGCAGCTGGGAGAGAGGAGTGAGAAGAAGCCCTGCAGACCTCCAGGTCAGTGCAGAAGGAGGCAGGAGGTGCTCCAGGCAGGCAGCAGCAGTTCCCCTGCGGGCTGTGGAGAGGCCCCCGGTGGAGCAGGCTGTCCCCCTGCACCCATGGGTCCCACATGGAGCAGATCTCCACACTGCAGCCCGTGGAGGAGCCCACGTGGAGCAGGTGGATGTGGCCTGGAGGAGGCTGCGGCCCATGGAGAGCCCCCGCAGGAGCAGGCCCCGGGCCGGAGCTGCAGCCCGTGGAGAGGAGCCCACGCAGGAGCAGGGGGTCTGGGGGGAGCTGCTGCCCGTGGGGGACCCGTGCTGGAGCAGTTTGCTCCTGGGGGATGGACCCCATGGTACGGAGCCACGCTGAAGCAGTTCCTGAAGAGCTGCTGCCTGTGGGAAGCCCCCGCAGGCTCAGTTCAGGAAGGACGGCATCCCGTGGGAGGGACCCCACGTGGAGCAGGGGCAGAGAGTGACGGTGAAGGAGCAGAGACAAAGCGTTAGGACTGGGACTGACCGCAGCCCCCATTCCCCATGCCGTTGGGGAGAGGAGGTGGAAGAGTGGATTTCACAGCACTAGGAGAAAACATTCTCATCATACATCATAATTTGTGTATTATGTGTATTACAGTGACTCTAATACAAACAGAAGACTTACTGGTGTTAGGAAGGATAGTTTTGCTAGGAGACCATGTTAGCACAGACTTCATTGTTTAATCAGGTGTTTCCTGCTCTCTTTCTCCCTATCCCCACCTCCCCCTCTTCTGTGAGATTTTTCTCATTTAATGTCCTAAAGGGATCAAAAGGACAGTGGACATTTTGGAAGTATTCAGTCACGTACTTCTCAAAACTACCTTTAACTAAGAATCATTTCTAAACCATACTGAGGTTACCAATGGTTCAAAGCATTTAAAACAAGTTTACAAAAGGGAGCTTGACACCAGAAGCGTCAATGCAACAGGAACTGTAGGGAAAAATGGTTCTTCTCTGGAATTTGTATTATCAGAATTTACAGAACTGTAGTCTTCCAGTGCTTTAAGTTGAAAAAATTTCAGACCTTTTAAATACAGCACTGTATTATATAAGACTGTCCCTCTTCACTTTTGTCATATTTCAAAACAGAGACTTTTGCCCTTTATTGGTAGTACTCCTCCAAAAATGACTTAAAAAAAATAATTCTTGTTTTGTAGAGCTTGAATCTCAGCAAACCATCTTGTGCCTTTTTTTCCCCCTCTGCTTATTGTTTTAAAGAACGAAAATCGATACCTCGTTTCAAAATAAGTGATTATTTGAACTGCCAATAAAAAAGCCAAAAGGATACTTGCTTTCTAGGCTGTAAATTGGAATGTTTTTAACAGTACAGTTGCATTTTAGTTAAAGTCACAAGTTTCTTTGCAAAAACATAAATACCTGTGTGTGCATATACATCTATCTACTTTGGGGGAATTTAAATTCTGATGATGACAAAAGTGGCAGTGCTACACGGTAGATAAGGATATCCATCTCTCTGAGAATGCATCTACCGACTTCAAGAGTAGAACTGGTTTTGTTCTTCACCCTATAGCAGTATCTCTGTAAGACGCAGTCACTGAAAATTATATAAAGTATAAGGATACATGCGAGACAAGAGGGTGTTTTTTCTGATATAAAGTCCACTCAAAATACATGGAAGCATTACTTAAATCTGAGGCAAATATTTTCCTTTTATTTGCATTTCAGATTACCTGTTTAGTATATTCTTGCTCACCAAAACCCACCACCACCAATAAAAAGCTCTTAGAATTTTATTACTTCCAAGAGAAGCTTATTTAGGACCTTTATTGCATAAATTTTCTTTTGCTTGCAGAAACCCGTTTCCTGTAAATCCTTCTCTCCAATGGATCAAATTGTATAGTTTTTATTCAAGCAAAAGTCCCACTGAGAGTTTTACTTGATTAAGGACTGATTAAAGACTGCAAGCTAATACCCAAAAGCTAAAATTTTCAAAACGTGCAGGGAATTTAGCTACTCTTTTTCCATCAAATTTAATCAATGAACTGCTTTGAAAGCCTCAGTCCAATTGTATATTAAATTAAAATAGAAAGCCCAGCTACTGAGGCAGTTCATAACAGCACCTACAGATTTAAACAATGCCAAGTAGATAAGGAACTGGCCGAAAGGCACAGGGCTTTCAGGAAGGTTTACCCATGTTCCTCATTGAATTTGATCACAGAATTTCAATGAAGCAGAGTCCAGACAATATTTACCATGCTTTTACAATATTAACTGATTTATAATTGCTATCCCTTGTAGGTTACATCTCCTAAGTTGCAATTTCCATCTACTCCTTTTCTTGATTTATAACAATTTATAGGTTCACAGGCATATATACACACTTTAATTTTACTAATAGCATAGCAATATGAATCCCTATTCAATTACTCCCTTGATCAGAGCTCTGGTGTTGGTTTTTGTTTGTTGGTTTGTTTTTGGCGCAAAGCCACTGATTGCATATTCCTGCTCAGCCATCCTCGACTAAACAACACTGACAATTTGAGAACAATTTGAAATTTTGAGTTTGGCAACAGCTTTTTATGCTGCCCTACACGGTCTCCTGAACGTCTACTACCTTAGAAACAACACAGTACTCCATCTCCACTTTGAATATTCCCGCTTGTATTCTTCCAACCGAGCCTGAAGTAATGCAAGTTAAACCAAGATTTTACTGTCACCCTGGTTAAGAAAAAAAGACTGCACTTTCCCCTTTCATTTGGTACCCTCGAGGCACAATCTCTTAACAGGTAGCTTTAAAGAAATGTTACTTCCTGGCGTTCTAGATTAGTAGTTACATTCAATAAAGGCAAATTCACAGTTCGGGCTTTGAACTGCTGAAGAAAACTCCTTAGTCAAAGCCATACTTTCCTTCTACAAGAATCTCCTTGTCCCGAGATAAGCCAAGTAAATTTACTTTCCAGCTTTCAATTTGACCTGGTAAGCAGCAGTAAAGCATTTAGTCCTACTTGTGTTGATGAAAGACAAACACTTCTCCAGTAATCCAAATGCGGAGAACTGCAGCCTGCATTACTTGCTGCCATTCCAAATGCATTCATAATAATGCATACGTATTACTCATCTAGAGTACTTTGGCCTCACGTGTTGTGTGCCAGTTGTAGCTAGTTTGCACACGTGCATACACAGCTGGGTCCTGGAGCCAGACGTGTTTGCAGGTGTTACTGATAGGCTATATGTTTGTAAAGCCATGGGAAGAACACAAGTGCTGCTTCTTTCCTGAGTTTTCCCCAGGGCAATGGAACTGACCTACAAAAAGCTGAGAGGTTGTTACACAATGCTCTATTAAAAGTAGCACACCAGCAAGCCCACGGAAATACTTCCTCATTTTCTACTACACATAAGCAGTTCTTGGGGCAATTATTTTCTCCTTTTCCAGATCCTGGATCAATGTCATTACTGTTAATATTTTGTCACTACTTTTAATTTTTGTTTGTGTTTACAGCTGAAAACACAGCTTTTATTGCTTTGTCTTGTTTGGGGAGAGGGGATAATAATCACCTTGCAGAAACTGAATTGGCTCTTTCACCCGAATACATTAAGATCAGTCACTGGAACAAATTTCTGAACCAAGCACCCTCGAAGAAAGGAAGTAAAAGGGCTTAGTGACAAGATCACTAATCTAAAATCAAGAAACTCTGAAGAGCATTTTATAAACTATTTCATATTTTTAAGCTCCAAGACATCAGCTTCATCTCAAGATCACAAATCCTGGCTCAGCTCCGCACAATTCTAAATGACAGTCTTTTCAGTGACTTCAGTTGGTTTGGGACAGTTGTTCCACAGCTATTTAAAGGGGCTAACCCTGTACTGTGACCAAAAAGCTCTGAGTATAGCCAGGGACACAGGCACAGAGATAGAAATGTCATTCACCTGTGTATATCCTACCACATCCTACCTTCATACATCTTCACACATTGCTTCCAGAGTGGCATAGAACTGTCCATCATTTAAAGATATCGCTGCCTTCAACCACAAAAAGGAAAAACCCCAGAAGTGGTTTGAGGTAACACCCATTCATGCCAAGTTGTACCAACAGTCCAGAAACACTAAAACACAATGACGAATACCTCAACACAATGTTTTAAAAATATTTCAAAAAATAAAATAAAAATCAAGCTTGGCTACTAAAATTGTTGATTTTTCAATGAAGTTTTTTTTTTTTTTTTAATCATTAACAACAATTTATTTCAGATGCACGTTGATTTTGGTGCTTTTTATATCAACTATTCAGTTCCAATATACATTTCTTTCAACTTTGGTGAGGACGACTTGAAATACCTGCACATTTCACCCCACTCAAGTCAGTGATACAAAACAATTTTGCTTCTGCCCATCTCTGCCCATTTATTAAGGAGTTTGTATATGTATCACCATCCCTGGGGATGTTTAAGGAAAGGTTGGACGTGGTGCTTAGGGACATGGTTTAGTGGGTAACATTGGTAGTAGGGTGACAGTTGGACCAGAGGATCTTGAAAGTCTTTTCCA
Organism: Nettapus auritus; assembly: GCA_011076525.1. NCBI lineage: Eukaryota > Metazoa > Chordata > Aves > Anseriformes > Anatidae > Nettapus > Nettapus auritus. The sequence goes on along the minus strand of CM021769.1, from coordinate 55,350,539 downwards.
ACCGTAAAGATTCAGTGATTCTATATGTTAAGTACAACCTTCTCCATCATCCTTTGTTTTCCTTTGCCAGTTGCACCATCACTTGTACTACTATCCAAGAGGGATAACAGTGGCTTCTTTTGCACAATGTTTATATAGATATTAATTCATAAGACTTGTATATTGTGTAGGACTCAACATAAGTCTAGAACTCAAGACCCTCTGACTTTAAGAAAAAATAATTCAAAGGAAATAACATCCCACACTTCTGTGGGGGAAAAAAAAATCACACTTCTTTGATGCCACATACACCCTTCACTTTCAGAAGTCCTTACTAAGTTCATCCCTAATTGCTGCATATGGAGTCAAAAATATGAGCTGCTTAATGACACTGGAAGTCTCTTATTGATGTAAAAAAATAGACCCCCATGTAAAAATAATCAGCCAATTTCTTATCTATTAAACAGCTTTACTGTACCAGACACATTAAAACAATGATCATTAATGGACCTTTCTATTTCATTGTATGCACAATTAAAAGCCTTAACAGCAAGCTACTTCTGGCTACCTGGAAGCCACCTTTTTTCTGCTCCCCATGAACTGCTGTCAAAGATGAGGTCAGAAATCCTCCACTAAAGCTCGTTTGTTGAAGTTTTTACTGTTGCCTTTTTTTTTTTTTTTTTTTGGTAATGCATGTATTCTAATATTCTAATACATACATTCTAATATTCTAATTCCCTTTTGTGTTTTTAAGAAAAAATAACAACAAAAAGTTGAATCAAACTCTCCCAACTTTGGAACTTGACAACATCCCACTAATTCACTGTTTCTCTTGAACTTCTTCACCCTCCAAGCAAAACACATCTCACCTTAATAAAATTATTTCTCTAGCCTTGCCTGGCATATCAGCATTCATTGCTCTACACACTACTACCCAGGCTTGCAAGAGCATTTGTGTGACAAATCCTAAATCACTTAGAAAGCAACACTTTTCAAGAGGACATTTCAGTTGCACCTGTGCTTGTGATGTTCCCATTAATAGCAAAGTGTTCCCAGAAGTTTTATGAATATTTAACAGCAAGAAAAGGTTATTTGGCCCTGGAGATTTTAGAAAGTCTGTGTGTGACACAGAAGCATACAAGTACATTGCTTACGAGAAATGGGCAAGTGAGAGACTCAAGTCTTTTTACCTATCACATATTTTTCCCATTTGGGCTCAAGGGTATAAGACTCACTGTATTTACGAGGACAAGACAGGAGTTATACATGGTGGACTTGGAAAAGAAAAAAACAAGAAAAAACTGTTGACACTGGTCTTTAAACCAAAAGGGGACACATTAACAATAATTGCTGCTGATACAAAAACATAAAAGTTAAATCTTTTAAGCCAAGGTAAGATTTCTTACCTACTTACATGTTTCTCAAACTCTCTTTAAACAGCATCTCTAAAAAAAATGGTTTCTTCATATTGCAGGTACAAATCTATCAAAGGAAAAAAATTAAGAGTGGGTGGTTTTCATACAGAGGAAAAATTTCAAATTAAGTTATGAACACTTCAGTTCAGACACACCAGGAAAGCAGTCTGTGAGCGAAATTATGAAGTTTCAGCACACAGATTTTCTTTTTGCATTTGAAGCTGATCAAAGTTAAATGTACAAAGCTATACGTAGCTAAGTGGCAAAAGATTAAAAAACATCCAGAAGAAAAGGAAACACCATTTTCCTGAAACACTTTGTCTGAGCAGAACATTACTTCATTAAGTCTGATTCCATCTCCTAGTTCAATCACATCATTGCCGCAGCAACTCACCGAAGCTGTGCCTTCAGAGCACACCAAAGAATGATGCCGTCATTACAGCTCGGCTGCAAATCAGGCATCTGAGACAACCTTATGATTAGGTATAAGGGAATGAGGAGGAAAGACAGCTAATATATCCATATTTTAATATGTATCTGTGGTACCTAATGATAACAACATGTTGATTTGAACAGCTACTCACTTCAATCTTCTAATTTACTGGCTGATGGAAGAACTAATTTATTTTATGTAAAATTCACAAGAAAGTTCAAGACGACATCCTGAGAAGTATTCTATAAAAAGATACCTACTTTCAAATGATTGACACCGCTGCAGCTATATGTAAGGCATTTCAAACAATCCTTCATTTTATTGCATATAAGTGCAATTCATAAATACATGCTGCTCCACAGAACACCCTGCTTACAAAATATTCTGTGTGACTAAGAATTAAACAACTTTTTCCTCAGGTAGAAATAATAAATGTTTTTTTTTGAAAACTAAACAACTTTTCTGTAATTGCCTGTTTAACTGAAACCTGGCATTGATAAATTCAAACTGAATAAGTAAATGCATTTTCATAGAAAGTGAAGATGAACAAGGATTTTTTAAATATTTTTTTCCACAGAATATGAAAGCAAATTCTCACAGGAATATATATATAATCTGTGGCAGATTGTTTTGTTTTTGAAGAGGATTTTTTGTTTGTTTCTAAAGACTGAAGACAGGCCACTCTTGTCTCTTCACATCTCTCTGTATAGTTTTTGTTACAGTGAGGAAAAAAATAAACAAATTGTGGGCTCAAACCCCAAATAGGACAATTCCAGAGTTCTTAAGATCACACCTCCATAGCAGTTTATTTCGAGCAGCACTACTGCCCACAGAAAATGGAGAGTACGAGAGACTGCTTAGAGAGGTGAAAAGAGAAGAAGACGTAGCAGTTTGAGGACTAGGCCTCAAAAATAGATTGGAACTCTAATACCGTTTTGAGTTTTAAGCAAGGCCTTTTAGCGCGTACCTCTAAATAAATAAGAGCATCAGGAAAGCCAGATACATGCTCTCAGAAGAGATCACACATCGAAAACTCCTGAGTGTTAGGAGAGCTTGCGGTGGTGGCTTTTGAGCCGTGCCCACCTCCAAGATGGCGCTGCTCTGTCAGGAGAGGCCGCGGCTGCCCTGTGGCGGACAACACTGGCTGCCGGCCGCCCCGCTCCAGGCTGAGCCCATCAGCCCTGCTGGTGGTGCCTCAGGGAAATCCTGTGAGGAAACGGCAAAGAGCCAGCGGGGACTTTGAGGAAAAAAGTGCAAGAAGCAGCCCTGCAGACCTCAAGGTCTGAGGGAGGAGGAGGAGGGGCTGCAGGGGACTGCCTCAGGGGCCCCTGTGGAGGACCATGGCGGAGCAAGGCAGGAGAGCAAGGAGAAAGGGGCAGCCCAGTTACGCCATTACAAACTGACCACAGACCCCTGTTCCCCGTGCCCCTGTGCCTTTCGGGGTGCGGGGTGAGACGCTGAAGGAGTTGGGAAGGAAGGAGTCAAAAGCCCAGCAGCCAGCCAAGGCCAACTATCCACAGGCTGGCTTCCCACATTGCTTCAAATCCAGAAGTACCTTAGATCCATAGAAAGGAATAGGCTAGCATTTAGCCTCTCTTCTGCTAAGATTAACACTGGGAAAGCTTGCTGCCTGCACAGATATGTTACCTAAAATAACCTTACCAGCCCACTTTTCTGTGGCATGTCAATTTTAGATGCCCATTTAATGTATTGCCCCAAAATTTGCTGCTGTTCCAACAGCAATGCTTCAGAGGAGCCTTGCTTCTTTTACAGAAGCATTCTGAAGATATATTCAGACTTGACAGGAAGGCAATAAAATTGTATCATCTACGAATAAATAAAAGCATGAAATCTTCATGACCCAACTTCATTAAAAATGTGTATTGTATTTTTTAAACACTTGAAAATAGAAATTTAATCAACACAAAATAATACGCTGTGAATCTGCAGGAGTCTCTAAGTAAAATAAACAAATAACATGCAAAATACTGGTTTATTTTAAAAAGTTGATAACCTTTTATGTAGTGACTGAGAGAAGCTATACTAAGGGTATTGCATCAGTATCTCCTTTTGGTCAGTTTTCTTTCCTAACGTCATTTAAGCAATATTTGGTATAAGATTATAGTACTCATACACGTAAGTATTCTTCAATGTGAATTTCAAAGCGCTCAGCACTTCTCTTACATTACAGTTCAATGATAAAACCCCCACTGATATCAGTATCAGCAGAATTAGGGCAGTTCTAGCTGAGGTTTAAAGTGTCTGTTCTTACTTAACCAAACGTGAATTTTCTATCATAGCAAATGAAAGAAATACCTTCGAAAAGATAAATTTCTAAGTTTTTTACCCCAGTTTTACTTCGAATTAAAACGACCACCATCTGACTCCCTTTTGAAATGCAGCACCAAGGTGGCACAGAAGGTAGAATGACTCACCCAGCTCTAACAAATACAAAGGCACAGAGATGGAAACAAGTTCCAGAACTGCCAGTTCTGCAATGATTTTAACGTGCACCAAAATCCATTAAGAATAATTTGAAGGGAAAGTTACTGATCTTCAAAGTTAGGCCCACGATTAATTTCATTGTCAATAATTGCATTCTAAGTATCTCTGTTAGCAAGAAATCATGCCTAAAAATCTAGGCACATGTACAAGTCTTTGAAGACTCAGATGCCTCCCAGAAGAAACAAGTTTTTGTTGTTGTTGCTGTTTTTTTTTTATTATTATTATTATTATTATTTTTTATTTGTTTGTTTTATAGAATGGCTTGGTTTGGAAGGGACCTTAAAGCTCATCCCAATTTCAACCCCTCTGCCATGGGCAGGGACACCTCCACCAGATCAGATTGCCCAGAGTCCCATCTCACCTTGACTTGAACCCCTCCAGGGATGGGGCATCCACAGCTTCCCTGGTCAGCGTGTTCCAGGGCCTCACCATCCTCTGAGTAAAGCATTTCCTCCTAACCTCCAATCTAAAACTCCCCTCACCTAGTTTAAAACCATTCCCCGTTATCCTAGTATTACCTGCCCAAGTAAAAAGTCCCTTTCCATCTTTTTTATAAGCTCCCTTTAAGTACTGAAAGGCTGCAATGAAGTCTCCCCAGAGCCTTCTCTTCTTCAGACTGAACAGCCCCAGCTCTTCCTTTATAACAAAGGTACTCCAGCCTTCTGAGCATCTTCATGGCCCTCCTTTGGGCTTGCTCCAATAGGTCTGCATCTTTCTTGTGCTGGGTTCCCCAGATCTGGATGCATTGCTCCCAATGGGTCCTCACAAAAACAAGAGAAGGGCATGGCCACCTCCCTTGACCTGCCGGCCACACTTCTCTTGATGCAGCCCAGAATGCGGTTGACCTTGTAGGCTGCAAGCATGCGCTGCTGGCTTATGTGTCACTTTTCACCCATCAGAATCCCACAGCCCTTCTCTGCAGGGCTGCTCTCCGTGAGTTCTTCTCCCAGACTGTCCTCATGTCCATGATTGCCCCAGCCCAGGTGCAGCACCTTGCACTTGTTGAACCTCATTAGATTTGCATGGGCCCAGTTCTCAGGCTTGTCCAGATTCCTTTGGATGGCCTCCCTTCCTTCTACCAACTGTACCACTCAGCTTGGCGTTATCTGCAAACTCGCTGAATGTGCACTCGATCCCATTGCCTATGTCACTTATAAAGATAATAAATAGCACGTGTCCTAAGACAGACCCCCTGATGGACACCGCTCATCACCGACCTCCACCTGGACACAGAGCCATTGACCACCACTCTCTATTGTGGCCATCCAGCCAATTGCTTTTCCACCAACTGGTCCATCATTAAACTACATCTCTTTCCAGTGTAGAGAACAGGATGTCACATGGAACCATGTCAAAGGCCTTGCAGAAGCCCAGGTAGATGATATCACTCAGTCTTCCTTTGTGAACTGATGCAGTCACTCCAATGTAGAAAGCCACCAGATAGGTCAGGTTTGATTTGCCCTACTCACCAAAAAGCCAATTGCTCCAAGAAAAAAAAGATACCCAGCAGCATTTATAAGCATAGCCCTTTATTAAAAATGTAAATTGAAATTCAACTGCCCATGTAACCTTCACCTCCCACTACTAAAGGATCTGTTAAGCTACTGTCTGATGGAATAACCTAAAGGCTTGCTTCTCATTTACTGGGTGACTGACTAGCAGTACATGCACTTTCATTCATTATAATTACAGCGTGAAGTCTTTTTTTTTTTTAGAAAACAATGCAGAGAGATAGATGCATCAGCCACAGTAGAGACCAAACTCTCTTAAAGGAATACTTGCATGGCTGTACTAAAAATTAATTTTAATTGACTACACTATAGCTCCACAGGATCACAATGGATAAGATACAGTGTTCTTCACATGCAGTTCTTGGTCGGAAAATTGTCACACAGTGATGGAAATTTCAAGCCTTCAACTTACACTCAAAGCTTGGAATGTTTCTCTTAGAGGTAATATTGTTCTTAGGAGTTTCCTACCTAGCTATAAAAATACAAATAAAGAAATAAAACACAACATCAGTTCTTTGACTCATATATTTCAGCTTAAGGTTATGCTGTTTTGGGGCAAAAAAAAAGCATGTTACATTTTTCAGACTCTAGCAAAATAACAGGAATTTTTATATTTAGTTTGGCCTTCTAAATCAAAATCTTTTAAAGCAAGTAATGATTATTTCAACTATTTACTTGATCTGTTCACAAGTCACTACTCTACCCAGGAAAAAAAAAATCAGCTGTGATGACATACAAAGTCCAAACTTTCTGCCTAAGAAGCTGTATTTTAACTTCCGACTTTTAAATTTTACCTTTAGATTGTTTCTACCCAGATGAAGTATAATAGCTAGATTTACCATGAAGCAAACTTCACAGACTAACATAATTGAAACATACTGTTAGTATGAAAACGCCAGGAAAGGACAATGTATTTTTTGAGAAGAAAAATGCTCTCTTATTTTCTAGTTTAATTTTTCTAGTTTAATTATTTTGCAAAAGAATACAGCTGTACTGAGTGGTTTGGGCTGAAGAGCTATTAAACTTTTTTTTTTTTTTTTTTTTTTTTTTTTTTAATAAATAAATTAGAATTATTTTTTTTTTTGTGATTATACATTTTTTAAATTTTTTTTTTTTTTTTTTTTTTTTTTTTTAAGCAGTAACTGAGAAATCATTGTTATATAGGAATTAGATAGGAATATAATTTGTAAAGGTGATCATAATGGCAGTGAAGATGTTTTGACGAAACAGCCTGGAATCTGTTCACGGGGGATGTGCAACACTAATGCTAACTGTGTAGGCCACTTTACACAAGTTACAAGGAATGTGTGGGGGGGAAACAGTGAGAAAAAGCAAAGCAATTAATTTGCAATCAACTTCTCTTTGCTAAAACACATCTGTGAAAGAAAGGAGCACAAAAGAGGAGGACAGACATTCAGAGACAGATCCTGCGTGTGAAAGTTCTCTGGGAAGCAGCCTCTTGCATTGTGAGTGGAGTTCCTGCTACAAGAGAACTTTCCTCCTTGGCTGGGATCCTTTAGATGAAAATGTGACAAGAAGTAGACAAATACATACAAATGCTGTGTGGCATCACCAAATTGCAAGTCCCTCTGTCAGATATTGAGGAGAAAAAAAACAAGTGTTTACCCTTTATAAAAAGTAGGATATTGTGACTAATTCAAACACCAGAAGAACAGCAATAGTACATTGCCTATATAACACATCAATTTAAATTTGGAATCACTAATAGCCAACACTGTAAGGATCTTGGAAAATAAGTTATAGTTGCAAAAGCATATGATAGCACTTCTAGAATTTTAATGTCACTGAATCACAGAATCACAGAATCACAGAATTTCTAGGTTGGAAGAGACCTCAAGATCATCGAGTCCAACCTCTGACCTAACACTAACAGTCCCCACTAAACCATATCCCTAAGCTCTACATCTAAACGTCTTTTAAAGACCTCCAGGGATGGTGACTCCACCACTTCCCTGGGCAGCGCGTTCCAATGTCTAACAACCCTTTCGGTAAAGAAGTTCTTCCTAAGATCCAACCTAAAATTCCCCTGGCGCAACTTAAGCCCATTCCCCCTCGTCCTGTCACCAGGCACGTGGGAGAACAGACCAACCCCCACCTCGCTACAGCCTCCTTTCAGGTACCTGTAGAAACTGTTACTAGTTTACGCAACCAGTGGTTTATAATTTACTTAGCAAACTATCTGTTTGTATTGTTAAAGCAATTACAGCACCAATGCTAAAAGTTCAAAAGCAGGAAAGTATTTTCAGAGAATTTTGCTTTATTTCAGATTTGAAATTATGTAACGTAAGAGTTCAGTTGTCTCTTACTGTCTAATATAATGAATTTTATTTTTACAGGCTAGAAGGTCCTCTGAACATAAACACGTATTCAGAAAATAGTGAAATTGAAACAAATTCCTTGAAAATACAAAGCAAAAACTACCTCTCCAAAAACTCACTGCTACTTTCAAGAGCTAGAGAATGTACTATTTAAAACTAAAGGTGACTAGTTAAACAGACAAAAAAAAATCTTCTATACAAATGTTTTGAAAATTCAACTTTCAAGTTCGTTGTTGTTGTTGCTTGTTTTTTGTTGTTTTTTTTTTTTTTGCTCATTTGTTTGTTTGTTTAAAAAAAACAACACACACTAAGGACTTGGAAATACTAATTTTAGTTCCCCAACATGCCTGTAATACTTGATTTTAGACATTCTTCCCCACCCAGATAGCATCTCCAGAGAGTTTGATTTACTTATTCAGACATATTTATTCTACTTCTAACTAATATTTCAGAATATTTATTCCAGGATTATTCTAGAAGACATCTTCCTTTCAGCCAGTCAGGTTTTGTTGAAATAGTTCTTTGACAAAAGCAGCACAGGAATGATGAGGTTTTGGTTTAGATAGTTCTGCCTCCAGGAAAACACACGGCATTAGAAAACATTAACCACGAGTTAATGTTGTGTCAGAGAAAGGCAATTATGATTTTGAAACAGCATTTGCAGTGTTTAACACTAAAATATGCAAAAACAACTCAAAGGTTTTCAAACCTGACTTGTTTCCTTGTTACAATAGATGCTAGCTCACATTTAGCAACTTGTTCATTAGCATGCAGTCTGGTGCAGTATACATTTTCCCTGCAGATACATGCTAATGGATGCTCCTTAAATACACGCCCTACACAAAGAACATCCTCATGGAGAAGGGTACAGTCTGAAAGTCATCCTCCACTGCCTCTTAAGAAAGGTTCATGGAGCACCTTGCTTCGAGGTCTTTTACATCTATATAGCTTAATTACTCATATTTATCCCCCTTAATGATATATTTAAGAATGAATACATGGAAATAACGTCATGCAGATCTCAAGGTTATTTGGAAAAAGAAGGGTAAGTCTTAGCAGGGAATAAAGCAACTAGCTGCAGGTGTGTAAACTGGCTCTTTCATCCATGCAAATATGCTCAGCTATTGTTTCCAAACCCTCATAAAAGTTTCTACAAATATATGGAACCAAAAGTCTAAATCTTATTTTACTGTCAGTATTTCTCACAACTTCAGTGCCAACACTGTTTTAATGCCACTACAGAAATGAAAAGAGAAAAAAAAATGGTGGTAGCTGGGCCAGTCCTGACTGATAGCTCCTCCACAAATACCTGGTGATGTACAGACACAAAAGCACCATTTCAGCAGAGGAACAGAAGGGAGAAGGTAGCCAGGAATGTTGAAAAAAGGAACTTAGCCATGAAAGCTGCGAGGGCTGCAGAACTGTTAATATTTAGCCTCTGAGGTGGAAGTCTGAATCTTAGCCCTCCCATCACAGAACAGCCGAGCAGCTATTTTGGAGACAGCTACAGCAAATTAAGATGTTAGCCCCCTCCAATCTCCCAGCAGTTAAACTACCACAAGAGATTACACTGAAGACAGCCAGGTTATTTGAAATTGCCATTCAAGGTGTTCTGAGCTCATCTGTTTTGGTTTTGAATGAAAACAGACCAGAAACATTCAAACAACGTGTTAACAGTAATTTGGCTTCTCAGAGAGCAGCATCCAGTTCAGTAGCAGAAAAGAAAAACTGTTCCAACTACACTCCAGCTTTCCTGTAAGGCTTTGGAAATAGTGCCACAGACTTGCATGCAGAGTGGATTTTTTCCGAAAATCAGCACACTAAGCAAGATGTCTAGTCTTAGGTAGAAGGAAAATACAAAAACAAAACAAAACAAAAACAACAACAAAAAAACCCAAACACTGAAATCCTGACTCTCCACAGACACTTTTACTGAGTAATCATAGAGGCCTCTGTTATTGTGGGATTGAATTCCAGAAACCCCTCCTAAATTTGGGCTCCTTAGATTATCCTTTCATTAAGTGAGAGCAGTTTCAGTCTTCTTAACCAAAAAGACTGGCCAAAATATTGCCAGAAAAAAAAAATATATATATATATAATACTAATAATACTACTAATAATAAAAAAGTTAAAGCTCTGTTTTAACTCAATAGCTCAAAGAGTAAGGAGCTATTCCAGATGTGGAAGATGTAAATCCAGCTACCTCTATTATCCAAATGGGAACGAGATCATTCAGGCTGGAAGGGATTCTCAGGAGGTTTACCAAAACAGGGTCACAGCTGGATCAGACCAGGCTACTCCGGGAATTATCTGGCAGGGTCTTGAAGACCTCCAGGGAGAGAGACTGCACAAGCTCTCTGCACAGCCCATTCAGCTAGGTTACAATCCTCGTGGTGAAAAAGCAGTAACCTTATCCTCAGTCCCCACGCTCAATGAGGACGGAGGACACATACACCATCACCTTCGTGCTAAGTACTTTTAAGAGAAACTACCACTAGTTTAAAAGCTTATGATAAGACTAATAAAGTTATTTAGGGTAGACAAACAAAAAAATGCTGGGTTTTCAGAATCTGAGAATAACAGAAGCATGAACCGAGAGCCAGGCTCTTCAGCTCCATTCACTTAGGAGACCACTTACTGTGATAGCTCTTCACATGCCTAGGAACTCACATATTAAATATATATATATATATATGATGCCTTTAAATAGTTTCCTTTGGATCATGCTGAGTAGTAGTTTCAGTATCTACTTGTTCTGCCTGCTGTCTGTCAGCCACCGTGGGCTGTATTCAGCTTCCTATATATGGCTCACTTAACAGCATAATTGTGGTAGTTTTTGCAGAGTAAGTACTCTATAGTATAGGGCTAACTTCAGCCCCCTCAAATTCTTTTTTCTTCTTTGTTCCATGAAATACTGTCATTAGAGTAAAGCAGGCCTTAAATCTCATTTGTTCACAGTTCAAGATCTACGCTCCATGATGGAATAAGCTTTCTAGACTTGGTGGGAAGAACCAATTTCATGAGTTTATAAGTTCTTTATGAGAAGGCTACAAATTAATTTTTTCTTGTGCTACACCTGGTGTAAATATGTGGGTAGAAACACTATTTAGATGCTTAAAATTGAGATCAGGAGAAAGCATACCATGTTGTTAGTCTTTCTTGCATCAAGTTTCTCAACAATTTCTTTAAAGGGAATAAATTTCCTCCTTTTATGTTTGTGTTTCTCTCACACCGCTTCCTTGATATAGGAGAGCATAGATGAGAAAGGTAAATGGTAATATTTTATTTGCTCTGCTCATGGCGCTCTCGGAGAGAGAGAAAAAGCTCTCAAGACTTCTAAGTAGTATTCATGTATTAAAAGTACAAAATTTAAACCTTTAGAGAGACTACAATTTCCCAAAGTCTCACAGTGAAATAATGGTTGAAACAAGAACCGAACTACATTACTTCATCCAATATCCCCAGTTCTAAACTTTATTCTAATTTAAGTCTCTGGCATCTAATATTAGATATTAAAAGTTAACACAGGTTCAGAGAATAATGACCAGGTTCTTGGAACAGAATCCAATGAGGACAACTTAATACGCAGAAACCATTTCTGGAACAGGAAGACGGAGCCACAAGTGGTTAGGAGACGAGGAGAGTACTTAGGTGAAGTATTGCCTGTACTTACATTCTTCCCTAGACTCTCACTTTGGGATATTGCTGGATCAAAGACACTAAGCCAGGTGGATCTTTGGCCCAATCAGTATAGCCATTTATAATTAAACTCCAGGATGTACACATAAAAAAGTATGAAGAATTTACTAGCAGGAGATCACCAAATCACTAATAAAAATGAGAAATAGTGGTGTTGAAATAACACAAAGGGAACATGGGGCTACCAGAAAGAGGCCAAATGTTCAAAATGTTTTGCCTCAGATTACTAGACCTAAGGTGTTACTATAACAACACATCAGCACCACTTAAAAATGTTTTTTCCCCCTCTTTCTTATACGTGCACAAGAGTGAAGTGTTTTAGAAAATCTGATCTAACTGTAGAACCTCCAGGCAAAGAATAACGTTGACCGAAAGAATAATGTTGACCAAAGCTGGCACAAGTTGGCAATCTCACAGAAACACGACTATTGCACTGCTTGGCCACTTATTTTTCATTAAGGGGTTTTAGCTTTGCCTGCCATTTCCCAGGATCCTCAACAGCAGTGGGGATTTCTACCTGGACACAGACGAATTCACCAACAGACAGAGACTTTGGACAGGACAGCAGTGGTATCTTCACTGGGTAGCACAGGGAAAGCCAGTGGTTGACAATGGACCAGAATAACAGCTCCATACAGACTGGATTTGCATGTTACAAGAGCACAAGACACTGCAGCCGCCTCACTCTCAGTGACCAGTTGCAGCCTCGGAGGAATAGGATGTTACTCCACACATCTGATTATAATTGGGTTGAATCAATACACCACAGAGGGCAATGTTATGCCATCAAGGGAAATCAAGACGCTATTGAATATTTAATCTAATTATCTTACAGCGATTTAAATAAAGCTTCACTCTCTCACTACTCCAGTAAGTAGCATGGCTGATCTACTGGAAATGGGACAAGGAAAGATATGACAGGCTGCCCCATTAATAAATTGTTTGTGGGAGTTGCAATGAATTGCCAACACACAGTTATTATTTTCCCTCTTCTTAGCCTTTTCCTGATATCCAAGATCATATTTGTTTCAGCTCTGTAGTTTAACTACAGCAACAAGCATAGAACTCAAGGATGGAAGTGCTGAAAAAACACTAGACACAATGCTAACCTTCAGTGGGATACTCAATGCTTATACCTGTGACAATCTTATTTCGAGTCGTGTAATAACTTAACCCATTGACCATAAAATACTTCACACAATATATACAGCTGAATCAACATACAAACTAAAGTGGTTTTTGCTACTTCTCATAAGAAAAACCTCCAAGTGCAGAGTACAGTTTTAGCACTGAGACTGATCTGTTAGAAAACAGAAAAGGGAATGTATTGGCCATAAAACAGGACACAGCACTAACACTCATCATCAAGTTCTTGTGTTTGTTTAAAGGTAAACATTCCATACTTGTGTCCTGCCCAGAATCTACCCGGAGAATTGCAAAATATATTTTTAATGCATCTTATTTGATACGTTACCGGTCACGTTATATATTCAGAGCAGGTAGTCTAAAGCAAAGAACAAAGGCTGGGTAATTTGAACTTTAACTCATACTTCACAGGTCGATGCCTCACTCAGCCTGCAAGAAAAAGCAATTATTGCACTTGAGCTAGCACATGGAACAATAATATAGAAGGGGGTCAGTGACACACCATTTCTTTGAAACGAGGTGCAGTAAAAATAAACTAAAAATAATTAATTTTCTTAAAAGCACTGTAATTTCACCCTCCTGACTGAAGAACTGTTCAAAAGAAAAAAAAAAGGAACACAGTAGCATGACATTTGCTGGTCAAAATCTTACCCTGAATTAATTCTGGAATACACTTATAATAAATGATTAAATACATTTTTTTACTTAAATACCTCATTTTCCCTTCTATGTTGTTAATTAATGCTTTCTCAAAGATCTTAAACAATGCTAGCTTCAAAACAAATAAGAAGGGTGATCTGTTCCTCAGCAGTATTAGAAGAATCCTATACAGTTTGGGTAGCTCCTGTTTTTACCAGTGGCTGCTTTCATTCTTCGAAACAATCGCTGTTCCTTTTGGAACAGGTAAATTGCTTCAGTAAGTGACAAGTTAGTCCTCTTGCTGTGAGACTAGAAGCTGTTCCTTCAATCAAAAGTAAGCTGGTTGGAAATAACTGATTTTATGCTTCACCAAGTTTGGTCTTGCCTGAATACAAGAGGACATTATCTCGCCTGCCTGCCACAGCTAAGGGAAAAGGCCCTATGTGACTGACGTACAAAGTGCTCGCCCAGGACCGGTGCCTGCTGCTTAATGAGGGGAGCAGGGGAAGGGACAGAAATCGCCTTTCAGCAACTGCCTGCACGCAGCGGAGGCAGTGACTCCGAAAGACAGCAGAAAGTTCGGTTCTTGGTTTAAGTAACCACCTCCCAAGTGATGCTTTTTTTTTTTTCCTAACTTCTTGGTTTGAGGAATGGATTGGAAAAAATATGGATTATGGAAATATCAAATGTGTAAGATGAACAAATAAAAATTCATACACAACCCCCCCACTTCCTCTTATGCTGCATTCTCACCTGTTAGTCAGAGTGAGGATCGAAACACTCAATTCAGCTCTTTGAAAAAAGAAAAAATCAACTTCATAACCTGAGGCATTTGCTTATGCTTATCCAGGTCTGCCCCACTCCCCCAGAAAGCACTGCATTATTTAACCGGACTGTCTAATTAGCTTGTAACTTGTGCTGCGTTCAGCTTTGAGTGAAGCAAAGCAGCGGCAGAACTGCTAGAGACACATTCCAGCTATCGGAAAAGCAGCTGCGGTAGTTCTCATACAAATTCATCCACTGTGGGAAAAGAGAAGTTTAAGCCTTTAAATGCAGCATCAGACAGTGCTTGACCTTTGAAACTGCATGTCAGCCTTGGTGGGAAAACAAATATACCACTTGCCATTAATGGGCATCTCTTCTACGTGTGAACAACAGAGTATTGTATTAGAGAAAAACGCAACGTCCTCAACATCTTACACTAATCCTCCTTCAGGGAGGGGGGGGAAATATCAATGCTGCAATTGTTTTAGCTACCGTAAAATGAATTAACTCTAACAACTTCTAAGTTTTAACTTCTGAATTCCATGAGATTCTAAAAGGATGCAGCTTCTTATATTGCAAGGGGACACACACAAACACACACCCCTCTAAAAATTGCAAGGGTGAAAGAAGAGCTAGAAAACTGAGTGGTCTAATGGAACAGGCTGTGCAGGAATAGCATAGAAAAAGCATCTAAAACCAATGTTGTCCTCTAATTCCTTCCCTGCCACATTTTTACTCTAATATGTAGTAGCTAATGATCAACATCAACGTTAATTTGGTTTGGAGAATCAAAAGACTGCACAGGAATAGTTTAAGCTGAAATAGCTGAACAAGAATGTTATGCCAACTGTAATACATCTGCTGAAGGGTGTTAAAACACTAAATTTACTCTTGTCTTTTTAAAACATACTTAACACTACGCTAATGTCAGGATTATTCATATTGCATAAGCTAGCTAGCACTTTTAATAAGTATTTTTACCTACATCTTATTACAAAAACTACTTTAAAATCATATTGGCCATTATGTCCTTGTTGTCTTATCATAGGAAATAAAGCTGTTTATTTCTGAAATTAAACAAAATATAAATGCCTCAAGTGATTACTAGCCTGTATATGTAATGGAATATGAATGTCTATTTAGATTACTTTGTAGGGTATACATATGCACTGGAGTAACCACGTTAAGATCAGAAGGTGGCAGCTCTGCAAGTGATCTGATCTCACACCTCCTAACCACTGACAGCTCCATCTGCAGAAACCAGCACAACTCAGAGTGACAGTCTGATTTAGGTCCCTCTAATCTAGGTAAACTATATGAAGCCACCATTGCAGAACCACTGTTCCTGCAATAAACCGTGTGGGAAAAATGAACATTATGTCCGGTGTTTGTAACAGCTGGAAAGAGAATAATGGAGATAAAAGCCTGCCTTGCTATACAGATGTGATGCACTTAGTGTGCTCTTCTGTGTGACTGGTGTCTGCAGCACTGTGTGTCGGGGCTGCTTTGGTTGGCAGTGCTCATTAAGAGACTTTATATCAAGGCACTGATGTACTCCATCTGTTTTGAGCATATTGCCAGTGTAAATCAGCTTAAAGCAAATTTATTCACCCCTCACAAGATTAGACGAATTCTCATTTGGCATAGAAACACCAAATCTCCTAAGGCCCATGTTTTCCAAGTTACTATGCGTCCCTGAAAAAGGTGAGCAGCTGATTTTGGGGTGCCAATGAGTTGCCTTCTGTGCACAGTTCTCCAGTAGCTGGTAGGTTAGTGGATCTACGTATCTGATCTGCTAGCAAAGATGTTAAGGCAGTTTTATTTCCTGCCCTGCAGACCTATGATATCTGAACTACCACCCCCCTCTGTGAAATTGATTTTTATAAGCTGCCTGTAAAAGGGAGGTTCCGTGCCAGGTTTTCACAGATATGTCTAATTTTTCTCCATTTAGAAATCACTCTTATGCTAGGTTTTAATTTGCATCGTGGCAAAAAAGTATACCAACAAAAGTTCTACTTTTAATTAAATGAAGTTTAATGACATTAAGTACCAGAATGAATCTCCTATCTTTACCTTTTTTATTTCATTGGTTGAATTAAAACAATTTTAAAATGAAGCCAGCAAAAAGAAAATCTGCATGGAATTTTATGTTTTCATTTATACTTACTAAAGAAATCATATAGCACTCTAAGGAGTGCTTAGACTCTACAAAGGACAAAGACTACACCTTCAAAGGGAGACATCAAGGATTAACACCCATTTGGCATAACGAGTTGTTTTAAAGGTCTGGTTGTCAGCCTTATTCTTTAAATAAGCGTTAATAATTCTCCATTCTTAAAAAAAAGTTAAATTGCTATTGAAGTTTTGAAGTTTTAGGAACTGGAAATTGGAACAGTTCTTTCTTGAATCATCAAATGCAAATCCAGTCAACGTATGTATTTATGTATTCATCAATTCAGAAAAACATTCACTATCAAGTCTTCAGAAAAATACGCTGAAAGAAGATATCCCTAATGCTACTTTCTCTATTACAAGAAAAATGGGTAGATTAGCATAAGTGGTAGAAAATAATCCAAGTTCTTTCCATATGCCTAGATTTAAACATAGGATTACTTTTAAGTTACAAGATGTTAAAGAGGAAGATGTCCTGTCTGCCTCCAATATTTCTGGTTCGTAGGCTTAATCCAAATCTTTTTGATATATAAAATAAACCACATAGAGGTATTATTTTATTCAAGCTGATAATAACAAGTTATTCAAATGGAAAAAGGCAAATACAGCTAAGCATCTGCTTTGCAGAGTCAAACAGGGTAGGGGCCTATGTTCTGCCTTCTCCCATATGCTGCAGAGACTGAAGGCAAATATTCATTTTGCAGATCAACAGTCCACATGGATAAAAAGGGCAGTACTGTAGCCTGCGCTTCTAATAGCATGATCGTGTCCTGTTTTTCAAATAAGCAACTTGCCTCATTTCAAGCATCTTCTAATTAAAAGTCTCAATATAGATTTTCCATCGGGGAAGCCTTCATACATCCATGATATTGCTGCTAACAGAATTTCAATTTATACTTCAAGAACAGACCAAAGAGTAGCAACACTTCTTTAAAAATCCAGTTCACTTCTGAGATCACCCTCTCCTTTTATAAATGAGGTTTATTTAAATGAGGTTTTATTAAATTTAAACCAGTTTCAAATTATTCTCTTTAAATCACTCCTGTACATCAGTTAGTATGAAAGAAATGAGTAAACTACATCAATTCTCATCTCTGATGGACAGAATTAACAGTAAGACAGAGAATCAGCAAGAGCCTTCCTTGTAAGTCCTCAAATTGGAGTTCAGGTACTATTTGCATTGAGCTGCCTGCACTGGGATAAATTCAATTCTAGGCAGACATTACTGTTACAATATTTTTCTCATATTTCTAGATTTTCACACACACACACACTCTTATAGACTATTTTATGTAGAATACATTGAAAAAGACCCCAGTGGAGATCCTCTATTTATGCCCATGTATGAACTAAACTCTATTATTCTATTAGCTAAAGCAATGCTTTCATAGAGTGTTTTACGTCCGTTGATCCCCCAAAAAACTGTTTTATTACAAGACTGTCCCGTTGTAAGCTGTAATAAAACAGTATGAGCTTCTTGTCTAGAGAACTATGCTGGTTTCCATTTGCTGTAAATTTGGCCAACTTTTTATGGTGAAACATGAAACTGAATCTGACTGCTGAAACAAATCTGCGTGAAATTCAGTGACTACGCTGAGATTCAACCCTTCTCAAATTTTAAAGAAACCAAGGTCCACGCGTCTTTCTGCCAAAAACTACGTAGATCTGAGTTTAATACATGGACCACAAACAGAAAATACCCACGATAACCCCACGCAGCAGGAGACTACCTGGGGTACGGGGCCCACCTGCAGTACGGGGCCCTGTGCATGAGACAAGCATGATCCACTACCCCCAGAAATCTGAAGGCAAAAAAGGGGTGGCAGTGGCTCTTCCCTGGGTCTGATAAACACGAGGAATAACAGGGCAGGGTAGGCTGTGCTGCATCCACAGCAAAGGACTTGCATCAGAAAGAGCTGTCCAATACACAGGAGATTTGTGTTGCTTTGAAGTTGATGGCAAATACTGTAATAAACTTGATTAGCAGACGTGTCACTCACAGAAAGCCCTGGATTGCCTCGATCTGTCCAGAATAATGAAGAGCTCCAACTTCAGTCCCTCAGAGTAAAAACACTTGCAAGCAAGGTGACCAGGCTTTTAAGAGGATCAGGTGAAGCTTCTGCCACCTCTGCCATCTCTTGGTGTTTGCTTTTCATCTGTGGGATTTCAATGTTTGTTGATCAACCCTGAGCAGGAATTGGCATTAAAATTCACACTTGTGAAGGGAGGAAAAAAAAACAAAAACAAACAAACAAACAAAAAAACCCACCAGAAATGCAGAACAGAAACCACCAGAGAGGTGCTTATATCCTGGCTTTCAGTGTGCACTGACACAGCACTCAGGTTCTTCCATGTATTTCACCCACCTTGTTTATAGCACTACCATTTGTTGGATTAGTAGAAGTCCCATTCAAAGCAAGCATTTGTCTGAAATAATACAGAGCAGGACTCATGCCTGAGTTAGAAACTTATAGTCTTTTGCCACTGCATAATTTCCTTAACAGAGGTCTGAGTAAATCAAGGAGAAAGGGAGAAAGTGGAGTCATGTTTTAAGATTAGAATAAATAGGCCATTACTACTCCCCTTACTCGGTCACACACACCCCTTTGATGTGGATAAACAACTGTAAGTAAAGGTTTTGGCTTTGAGCAAGTTGGATTCAAAGCCTTGAATAAGTATGCTTTTTTCTGAGCTCAGCTGTTAGCTCACAGATTTGTGGGCTAGCAGCACAGTTTTATTCAGGTGCTTTCCATCTTAGATCAGCGAAAGCAGAAGGAGAGGAGGATAAAAACAGGATATGCTGCAAGGAGGACAAATAGGAAAATAAGTGTAACACTGCAGAGGAAAACTCACTGGAAAAAAAGTCTACAGAAATGGAAATAATCTGCATCTTGAATGGACATAAAAAATAAAATGGTTTGGGGTTATAAAAATCCTCTGTTAATAAGAAATGTCATAGGATTTGCAGAAGTCAGTTATGGAACTGTCCCCTTATGTTTGTTTCATCTTCCCCTCCTTCCCAGTTCCTGTTTCCACTCACCTAGCTTCTACTTGGCCACTAATAGTATTTTATTGAGAAAAAAATAACATACTTATTTGCTGGGTTAGTATGTCCACAAGCTACCTGCCATACACATGCCTGTGTATGTACCAGATTAGGTACTAACAATATACAAAAAACAAACACTATTTTCCATGCAGAAATATAATTTCAGCTTACTCCTGATTATATCACATACAAAACCAGATACCTAGATGAACTTTATTTCTTCACTTAGCTCAATTTCTGTGGCTGATTTCACTTTGAAAAAAAATACATATCTTTGGAAAGATGCATGGAATCAATTTACTGTTTTCATGAATATTGTTTATTCAGAATATATGGACTGGGAAATATTGGTATATATGCCAACAACTTAGAGAAAAAAGGACTACCCATTCCTTCATCTTTCTTACTTCTTATTGCTGTTTATTCTCAAACTTTTTCAAAAGCTTGTAACAATAGCTAATGAACATGCTTTGCTATTAAATTCTCAAGGGGCTGTGTTTTTCTTGTTACTCAGCTGCGATTTCTTCAAGAACATTCCCACTTTTCATTAACCACATTTGATAATGGTTGATTATTTCAGTGCAAAGTTGATTCCTGCCAGATCAGTTCCTAATAAGGTCTAGCAAGCCATCACAGGCAAGAGGAAAGTTTCATCCAGAAAAGTTTTCTACTAAAATCTACACACAATCCTCCTCCCCACCCCGACCACATACTTAAATGACATTACGTTTCAACTTATAAGCAGCGTGACTTCACAGAACAATTACTTACAATGGTTCCCTTCCTAGCCATTGGGCCATTACACGTACTGCTGCTACCAAGTTATCAATAAAAAACCTTGTCCCTTACAATGGCACTGAAAAAACTCTGCCTAGCTGTCATCTGTCTAGACCTTGTTTTCAAGTGGACTGCAAATCAAGTTGTCTTAGGAATCAGTTTGGCTTTAATCCAACTAAAACTTCAAGGACTGTATTTAAGCAGTACTGTGATTTAAAAGCTTATGCAGAAAGAGCATCAAAAATCATTTCTGGCATTTGAAATTCTCCTGACATTATAGCTTGCAGACATGTACAGGCCTAAAAGCTGTAGCATCATTTATTTAAACACTAGAAATGGAAATCTAAGCTTTTTTGTGAGAAAAATTTGATTCAATACATTTCCTTCTGGTAAGGATGACAGCTTGAAAATAGATATTATTCAAAAAACATAAAACCAGGGGAGTAAAAATAGTACGTTTCACTGATCTTTTGGAGGCTTGAGAGAATGAATAAATCAATAACAGTTAGTATATTTAGGTAGAACATGGACCCCATCTTCATAAAGAATTGCAGCAGGAAGGAAGCACTCGGTGAGCATCCTGCTCAGGATGGCAACTGCATTTTGCCACTACGTGTCATTCCACACTTCAAGTAGTGCAAAACCTCAGATAAATGCAATAAAAAAGCCTTGCCCACTGTAATGCATCCAGTCTCATTCTTCCTTATCAGCTCTTCAATAGCATGGAAAATGTCTTGCCAGTACAAAACAAAAGAGCCCCGGAAGCCAAAATAATAGAAGGGATAAGTAACATTTTTGGGGGGTTTCATCCCAGGAGAAATTTCCCTCCAGTAGAAAGCTCTTTACCTCATTCCAAAAAGGACAAAGCAAACTGCTTCCTTTCCACCTGCCTATGCACTTAGTTATACAATTGTTATTCCATTGCTTTTTCCTTTTGATTTCAAGTTTTGTACTACTCAAAGGAGGAAACTGTGGCAGCAACCTGTCTCCTTACAACTCTGCGGCTCCCTAAACCCAGCCTATCTTGTCACAGGAATGAATGACAAAGCAGTACCAGCTTGCTGCTGATAGGAAGGGACAGCTTCTATCTACAGAAACACTACTAGGGTGCACTATTTTCAGAGAAACAGACATGAATCTCAGAAAAGCGTGGCCTAGAAGTGTGAAATACCCATTGAGAATCTGGGCTTCACACACCCTGTTTATATTTACAAGGGAAAAAGTAAGATGTACAAACGTTCCCTCCACTCATCGGCGTTCTGGCCCCTCTAGCTCAGGTCAGGTAGGGACTCTAGGATGTTCATCCCGGATTAGCAATTGGCAATAGCTAAACTATGACTGCAATTACAATACTGACAAACTGTGCATCTGAGATGCAAAGAGAAGAATGAACAGAAGTTAAACCTCATTTCCTAAAGAAAAGTTTTGACTGCTCAGTAAAGTGATTATGCACTCTAAATACACCTTGTTTCTAGGAAACAGCTAACTGCATTTTTTGCAATAGAAAATTCCCCTTTTTTTTTTTTTTTTTTTTTTTTTTTTTTTTTTCCCAAGTGGTTGAAGATGTCCTCCTCTTTCGCAAACACAGTGCAAGGAGAAATAGAGGCATTGGCAGTTTTCCCTCACTGGCATACCCAAATATCCCATAATAACCTGGCTTGTGAAGGAGGCTACAAAAAGTGTAGTTTTTGTGTTTTTTTTTTTACTGTTTGAAATCAACAGGAACATTAATGCGTGGTTTGATATCAACAAGCAGGTATCTAGCTAGACAAAAGAGCTTTGGTATTTGGGGCATTTTAATGACAGAAAAAAAATCTAGAGCCTATTTTGAATGCAGGTGAGATGCCCACATCTTAATTTCTGCAGCCTTCTGCTTTTACATAATAACCTGTGAAATATATTTGCTGAATAGCAGCTAAAACTGTGCATGTCCCTGGTTTTCATCAGCATTACAAAGTCAGTGCACTTCAAGCTCTTCAGGAAGAGAACACATCTGTGTCGTCTGTATTCCTTGACGTAAACCACGCAAATGAATAATTATCTTCTGTATTTCATACAAGGCAGTTGCAGATTAAAATCCCTGCATTTCAAAACAGCTATTTTCCCAAAGAACTTCCTGTCAATGGTCAGTATGGTGCTACGCGAAGAACCAGCCTTTGGAAGTTCAAATTGTTATCTCAGGAAAGATACAGAAAGAGGTGTGACATCAGGTAGTGCAGATTTTCAAAGGAGGAAAAACAATATACAGGTAAATGGATATAAATGGCCTAGGTTCTGCTTTGTTGTGTGGTTTTTGTTTGTTTGTTTTCCTTTTTCTGGTGTTTCCACCCACTCACAACATTGTATATTTTCATACTATCCAGCAACAGCCATCACAAATCTTAGCATCCTTCCTACCACATTAGGAGTATAAAAGCAGCTCGAGATGGTAGTGACAGATGCATCGTTAGAGACGTGAACTCGAGCGCCGGCCCCAAGCTGTTGCTGGGTTGTGGCACTGATGTCTCTTCTAATCGGTTATGCAGCCGCAGGCAGATCACTGGGAGCGCGTCTGCAGCAAAGCAGGCGGCGGGGTCCGTCCATCATTCCCATCAGCAGCCGCTCCAGGTTGCGTATTTGCAAAGACCTCTCCCCTGCACTGACAAAACAGACCAGTGCACCTCACTGCCACCAAGAAGCCTGAGATGCTGACCCCAGCCTGAGACCTTAGTCTCGTGGCCTGATCCTATTGCATCCGAATCAGACTTTGGGCACCGATTTCCTAATCTTTCTACATATCGTGCGTTAATGTTCCTTTCACAAACAAATATCAGACAAACAACAATTGGCAACAGCTATAAATGGGAGAAGCTCTCAGTACGCATTACCAGGTGAATTTCCAAATCAACATGATGGTACCAAAAGCAAAATAAAAAAATGTCAGATTCCGCCCCCTCCCCAAGCCCACTTTATTCCATTAGGATGTTAAACGTGAAGTCTGCTGAAACATGTCTCTGCTGAGCTAGGAAATGAGCAAAGAAAATACATCACACATTAATGTACTGATTGTTAATGTAACCTCACCACATCTCTTCTGAATGAGGTGCTAAACAATTCAAGCCCTTCAAAATTTTGCTTGATGTTAAACATATGCCTTAGTGATCACGACCTCCTGAATTTCAGGTAGTAATTGCATCATCATCTTTGACTAGTCAAGACTCAGCTGTTCCTGATTTCACGTGTGTAAACCATGAGACCTTCTAACACCAGTAGAGAGTTCCCTTGGCACATGGTTGGGAATCATGCGTTTGTTTGACTGTTTTGATTTATTTATTCTTGCCTCAGATGGGTTTCAGGAACTAAGCTGCGTGTACTCTTACTATGGGGAGGCAGCGACCCACTCTCTGAACAAAGACTGTTCAGTCTCTGTAGCCCATCCAAACATCAGTGCTGTGGGTGAAAAACTATGTCAAACCATTTTATCAATAGCACACAACTAAGGACTGTACTTAAACATACCAAATTACATGAAAATAGTAGTATTATATCATTACATGAA
Source organism: Nettapus auritus (assembly GCA_011076525.1). NCBI lineage: Eukaryota > Metazoa > Chordata > Aves > Anseriformes > Anatidae > Nettapus > Nettapus auritus. The sequence continues at coordinate 55,326,572 of CM021769.1, read as the reverse complement.
AATAGTAATGTAATAGTAATAGCAATAGTCTCCCAAAAATAACACCGTAGCTCCAGTCTTACTGTTTGTCTTTGCATGCAGCTCTTACTGAAATACAATGAAAATGTTTCATGAGGTGTAGTTTTTGTACTTGTGTTTCCAGATATAGCCATATATTTCATGGAAAAATATCAAGTTAATTCTCCCCACCGCCAGCCTTAACTAAAGTATTTTAGATTCTTCCAATATGAATCCAATGGATTCAGATAATAATTCACTTGAATATAGTTTGGCGTTAGGATTTAGGTGGGATATGTGATCAGTTACTTCACAGCTCTTACCAACCTTACAAAACGTGTCTGGATGCCCCAAGAAGCAGGTTTCTCTGCAAATCCCCCCACACATGCACCCACCTTTTTATTCTAAGTACATACAAAAATACTCAAAATATTGTCTGCTTTTTGTCAATGTGAACCTGGTAAAATATACTGATGGAAAAATTTGTACCAGTGTGGAAAGCAGGAGGAACAGAGAAAAGAAAGAGCCCAAACTTCACACTAAACACCTCCAAACAGCTGGATGTATCCCGAATTCATATCCAGAGCTGCCACTGTTCTTACTGCAGTTTCTGAGCCATCTGCTTTAGAATTAGAAGTAAAAACACCTTTGAAATGGGGAGAAAAATCTCACGTCTTAAGCGATTCTTGAGCACTAAGAATGTTTTATTTCGACTTTGTGCTAGAAATTAGTCAAAATTAATAGCACTTTTTGCTCATGGCAATTTTTTGTTGTTGTTGTTTAATCATTTTGTGAATAAATTTGTTCTTAATTTTCGCTGCTGGGGGCAGAAAGACATTTGTCTCCACATGGAGCATTTTTCTTTCTGGTGATTCCAACAGCTAAAAAAAAGTTTAAAGTTTTAAAAGAATATAAAAAGTTTTAGATGAAGGATATATACATTTCTCTCACTGTGAAATACCATCTTTTTTCCCAAGTACTGACAGCCAATTGGTTCTTTCAGTCCCCTAGCATTTCAAGAACAGCATGAGATTTGCAAAGGCAAGAGAAAACAATACCGAGTGAAAAGTACTGATTAACTTGTGGTGGTTCATTGAGTCAGAATGTGGTTCCCTACTGAGCTCGCTCTAAAAATCTTAAATCATCCTTCCCTCCCAGAAGCAGCCAGAACAATTTGATCTGTCAAGGTAAAAAGTTAATTCCTTTAAACCAAAGTAAAAAGCTTAAAAAGTTTCCTATGGGTGGGGGATCGTGATGTATTGCATTTTTAATTATAAAATCTAATCAAGGAGCGCAACCGTACATTACTAAACAGTTTGTTTTTTTCCCCCTTTTCAGACAACCAGACACAGCTGTTTTTTACCAAGTAGCCCCACAGCCTTATGCAAAGACAAGACTTTCTGCCTGGTGGTCTTTTTTTTTTTTTTTTTTTGAACTACTGGTTCAAGTTTTGATTGCTAAATGGTATGCAAATATTGAAATTAAATATTGACTGAACTAACACAAATATTTGAGTTTTTAGAAGCTTAATGCCAGCTCCTTCCTTGTTTCACCTACTAGATACACGATGTTAGTTTTTTCAACATACACTTTTTTTTCAGTACATCTTGCATTTCCATTAGTTGTTCATATCCTTTTTTTTCCTACCAGCTGATACTAAATTATTCAGCTGATCTGTAGCTTCATTCCTAAGGTTCCTGCATGTTCCCTACTGGATGAACAAATTAGAATGAAAGAAGTGATGAAAGTCTCTGGGCATCTCCATCTACTTTCCTGCAAGTTAGAGAACCTTTAAAAGTGGTTTGTGTTTTTTTTTTTTTTTTGTTTGTTTGTTTGTTTGTTTTGTTTTTTTTCTTCTGCTTTCCATTCTTCTTCCATAAGTGCCCATTCCCTTCCATTTCTATTTGAACTTTGCAAACTAAACCTGCCAAGCACCCTGCAATCCATCCTGAACTGAACTCCCTGTTTGAGAACATCATTCTCCAGCTCTGAACTCCACCACTCCAGAGCTGGGATCACCCACAGAAAGGAGTGAAAATTACTTATAATCCCAATCCCTTTGCAAAAGAGGAGAGTTACATACTTCTACATTCTAATCCTGCCATTTCCATACCCACCTCCATTACTAGCAGTTCTCCAACACTGGCCAGACCTGTCCCACACGCGGTTTTCTCAGAGAAGCACACTTACTCCCTTTTCTGCAGGGTTTTAACACACACAAGGTGACACTTGACAAAAACATGTCTGGACAAATGGAGGAGGCTGTCACATGGCCAACCTCATTTTGAAAAGCCTTCCATAGCAACATTACAAGGCTACGTATCTCCTGCACTTGTTTTCTTGAGTAGTTCCCCATGTGGGAACTACAGAACAGCTACAGATTTCAGAAGCTAATGTTGGCCTTTCACTTCAATCAACATCTCATTAAAAATAAATTCAAAAGGGGGAAGAACTTAGAAAATCATTTCCTTCTTTATTGAGACCTAGCCTTATTTCCAATAACTTCCTAAGCTATAAATAAAAAAGCACAAGCTTTAAGCCTCAATGTGTTTTTATACACATACTGATGTGCAAACATATGTGAACATACGTCTATACAAACGTGTGTGTGTATGCAGATACATGGTGAAATTAGTGAGAGTAGGTGCGCTCACAGCACAACCCTTCACTAATGAAGGTCTAAAATTCAGGCACTAAAACAACATAACACTGATTAAGCCCAAATGCTAAAGAATGAAATTAATTTCTGAAGTTTGCTGTCATTAGCTAAATCAGGAGAGAGAAATGACAAACCATTGTCTTGGGAATACGACATTCAAGCACAAAAATATTAAATTACACATCGTTGTGCTTTGGTAAATGTCAACAACTACCTCAGTGGGAAACTGGCAGGCCTCTGGCAGAGGAATTCAGTATAAAGAACAGATTTCAAAAAGAATCTGTTTTATTCTTTAAAAGGAACTGTCAACACAAATCACGAAGGATGACAGACAGAAATGAGATTAGGAACAGTCTTTTTTTTAAAAAACCTGTCACCCTCAGAAATCAATAGGAAATCATTAACTAACAAATGATAGCATCTGCTATCATGGGATTTGGTGTTATGACACAACCTTCTTTCCTGATTTTATTAATAACGAAGGTATTTCAGCATTTTGGAAAGACACGGGAATCATATTATGGAAGGTAGAACACAGTCCAGTAAATAAGAAGTAACTTCCTGTACACAAGTATTTCAAAATTAAGTACTGTCCTAGAGACAGACACAACACCACCATAGTTATCTTTATCACTACTAACAGACACTATCACATTACCAGGGTAGTGTGTATCATATTCTGTACAAATGCTGTATTTATATATATATGCATATTTGTGCACATGTATGTGTACATCCAGTGTTGACAACATACATTATCCAGTTCAGGTATCTTTTGTACCAGAAGCACTTCATGAAATAATCCATGAAAGTATAGGCAGAATTTCTGTATACTTCATATAGCTTATTCCATTAGTTCAAATCAGAAGTCACAGCTAATCCCCTTAAGATAACAAAGCTTCAATAGAACATCAGATTTCTGGACCCTGTCATCATCTTTTTCAGGCTGTAAATCTACAGCGACGTCCATGAATCTGTAAAACTTACAGAGCTTGAATCAAACAATCCAAAACTACATAGTCAATTTCTTGCTTGCTGTTTCATTTTGCACTTACTCAAAGTCTAACTTTCTACACCAGTTGAACTGATGCATACACATGACTGGTAAAATAAAAACAAAGACTGCTTAGATCAATATACATTAAGATGTGTACCTTAACACCGGTAGTTAGCACCTATATACCAGACATACCATCATACATATCAGTGCTGTTCTGACCACATGCACATCAGAAGTCAACATAATAAAGAGAAAATTACTAAGTTTAAAGTGCCTGTAAGCAGAAATATCTTTACTTCACTACTGTACCCTATAGTTTCAAACTTTCATTTGCCCACCAAAACACAGTAATACCAGCTCAAGACTAACGTGACAAAAGAGTCAGTGTGGTTGCATCTGGAACGTATGAAAGAAAGCCTCTACCACTTAGGTACTAACTTGAATAATGACTTCTTTCCATTGATAGTTGAACACCTACTAAAATACAAAATAATTTATTATTTTCATACCACAAAGCCAGGACAGTTCATGCAATGATACTAAATTAGGTGTTCATTTGTCAGATTGCCTAACATTTTTTCAAATACACCAGCGGAACACAAAGAATATTTGGGATAATATACGCCAGCATTAGCTGTCGTCCATCAAGTAACGGTTACCAGGTATACAGTTCTGTCAGTGCATGGCATTTTGTGAGTGCTACCTAGCCCACTTAATTTAAAATGTTCTAATTGCTATGTGCCTTCATGAACAGCATAGATGTTTGGATTTTTCCCCTTAATTGTGTTAGGACCATTGGTAACATTACCAACCAATGTAGCTGTTTCTGTATGCCACCTCATTTACGAGTAAAGGGCGTTTTTTAATCAGTTTAGAATTAACCAAGGATATATACGCAAATATAATCTGCTTTTACTTCCTCAGGCTATCTACTTCAGCACCAAGTATAGATGAATCGAGACAAACGAAAAGGGCCAATCACCAGTGACAGCCTGTTATATTATAAAATACATACCTTATCCACAAGACCTCATAAAAAGAATGCCACTCTAAACACACGATACTGTCAGTTAAACAGCATTGTAATTGCTAATTTGGCAGACACATGGTTTTAACAAAGCTGGAAGAAAAATCCTTATCTACTGGTGTAGTTGAAAAATATGAGCTGAAAAACAATTACTTCATCTGAAGTGAGATTTGTTACGTAAATCCATATAAAGCAATTACCAAAGGGTTTCTTCTACTTTACCCTCTATTAGTTCTCTTATATCAGCTTTCCAAGCGACCCCTTCTAATAGCAACATCATAGCGTCAGTGTAATTATCAAACACTAAGGCCTTGGAAAACGTCCTGCTTCCTAAGATACCACTGATTCAGCTTTAATTCTTTCTGTTCTATTTCCCTTTCTCAGGTACAATAATCAGTTAGCTGAATGAGACTTTCCCTTGCCTTTTCAAGTTTCGGAGTCTTACTGCTAATTACAGAGTTCATGAATCTGCATTCTTCAGAACATTATCAGTGTGCCTTAAGAGGTAAGGATCAAAAGCTAATTCCAGCTCGTTACCTGACCAGAAGTTCAACTTGCAATAAAATGAAACTGAAAACGAGAAGGAAGAAAAAAAATAACAACATGCTACTAGCGGCCAGTGTAGGGCTAAGCCGAAACACTACAGCAGAGGGCTCTGTGAGAAATACTTCTCTCCAGCCTGCGTGCTGCATGAACCCCTGATGATGATAAAGCTCTTAGATCCACACACATTCCAAAAGCTTATGCTGGCTCTTTGATTCACACATCTGACAAAATAAGCAGTATCTCTTGAGCTAAAGTAAGATTTTTTTGCAAATAATGGAAGTTTTCTGCTTCTGCAGTTTATCTACTCTGGGAATTGCAAGGAGAACAGCTCCGTGTTGACCACAGCGTTCAAGGACAAACAAGTGTTATCCTTTTTTACATCATATTGGGCCGTAAGATTAACAAAATGAAATACTATGAAAAAATAACATTTTAGAAGACTTTTGTGAATATTAGACTGTCTCCTTATTCTTTAATAAGCTCTATGAGAGGATGGAAAATCATCTAAGGATGAAGTGGTAGTATTTCAAGGATGTTTAGATACAGATCTGAAAGTCAACTGAGTTATCTCGTGATCATTTTCATTATAGGTTACGATGAGTCTTTTTCTCATTAAAATACCTAAGCCAAATATATACAAAGATGGAAAGATAAATTGATAGGGTAAATGTTCCTGCTACCTTGTTTGACAGAAGACAAATATTGCAGGGTAAATCAAAAAACACAAAGCTGGTACAAGAAGATGTGTACAACCACCTTGCCTGGCAGAGTACAGTCCAAATGGGTGGAGCAACAAGGTTTGTACTTCAGTGAGGTTCAGAGTATTCTATTTTCTGTATATACCGTGTCTGTTATGGGGCACAAAAAGTTGGCTTTGGGCAATACTCAGATAGAAATCATCCTTAATAGAGTAAGAACGAAAAAGGAATAACACCACCCACCTCCTGCTCTCACCTCACACATGGCAAGACTCCTAACATATATAAAGACACCCATCATAATCCTCCAGCCTCTTCCCAGCTCCTTCCAAGCTCAGGTGCAGGCTTGTGTCATACCACATCCTCTTACATGCAAAGAAGCTATATCGTGACATGATCTGAAAGGGGACAAGGGATCCAGCACGCATACTTCAGCGTCCAGTAACATCTGGTTCACAGCCACCTCTGTCCAGCTTTCCTTGCTGAAAGACTTTTATATTTAGACCACCTCAACCCATCATTTGTATAATATATTCTAACAACAACAACAACAAAAATCCATGAGGAGTGTTCCACTGAATGTTGTCATCCCCCAATCCCCAAGTACCCTTAGAATTTTTTCCTAACAACTTATTTAGATATTTTTTTCTTCAGCCTGCCTTTGCTTGATGTAAAAAGGAGTTGCCTCCATGTCTTTATTGTTTTTCATACCAAATATAGTACTTTCTTTTGACCTTTCTTGAAAGGTCATGTCTCCCAAAGTTCTCAATAATTGCTATTACACTTCTCTAAACTCAATTTGTATTTGTACACCTTTCTCACAGTAAGGTGTTCAGAAGCAGGAACAGTTGTGCAGATGAGGCCTGATGAGTATGGAGGATAAGAGAAGAAAACACTTCCCTTCTGGGACTTCTGTGATTGTATACCAGAATGCTATTTTAGAATGCAATTCTATCATGTCCTGAGCTTGTATTTTTGAGTTATCTAGGACAATCTATTCTTGTTGGGGTCCAGTGTAATCTCTAACTTGTTGTTTAGCCAATTACCATCCTCTATTTGGTTTCTTACGTATGGCATTTTGCTGCAATCTTTCAGAATTTCATCTTAGTTTCAAGACACTTCTCCAATTTATTAGATTATAACTCAAAATTGGTATAAAACATTAATGAAAATAAGATTGAACTGTATCTAGGAAAGACCTCCAATTTCATGTATTCTAGATATTTAAATAAAATCAAAGAGCTTTATTTAGAATAGTTTGAATAATTCAATAGGTAGAATTTCGCAGTTAGAATAACACAACAGTTCAATAGTTAAGTAGTTCAATAATTAGAATAATAATAATTATAATAATTAGAAAATAGAGTAATTTGTATTTTCAGAATCTGCAGCTGTTCATAGTCATGCCTAGGAATATACATTATTTGAAGCTTTTAACGTGACTCAGCTAAATGAGGGCTCCAAACAAGAAAAACAGCTGATTCCGGAATGATACATAATTGGAGAGACTTCTGAAGTGCACTCTGAGGCAAATCGGATACTGCTGGAGTCAGTGTGTGCTCTGACAGTCAGAGGCACCGCACTGCGATTTAGTCATCTGGTTTCAGCAGAACGAATTATGTATCACAGTGAGACAAACGTCCCCCAACATCTTCCTTGATGACAGACTGGAGAAGATTCTACACATTTGTCCAAACGGACGCTCTCCTGCTTGCATGGTTTAGAACAAGAGAGGCAAAATAGAAACAGGACACCAAAAGAATCGAGGGTGAAAGTGAGAATTAAATTATTGAGTATTTTCTTTTGATTATTTTTTTTTTCCTTATTTTAAACCTAGTGGGTTCTTCCAGTTATCTCTGTTAAATAGAATGATAGCTTGGCACAGCCATGATTAATACGTTCTGTCTATAGCTCAGGGCACAAGATGAGGTAGCATAATTTTTATCTACTTCTTGCACAGAAGCTCAGTGCATAGAAGTACCTTTGCCTTGGAAAGGGGTAAAAAATACTCAGTTTGAGTTCAGATATGGACCCAAAGCCTGGCTTACTAGCAGGAGTTTTATCTTAACTAGCAAACTCCTTATAAACCTTTAAAGCAGGACTAGAAATTCCAGTTGTTTCAGATTACACAAAAAAAACCTGCTGATACCCATGCAACTTAACTGAAGCTCCCCTGTACATAATTCAGTCATTCTTCCCAGTAAGTCATCCAGTGAGACAGAGCATTTGACATGAGCTATAATCATGTAAGAGCATATATTCTTTCAGTATTTTGAACTGGTTAATAATCTAGCACCTTTCATAATATTATATGTAATTACTTCTTGCCACAGTTCAGCTACCTATGAAATTAGTGGAAACATTAGAGAAGACTTCAGCTGTTGTTTTTTTTTGTGGGTTATTTTTTCGGATTATAGGCAAACTGAACTCAGTGTTGTCATTCACTCACTACTTGCCCATTTCCAGGGATACCTGCCTTCTTTGTGTGGACAGAAGAAGAAAGCGCTTCCTTAAGTGGCTGGTGTTTTGAGATTCACAGACTGGGGCCCAATTCAGCCTTGAATCAGGCATCTCAACATCACAAAGAGAAGGTAGCGTGTTATTCAAGCATGCACGGATGACCCATGTGCCAGCAGTGCAGTGGATCCCAGACAAATATAATTTGTCTGTATGTGTTTCAGTAGCAAGGTTCCAGCAACCTAAGCTAGGAGAAGAGCTGTATCAAGAACACAGAGAGAAAAGCAAACTGCATGTAATTTTTAATGAAACCTTTTGACCAAGGCTTTAGAACACATGGCAGATGGAAAAGCGTCAAAGAAGAAACTAATAAAAACACAAGGACAAGAAAGAAGAAAATATTCTTCTAAGAAATATTTTGAGCTTGAGACTTTTAGCCTTATTTAGAAAAAAAAAAAAAAAATCTCCTGCATTTTACACAGCAGGAGTCTTGTCCAACGAATGGATACTCCTGCTCAGAGAAATCCTACGGTAACATCTCCCAGTCTAAATGAAACAATTCCAGACACACGTTTGCCCTTTCCAAACATCAAGGATTATTTTTTTTTTTTAACTCTATCAGAAAGCCACCCTAAAGATAAGAATTTAGGGGCATAAGCTGGAGAATGGTGTCAACTGTAATGGCACATGTCAGTTCACAAGCTGTAGGAAAGAACTACCCAATTTTTGGCAAGCTCCAGAAGGTGACTTTCCCAGACTCTCCTCAGGCAGAGGCTGAAGGAAGCAGTGTACCTGTTCCAGAATTAAAGCAGAGTCTGCAACTTCCCCGTCTTGGCCTGGAAGTAGTTTCCTGCTTCCTTTTATTCAAGTTGCCTTTTTAAGGGGCAGTTTTTCAATGTGTCTCTTCAAAAGAATAAAAATTCTCATCCGTATTTATCTGTCCTCTCTTTTTCAACACTGTTTTTGTCTACTTTGATAAGAAAGCTAACTCAAGTTGCTGATTTCTTCAAAAGGAAGAATGGGAAAGTTCTAAAGATGGTGAACTGCAGTGATGTAAGCCTTGACGTCAAAAACATTTTTAAATGCATTAAAGGAGCACGATGGCTGATTTCAGTTCTTGAGCCAATACCAAGCACCCATCGAGGCAGGGTGGAAAATGTTGAATAGGACATCTAGCACAGCCCTGAGCTTATGCCCAGCTTTGTCTGCTGGGCTATATAAAAACATGACTTGAGTGAGAATACATAGTCTTTTATGGCTCCAAAAGCTTAAGTATAGTAACATAAGGAAAGAGCAATGTGCCAAGTGAGCTCAAAGCTGGAATAACATCCAATTTTTAGAACATACTAAAAATATATATAAATAAAAACATATATATATATATATATATATAAAACTCAAAAATCTCCACACCTTATTTAGTTCTCTGGGATGTTTCATTTATTAGTGTTTTGTTTGGTTTTTATTCTTTATCCGTAGAACCATGCAATTATTTCTGAAGCATATTTTAATCACAAACATGTAGCGTGGAGCCTTTAAAACTCCCTTCATGTTCTTGGAGGAAGGAATTGTCTAGAAACCCGGCGGTACCCAGCAGCATCCAGCCTATGGAGCGTGGAATCAGGTATCGCCCAGTACAGTAAGGCCGAGTTCTGCTGTCCTTGTGCACACAAACTCATTGAAGTCAGAGAAGAAATATTTATATGTTTTAGCAAGATACTGGAGCAGTAAGCCAATTTTAAAAACTGGAAAAAAGTTTAGGAGTATCCTTGAAAAAAATATTTTTGAAGAATTAGAAAGTTATAGTAAGACATTGTATGCAGTAAATATTAAAATGCTGCTATAAAAAATAGCGCATATATAGATATCTTGAAAGGAAGGCTTTCTTCCCACTCACCAAAGAGTCAAGTAACCTATTGTCAGCTATGCACCATCTGTAACATACGCAATTACTAATGACTGGTGAATAGTTCCATATTCTTACTAATTTTTTTTTGCTAGTATCACAGAAATTACTGAGGTGAAAAGGAAGAGATTAAACTAAAAATTAAGTTCATCCATCACTCTTTATGAGCCATGAAAAAGTCTACAGGGAGAATAAATCTTTGTGAGAGAGACTACCGCTGTTGAAAATTCTTCATGCTTGAAATGCATGAACACCTTAAAACTTGTTCTATTGACATTTTGCTGTTTTGATTAAATTTCCTATGCTGCTGCATATAATGTGAAACGATAGCATGTTGCTGTTATATTTCCAACGTACACGTGCTGTGCAAACACATTAGGAGCGTACTAAAAAACCTCGATGTATTACTACTGGCCTGGAGCTTTTCTGATCAGCACTAACAGGCTTGAGACACACGTTCATTAGCAACAAGCAACATACAACAGCAACAAGCAATTTCAGCATTCTTCAGGTTCAAAATGCCCCATGAAATTCAAAGACGCGTTTTCAGAAACAGAAAGGAGGGTTCATTCTTCTCCTAATTTGGAAAAAAAACCCTGCTGAACAGATGAAACCATACAACTTTACCATGAAGTATGCCGTCTTTAACAAACATGAGGTAAGTGACTTGAAAAGGCCAAGCTGGAATCACTGTAGGAGCGGGAGCTAAATTCAGGCTTCCTAGTTTTCAGCTCCTATGTCAAGGCTGCAGGATTCCCTTCCTAAAGCAAGGTTTTTGTTTTTTCCCTAACAGCTTGGTCAGAAATCTGCATGCAGCGTAACACCTCCTCATTTCGGATGACCTATAAAGATGTCACTGCTGACAACCACGGAATATATTATGAATATTTACCTGCCTACAGCAGGTTAGAGAAGCTTTACAGCCCAAAGTTAAAAGCTGTGTATTTTTAAACATCAGCGATTCTTGATAGAAAAGGATCCTAAAGATTTTATTTTGACAGTAGCAATAATTAACAAAGCAGACAGATGAGTTTCCTAAGAAAAACAGATAAAACTCCTTTCAGAGGAGCAGTTCACACCCCTCTTTGTTGAGGCTTCATTAGTATGCATTTTAGTACAGCAAGACGGGCTGAATTCACAACGTTGGTGACTGGATCCTGCCCTGTAACATACCGCGTGCATCTCTGACTCTGAACAAGGTCAGTAGCAGCCCAGATAATTTCAAGTGTTGCAGAGCATCTGGCAGGGTTGTGCCCAGCCAGAGGAAGAGTTTCAGAGAGTGTCACCACCTCCAGTTTCAGTAAGCCTGACATTTTAGCGTGAAAGTCTTGGATGAATACAATCACTTCCATGGAAACACTGAAGTAAACTTTTCTGAACTGAAACTCCAGAGTTAGGATACTTTCCAAATAAGAACGCTGCTTTTTGTACACACCATTGGTTTATTCCCTCCTCAAACACAAAACTCTTTCCTAACAAGACAAATATTCATTTGTTAAGACTGCAAGATAAAACTTTGTGATTTTCCTAAAAACTCCTGTGGGTTTTGGGCACTTAGGATCAAAAGAAAGGTGAGATCTTCTCCCCTTGTGGATTTTTTTCCACAAAATTAGGTTTCATACGAAGATAGACAACGCTCCTGGCTTGTCTAGAAGCCAGCACGAACAAGGAAAGAGGTGCTCCTGTGTTTCGCTGGCCCCTGTGTCCATGTTTCTCAGCTGCTAGAGCCTGGCACTAGCCAGGGGACCAGAGTCCTTCAGATGCTTCACCTTGTAAGGGTCTCAAGACAGTGTTGCTACAACATAAATGCCTGATCAAGCTGCTCTTGGCTCATGCATCAACCTCAAGAAAACAATTCCTTTACTAGGATAACAATCCATATCTTCTCAGTCTGAGAAAAGTTTTTACAGTTGTGCAATTTCTGGCCCTAATAGACTTTGCCATCTTTATAATACTTTACAACCGAATCACACATTGCCAAACTTTTGCTCCTATCAATCTTTTTGTTCCCCACTGAGAGGAAATTAACTTTGGTGTGAAATACAGCAGCTGTTTATTAGCAAACAGGAAAAAATGCACTAAATTAAAAGTCAAGGTGTGAAAAAGAAAAATCTCTTAGGAAACTGAAAGAGAACACCGACATCGATACTGCAACCTCAGTGTCCTGAAGTTTTAACTAATGCTCACAAAAATACCATAAAAACTTAAGTACTTAAAAAGAAGCCAAGTGCTCTGCTTCTGAATTATATCTCCTAGCTGAACATGCACCAAAGCTGAACTACTAGCAGCTTCACATCCTGTCGGAAAAAATGTACATGTGGGCTAAGCTACAGCTGTTGTACACAGATCTTTAAGAACAGTGCACTTCAAACAGAAGTTTGTCTGAATAAAGTTATTTGCTCAACATTTTGAACCAAAATCCTAGAACTAAGCATCCCCACTTGGCACTGGGGTTTGCAGATGCCAGAGCTATTAGGGAAGAGCTCAGGATTATATATTATGTAGATGTATGTCAGCAATTTCCACAAAGTACAGTAGTAAATCATAGGTATAAGAAAAACATGAGATAATCTGCAGCCAGCAACTATGACATCTAAGCAATGCATACTGCTTATGATCTGCTTTCCTTTGTGTCACCCTGTTTAGCTTATTGTGAGCCATATAAAAAACAAATTTTGCATTGTTCTTCATCAAAAAATAGAGGGAAGGGAAAAGCTTCTTAGCACTGGTTCGGTCATACGAGAAGAGCAAAGAGTGACCATGCTCTGCCACGTTTGTTTCACAATGTTAAAAATTACACACAACTCCAGAGCTTGTGCCTAGTTCCAACAGTGCATCTGCTACACAAACTTGGATTTGGCTGTACTGGAGCAAGTTAAAGAACAATGCTTGCAAAGCATCTTCCCAGAAAAAAAAAATAAAATAATAATCAGATCGGAACTGATGATTGTAGCTTTCTGAAAAAGTCTAAGAATACCTAACAGTTTGACAATATAACAAAGTTAAAATTTGCCTCAAAATTATATGCTGTCTAGTCAATTTGTGATTTTTATGGAGGTTTTTTTTTTTGAAAATTATTCTTCTACAAAAAACTTACTAATCCAGCAGTTAGACATTTGATCTTATGTAACATGAAAAATACTGTCCTGAAATTACACCAGTGTCTGCAATTGTGCTACGTGCTTGATCCTTTATGAGAATATTCCTGGCCAAATACGGCGTCATGCTTCAGCTTGTGGGAAACGATGTATTTAGCAAAACCTCAGGGTAACAGGTTTAATCCTGAAAATGTTTCTAATTCTTATGAATTTATTTTTTAAATCCATTGCCAGTTAATACCTGCATGAGCTGCTCTATACACAAGTACTTCCAAGTAATAGCCTACTTTGTCTGTCTACATTAAAGAAACTTTTCATACTTCAGTTGTGGTCCGGGTGATCAAATCACACCCTTACAACCTCTACCATCCACGTGCATGCCATCACACACTCCTCTCTCTCCCCCCAAAACATGCTAAAAGCAGTCATGGTTATATCAGTTATATTTATATTGTACAGTCTTGTAAAAATAGCTGCCTAGTTTTCATGTCATGTAATTTTAGACTGATGATACCATGAATGTAACTTACTGGTTTTCAAAACAATAGAAGCCAAGCGTATTTGAGTACAGATATAGGAAATGTCTGCTCTTTGTACATTTACACTTAGAGCCAATAACCTGTCATCTTTGTGACTGATCCGTCACATCAAAATAAAGCAGCATAAGAACACCTGACGAACCTTATAGAACTGGGAGCTAATATGTTTCTTCCAACAGTGTGAGATGTCTACCTCCCTCCAAAGAGAAAGGAAAATAAACAAGAAAATGGTATCAACATCTGCACTGACCATCAAACATCTTTAGCTTCAAAGCAGGTTGGCATAGGCAAATTTAAGTGAACAACTAACAGAAGATGATGGCCTTCACTTCTGGATTCCTAACTGTATTATTAGACGGCCCAACTGTGAAAGCCATGACTTGTTTTTATTATTTTTTTTCAGGAAGCTCCTTCTGATCCTGGCAGAACCAAAACCCCAGATTCACCATGCTCCACGACTCATAGCTCTAGTTCCTGGTCTCAGGCCTTTGATATTTTGTAGAAGTGCCTGCTAGTTCCCTACACAAACTCTCTTCAGCATGAAACAGATGTAAGACAAAGAATCAACATGCTGTTATTCAAATGCTTTCATTTCTTACAGGATTTTCATGAAAGATCAAATGTATCCAGAAGACAGAAGTGACAGCATTGAGGGGTGGCTGGAAACAAAAATGCAACTGTGAAAGTGCTTCCAGTTCAAACTTTCTCTAGAATAAACAACTGAAACCCTTGGAAGTTTTCTCCAATTATATATATATATAAAGAGAGAACCACCACTGAAATGCCAAAGCTTTTTTCCAGGGAAGACTCATGAGATGGACTGACTTTCTGAATTCCAACAAAATCAGCACTTAGGGTTTTGGAAAACTTTTGACATCTTCAGGAAGAAAAAAAAAAAAAAAAAAGCACAGAGAAAATCCACCTGGGAGCCATGTGATATGCGGAGTTCCAGCCCCACCTGCCCCCCAGATTAATGTAATGTTTTGCTTCAGTTTAGGACGGTAACAGTTGTTTAAGCTTTCAGCTGAATGCAGCACCAGTTCTGTGAGCTATTTTGCTTCCTGTGCACGTTCATAACACAGGTAGTCCACTCTCAGTCCTGTAGAGCCAACAAAGCTGAGGAAAAACAAACTAGTTTTCCCACTCCACTTTTTACACCAACACATTTTTCATTTGGGTCCGACTTTTGCCTCCTAAAGACAACTACAAAAGTACAACTCAATTCATCATCGCACCAACTTTTAAAGTATCTGTGCTTTGATATTGCCCTTTATTATTTTCAGTATTACAGTCTTCCACTTTTGAGATGGAAAAAGCAAATCCTGTGTGCTTGTTTCCTCAGTACCAGCGTGCTTGTTTCTTTTACTACATCAGCTTTTGTTGTTAGACACATCTATACAGAAAATATGGAGCAGCAATAAATTATTTATTCCACCAGAGTTTTGCCAGACACGCTTGTCCAACTCATTGTATTAAGAAACATTCTGAGCTGTGGCTCAGCTTTGAAGATATGTGACAAGAAGAGAAAATCAAAATATATAAAACACCATATCACTGAATTGGAAAGCTCTTAAATTTTGAAAGCAAAGAAAAACAAATTTCTTCTGGAATAGGCCTTTGCAGGTTGTTCGTGTCTGGGAGAATCAAGCCTAGAGATATGTTATCGTGTCCAAATTCTGATTAGATACAGCAGAAATCAACTTTTACCCTAGGAATCCTAGGGAAATGTAACTTATTCCACTGTCATAAAATCCTCCAGCTACTTTTTGCCAGAATAAAGCAGAGCAAGCTTTTCTTCCCACACCCCCAGCTACTGTGCCTCTTCCTGCCCTTAGAGGTGGGCAGAAGCTTGGGCAAACAGATCATTTCACTCTCCTGTTGGATTTGGGATTGTTATAGCAAAGGAAGAAATGAAAGAAACCACAGAGAATTGTGAAATTTCCGCCATTCCAACTGCAACAGTTTAAAATTTAAGGGAAAAACTGAGTAAAGTCACCAAACAGAAAAGAAATAGCCTTGTTTTCTCTTAAAGTTCAGGACATAACTAAGTATTGATCTTCTGAACATTTTTATCCTGTATGACTTTTGTCTTTGTTTCAAGAGCATCTTGAGAATTTGTTATTTTTATGTATGCCAGCCTTATTTTGGAAGACCCATGTTTCAAACAGAAAACTTACACTATCTTAACGTAAGACCTGGAAGAGAGCTTCTCAGAAACATGAAGTAACCAGACTACAACCAAAGACGAAGGCAATGAGCGAGGCAGAGCTAAGCATGAGGAACCGACTCCTTTTTCTTCCTTCAGGAGGAAAGTGCCATCATTTGTAAGACTAGCCTGAAAGGCTACCTAAACCACTACCTATTTCCAACAGCTGTGTCTGTAGTGACATTAGCTGTCCTCTGGTTTTGTATCTGAGTCTTACCCCCCCAGTTTGCGTGTCAATGCACACCAACAAGATTATCTACTGGGAAAACACAGGACAGAACAGAAGGAAGAAAAGCTGGGTGGCAGTCGAGTACCCTGCAGATGCTAAGGATACAGAGAAGCTATTAAATTAAAAAAAAACAACAACAACAAAAAAAACTTTCTTCATCTGTGCTGAGTTTTTAAGGACAAAACAAGTTAGGTCTTCCTTTTGTACTCAACCTGGCAAGCACCAGCAAGCACAGCCCTGAGCGTAAGGCAGACACCAAGGGGTCAGGTAGGTGGATCCCCGGCTGCTGCAAGACTACAGCGTAACACTGCATGGCTGAATGCAGGGGGAAATAGTGGCATAAATACTAAATAAACCAACTGATAAGGATAGTCGGGCATTTAAACCAGCTTTATTCCTGTTGAAGTGACAGACGGATGCTGCTGGTGTGAGCGACAAAGCAAGACCTCTAGGAAACCAGCAGGCTTATGCCACTCGCTTCTCCAAATTTAAGCTCAAATTCAGCTAAAGCTACCAAAACTACACTGGATATAATTTATTTTCAAGAGATTACTTTTCTCCAAGGCCCCGCTCTGCAATTTGTAGAAGCATGATACATTCCTCACCTCCCCCCTGCCTTGTTTGTTGGCGAACTGGATTACAGACTTCACAAGCCAGTAACCAACTGTTAACCTTCCAGATAAAAACATTACAAACATCTCAACTTAAAGTAAGATTTTGGAGCCAGATTCAATACATCTTCAAGTGAAAGGACTTTTTTCCTGACCTCAGAGGACTCTGAATGAGATCCTCTGTCCTCAGAAAACCTCAAACAACCGCAGGAAGCAGTCGGGAAGCCAAGCAAGCAGAAGAACAAAAGGGAAAAAAAAAGTCTCAATCCCCTCAGATATTAAAAAAATATATATATATCGTTACAAGACAATGAGGAAAACCTCTGCAGACAACCCTATTTCTGCAAAAGCACTTTAGCATTATTGAAAATCTATGTTGTAACAAATTGATCTGCCTGAAAAGGTAAAATTCCAGGCTGAGGCAAGAGGAGTTAGCTCCCTGCCCTCCCTCCCCCCGCAATGAACAAACATCTTCATTGTTTTACTAAGAGTTACTTCTCCTTACGAATGCTTACAGTGCAAGATTTTAAAGCCATTGAATCTATACAAAGAACAGACATACCCATTAACTTTTTTCAAGAGAAACAGCAATTAGTCTTTACTGTTTCGCGCGGCATTCCAACAATTGCTGCATTTCATCTTCTTTGGCTCTTTCAGGAATTTACTCAGTAGCTTTCTGGGCAAAAAAGACCTTAGCAGAAAATATGTTTCAACAAAAAAATACCAGGCTGTTCAACCATTTATAATCACTAGCATGCAAAACAACAAACCACCCTTTTTCTAGTGGATAATGCATCTGGGCAAGCTATTCTCTAAGTGCTAAAATCAACAACAACTTGGGCAGCACAAATAGGAATGCACAGGGAGGCAGGTCACAAGGCCATAGGAAGTAAGCATCTCTTGCTTTTATTCGAGATCTAGGATTCACGCCTTCCCCTTTACTAAAGATGTACTTTTTGTTGTTGTTTCATCCCTTAGACTACAATAAGGTACGAGGTAGTTATTCCTCTTTGTGCTAAGTAGTTGAGACTACTACGAGTGCAATTAAAGAGCACTTCTGCAAGATTCTGCCTTGAAAATCCTATCCACCCCACCCGCAACGCCTCTGAGCATCAAAGCAAGAAGTTTGCTTCACGTAGTCCTCTGCCCATGGGTCTACTCTTGTATCTCTTAAATGAAGCTCAGCAGTGCGTATTAGAATTCTGAAGTGAATGAGTGTTATGTTCATAATTACCAAGAGCAGAGAGATTGAAAAAAATTCAAAGTATCAGTCCAGCCTCTTCACAGTGGGATGGTGGGATAACAAGGGAGAACAGGCGCAAGCTGGAATAAAAAATTCAGACTGGGGAAGAGGGAAGTTTGTTTTTTTAAAACCATTTCACCGGAATTACCCTATGAATTGAGCAATGATTCTGGTTTCAGCATTTTTGGTTTTAGCTTTGTGACCTCCTGCATTTTTGACCTTACACCACACAAACATGGCACCAAAGAAAGAATAACTGATTTTCTTAAGGTTTTTTAATTGATAACCATGCTACATCATTAGAGTGCACTACATATTCCAGTTTTGTTTTTATTTTCCTATTTTAAATATTTCTATGCATTCACCTGTCAAATTAAAACAGTATCAAGAAATTGAAATATCTCGTCACCTTACACAAGAGCCTTATTTTATCTGAGATGGAGCTGTGTTTGAAGTCAATCTACTCTTTTATTGCCACTGCAGCTGTGAGTCCAAAATGGATCTGGAGGGGCACCAAATGGTATGTGGAAGCAGAGGATCACACAACTCGTTACTGTGAAAACCATGATTTTGTGCTACAAAGTGACAAAGAAATTTGAAGAAATTTAGAATTCTCTCTGAAACCAATTTGTTTACCACAAGGTCACGTTTAATCTTTACAATCCTTGCTTCTTTGACTATACTCCAAACTTCTTCATTAAGCTTATTGTCCCAGAGATGACAGTTTTCTTCACCGTTCTCAAATTAAATCCAAAGCATGTTCCCAGCTCTGATTTATCTGCAATGCACCACATTAGACAGCAATTCTGTGGAAACCACAGTACATGCTTATTTAATTACAGACTGTATCATAATGCATACGTATATGGACAAGGGAGCTAATTTGACACTGAATAAACAACAGGAAGGGAGAAGCCTGCACATAATTTTCTTTTTTTAAAGATTATGAATAACAGGAGTTTAATTATATCATGTCATATCTATATCCACTTAGATCATCAACAAGGCTGCTCCAGACGGCTCTCTGCTAGTTACATAAAAGATGTACTTTCATCTCATGCAATAAAAACAGTAGGTTGTCATCTTTCTCATAGAATAACCCTGCCAAGAATGGCATATTCTAGCTGGAGAGTGTCACAGATACTTCCTGACAAGAGTGCAAAGGCAACAAACAGGAATCTTAGGTTCATTCCAGCTCTCAATCAAGTTTTCTTTCATATGTAGTTTTTCCGCACCCAGTTTTACACAGGCACAATCATTTCTGTCTTCACAGCCAACATGTCCTTAATACACTTCCTTCTCTTCTTTAGCTTTTTCCTAATCACATTTTCTAGTCTCCAGGTGTCATTCTTTTCATTCCAGTTTCACTCCTTATTCATGGACTAATAATCGGATCTCCCCAGGATGTTCAGTACCTTAGCATCACCTGATCACTACCAGTCCCTCTTAGATTATGTCCTGTTTATTACATGTTCCTACCGTCCCTCCCTCTTTGTGGAAATGCGACAGTACCAGCATGGAATTAACTATGGAACCACAAAATGGGTCAGCATTCTGAAATATTTTCTGTATCTCCTACAAATATTTAGGTTTTGTTGCCTATTTACCTTTTAAAAAAATTACCAATGAAATTAACTGTTATATATGGTTGCAATAAAGCTTGATTTAAGGTGAAGCAAGAAACATTACGTACCCAATAAAGTAGAATTTACTTTAATTAATTCATGCTTCCAAAATTTAAGAGTTTTTACATATCTACTACCCAGATGGTCTACTAAATAAGTAAAAGATTTGGATACCATTTTTAGAAGTTGTATGAAAGATACAAAGTAGAAAGTGTACTGAGATGGGTGAGATAATTTATTGACAACACTGTAGGGAAGATCTTTTGTGATGCTAGTCACAGGCTAACCTAAATTGCTTCCAATACAGTTACTCCATAATATTGTAGGATTTTTATGGGAAGCCAGAGGAAGATCCATGCCACCCAGACCTGTCAAGACTATTAAATATATAAGGAATATTAAGCATTAATACAATTGCCCAAATTAGAATAAAGGATTGTGAACATAGCATAACTTTTAACATGGGAAAACTCATTTATTTCTTTTCTCACACAGACCACTGATTAGGTCTGATCAATTCAGATGGGTTTTCCCTTCCTGGGAGTAGCATTAGAATAAAAGATTTCTATTGTTGCTTACGTAGCAAAGAATGATTTATTACTTGATGATAATGCTATGCTTTACTTGTTCTTGGTTGCAAAGTTATTACAAAGCAGATTACATGGAGAGGAAAAAAAAAAGAAAAAGACATTTAAACTGTGTACAGTTAAAAAATGCAATGTGGGGGGAACACAAAACCCAAAACTTATTCCTATGGTACCTCACAAATCATATAAAATAACATTTGTGTGGTGGCTCAGATAGTTGCCTTCCAACAAGTCATACATTCCACAGCAGGAAGTTGGAAAGGAACTTTTCAATCAGCAAACAACCTCCTTCTACCTTGATCAAATATTTTATTCAAAGTGAATAGGCTAAATTATAAATTACTATCTGTGAGATTCAAAGTAACTGCAAAGTAACTTGCTTTAACAATAACAACTTATTTTGGACATGGCTATCATTAAACATAAGGGAATCTGCATTTCAAACCTATGAATGGCTCAGCTTCCAGATTGTTGTCAGTGGAGCTTAACTGTTGGTCAACTCAAGAAGGCATTTTCATTTAAAGGGAGAAAGTTGAACTGCTATGCATTTCAGTTGTTATGCTTTACTCCTCATGGTACCAGAATGGTACCATTGTACCAGAACATGCTCTAGGAACATGTTAATGAGGCAACAAACATTTGTCACATATAAGATTTTACTTATCTTGTAAGAAAAAAAAAATAAAAACGAGGAATCACCCATTTGCTGCATTTGTGCAGTAGCAAGGAAACTGTTAGACAGGAATGCTCGGGTGATCTTTGGAAGGCAAGGTACAAGACATAGGAAATACTTTTCCTGTCCCATGTATATGATTCCTCAGGTGTAACTGGGTACTGAAATTACCAGACCTTTGGAAAAGGGATTATCACCTTGGTAGGATGTTTCTACAGAGCCAAATTCCACAGGATTTAATTCACTGCTTGGATATATGATTTGTTACTACAAGATACCGCGCTGACCAATGCGAATATTACTGTCAACATCACTTGCATCTTAAAATGGTGCCTGGCAAACAGATAGTAGCAATGTTTCAGCAGTAGAAACAGAATAGTGATATCAACTGTAACAGAACATTAGTATTAGATGTATATTATACTATTCAGCTTTCTTCTCCTTCCTAGCTTAAATACTTACACGCATACACTGTTACTCTCTTGAGTTAGAAAGGGACAGATAAAATGTATAGATTAAAGCATGAACATTTTCACTGTCCCAACTAAGTATTTGTTCAAAATTATTACAGATTCAGTTTTCTCATGCTAAAATCAGGTGTGTGTGTCTGTGTGTTAGTACTAGTATTTTTCACTTCCTCTCAAATGCTGCAGTAACACTGTCTTACCTTATGGGGCCGTAAGCAAGATTTTGCTTGTCCAGAATAGCTTAGATGGATACCTGTCAAGTTACTTCTTAAAACAATGAATATTTTTACTCATTTGTCTACTGCAGTTAAAAATAAAATCACTCCATTCATATAGTCATACCAATTATTTAAGTTACAAAGATAATTATCTGTGCATAGAATATTGTTTTTTCTGCATTTTCTTTTTTTGCAGAAGACCAAAATACTGGAAGCACTAACTCATCTTTCAGGAGAGCACAATTCCTCAATGTGCAGCACTACTGATGTCCTAATAACAAACAACTATGCATTTAAATATTTTCTTCAAGGACGTCATGTTATTTTCAAGCTCTTTGTCAAATCAAAATCTACCTGACTTACTTTGTTCAGGGTAATAAAAACACTGCATTCATGACTTGTTACCAACATGTCTATTTCATTTTCATCCAAGAGAAAAAGATGTGGTAAGTCTAGGATAAGTGAAAAGCACAACGGTGCCATTTCTCATGCTGGAAGAGTGGAAAGATGTATTAGCAATTACAGCTTTGAAGGCCTTGAGTAAGATACTGCTTGAAGCAATGCTTTTACTTCATAATGATTTTTGCAGACATTAAAAAGAACCAGGACTCCTTTGGCTTGAAACTAAGAGACAACTATTTAAGTGTACACAGTAGTATTAGGAGTTACGTATAAATCCAGACACCACCATTAACACTCACATTGAGGAAAAGCAATCAGACAAAATGGCAAAAATGGAAGATGTCTGTTTATTCAGGTGCAATGTCCATATGTCCATAGGATATTAAGATTAGTACACTGCTCAGAAAATAAATGGGTATAGTAGATTCTTTCCACTGTGTGTCATACATGACAAAATATTTCAGGTTATAATGTTAGTTAAGTGCTATTATTAATACTAGGGCTGAGAAATGTATTAAAACACAACAACAATTCGGAGGTCATTTGTGCAGGAAAACTACTGTGCAACGATGTAGGATTTTAATTTACAGAACACCGACTTCCTTGCGTTAAACAAAAAGTACCTTTACAGAGTATGCGAAATTCAAAGTGATGCAATTAATTTGCTAAATGGCACACATGACAGCATCCACACAGCTAACAGCTTGGGCACCAATGCTAATGCAGAGCTCTTCGGTCAAAAAACAGAAAATGGTCCAAATTTCTACTGCTTGGGACTGACCCCTTGCATTATACTGCATTAGCACTTGGCTCGGAATTTCCTCTGACCTTCCCATGTAGGTCCTATTGGCACTGCAACGTTAGTGGGAATAGCAAGGTATTTTTTTCCACTCCAGAGCAAAGAAATAGCATCAGGGCTACAGTTGTGCACGTGGAGAGCAGTGAGAGTGATATGTTTACACTCCTGTTTCCTGATTTTCAAGATCACCATGCACTCCAATTTTTAACCTTTTTTTTTTTTTAAATCAAGCATAACATTTATAAACATATATTTATAAGTGCTTAAATAAAAATAAATCAGGACTGCCATGGATGAGTATCCCTTGCACTACTGCAGCACTTTACTTCCTAACATTCATTTAATCTATTAGACTGTGAATGTCTTCAGAGCAAAACATATATGTTACTTACTTTGTCTTCTATGGAGATATCAATTAACTTCCAAAATATTAACATTCTAATAATTATCAAAAAAGCATTGACCATCTTGGTAGTAGCTCATGAACATACCAAATAAGCATTTATTTTGGTTAGCATTAAAGATTCCTTAAAATCCATCCTTTAAAAATTTGTCTTCTGTTTTTTAGGCAATTCTTTTAGCTGCAAGCCTGCCTGAACCCTTTTTTCTTTTTCTTCCCTCAAGACTGCCCTGTTTCCATCCCCCCCCCCCAGGGATAAAGGCGGATACCAGACCTTTGCACACCTGTGTGTGTGAGAGAGAGAGAGAGAAAGAGAAGTAAACTGATGTGAGATCACATACTCTCACTTCTGCCTTCTTACACAGTGTCTGGTCATACAGAAGAATGCCAGAGGTATGCTTCTGAAACACCAGTAGCGCCTCTTTCAAAAAGGATGACATTCAGGATGCCAGGAGGAAGATGCAAGCCTCCTAAACAGCTTCAAAAATTCATCTTTGAGCTAAGTACATTGAGTTTAGCTTTCTCAAAGAAACAACTCTGTTAACAAAAAGACTCTACAAGAAGCAGATTAAACCTTTATTGACACCCGATCTTGAGGAAAAAAAAAAAAAAAAAAAAAAAAGTGATTCTTTTCTGGCCAGAAAGCTCCTGTGAATAGATTGCTTAATAGCCAAATACTCAGAAGAATCAAACTAAGTATTATTTACCCATTCTTGACTCGTTCGGAAGGTGCCACTGCTTAAATTAGTTTAAAAATAGCTGCATCTACCGAGAGTGATAGAGTTACAATATCAACAGGGTACTGTACTGTACTCTTGTAATAATCCATCTATCAATAATGCCAGCCATATATCCATTGTACGCACTTACACTTTTGTGCAGCTTATCAAAACCAAACAATTACTTTAAAAACTACTTTCAAAATTCATTTTCAATGACTGAATTAGCTCTGCTGCAAGATTAGTGATTACTTTAACTGAAAACCTGATTCTCTGTGAGCAATTTATGAGAGCCCCATTGTACACACAGATTTATCTGGTGCCTACACACTAAAATTTAACAGAGTATCTGAAGGACAAATAGTGATTTAAAGAACATAGACTACACAGTTATAATCTGGCACCACTGCACTATACTTCATGTGGCTATAAAAACATATCTTCAGGGGGCATATACTGTATGATAACAGCTTCAGGACAGTAATATACATGTAGCTAGTTACGGCTTCACTTCCAACTTCCTGTGCCCCGGATGAGAATAGCTATTTAAACTCTTTTCAAAAACTCAAAATGGCTTGGCAAATGCAAAATGATCCATCAGGAGAGCACAGAAACTGACTTAACCCTGTCCATGTCTAACGTAAGACCTTTAAAATGCAGCTTTTCCTCTTTCAGACTGAACTCCGGTGACTATTTCCTTAGAGTTCACCTTACTTTTATTATGTACAAACTCAAATGCAAATACATTTTTTAAAAGTATATGAAGAGGCAATATGAAACTAGTTCTGAAATAGTTTTAGAATTATAAAAAGTAATACATTTTTATCTCTGTCAAGTAAAGCCAATTAAAGTATCCCTGTGGTGAGCACAGCTTTAAAGTCAGTGAGTTCTCTCCAGGACTACAGTGAGCTCACCTTCTCAGAATGATTCCTCACAACACTCATTATTTCCAGCATCTGATTTCCCTGTGCTCGGCTGCGTTCTCCCAGTGAACAAACACTCACTCACAAATGATGCAAGTTAGACACTGCCACAGACTGACCATGCATGGGTTTCTCAAATGCTAATTCAACTTCTAAATGGAAGAATGCTTCCTAAAGCAGTAATATATATTAAATATATATAGCTTTGTATTGGCTGTTATAAAAATCAGCTTATTTTTCTTTTAGCTTTGCTAGAGTACTTTACACTTTTTATTGCACGGTACCGTTCAGTATAAAATACAATAAATGCATTGTGATCAGAATGGATGGTTGAATTACTACAAAACGATGTCCATTATCTTTATGATAAGGAAAAAAAAAAAAGATTTCAGTGCTTGATGCTTCTCAAACATGCCAGCAAAGATTTATGGGTTTGGTATAGTTGGTAAAGTGCTGTTGCATCTGAATAAAGATGCAATTACCTAATTCACTTCCCCTCAGTTTCACCACTATTTTGACCTTTCCATAGTCAGTCGACTTTAATGAAAACTTCATACTGCTTGATAATTAGACTATCACACGTCCCGAGAGCCAAATTTCATTTGGTCTCAGAGAAAATTTCAGGAAGTTAGGAATAACAGATTAAAATATAGATGTAATACATACAACTCTTATTTACTATGTTTCAAGGAACATTTCCAAAGAAGAAAAATCATAATTCCCAGAAACAATTTAACCACCTTAGGGAATTCAGCTCATTGCATGTCTGCTGCAAAAGCCCCTAAAATAGCCACATATATAGTCATGTACTAGATCTTATTAACCTTAAAGCTAATTTAATCACAACTCCCTTAGTTTCAGGTCTCATAACACTAAAACTGCTAAACAGATTTTCCCACCAACATTTTTTTTTTTTTTAACTCACACTCCAGTTCATACCTACCTAACTTCCTAAATATCCAACTTTAAAAAAATATGTGTACATTGAGATTTATTATATTTTATGAAGTATTAGAAGATGTAGATTACCTTATGAGAGTCAAAACATTATATTCTACAGCTTTTTTTAATTTCGTAACACATACACATTTTTGAACAAGATGGTATATAATAACAATACTTAGAAAGTGCCACCAACAAACAGTAATGTCTTGTTCTGAACAAGACATGCCTGTTTTCTTGGATATAATAGGAAGAGTTTTTTTCAGTACACTGTCTGTGCACATAACATTGGCATTGATGAATTCATGGTGTTATCTACTATTATAAACATTTCCTTTTTGGAATGAAAATCCCCTTTTTCTAAAGATAAATAAAGTTTATAATTTACAATGTTTGCTCAGCGCAGTGCATGCAATTTCAGGCACTGGCAAAGCTATTAGTTTCTTTGCTTGTTATTTTCTTTGTGGAAGAACTCTGTTCCTCACCGTGACCTGCTATCCGAGCACAAAACCACCATGACACTGTAGTGCCAATAAGCAGACCAGCCTGCCAACTAAAAAAAAATATATTATTTGCAAATACCTGAAGATAAATAGCATTAACAATGCTCTTCATTATTAGAACTCAGATCAGGAATAAGGTTCATGCTATGTGTTTAATAAAACTCATTTTAAACAAGACTTTGGGAGAAACACCGTCTCATGAATTCTCTTTGATTACTTCATCTACACAGGTCAGGTTAGATTGGGTTTGCTCTGACTGACAGAACCATGGCAACAATCCTCCTGGCTCTTAGTCTTGGGATTTTGTGTGTTATGTGCTCATATGCTTCTAGTCTAAATACTCTCATACACCAGCTACTCAGACACACGACAGAACTAGTACCTCAAAATGACTTCAGTCTTTCGAGTCCTTTTTAAAGAAGTTCCAGTATTTGCTTCTCAACTCACCCTTCCTACCGCATATCAGATTTTCATAGTCACCAATGGGAAAATTTCCCCTTTAATTGAAGAAATGCCCCAAATTAACAATCTTATCATCATATCATCAGACAGAAACAATTATAGGAATGAACAGAAACATTGATACTGTAATGCTTGATTGTGAGGCTAGGAAGGCGTCATTATGATCATGTAGTCTGACCTTTACATAACATAGATATTAATCAATCTGATTTAAGACAACAAATTCTCATTACAGTAGCCCAGAAAACTCTCCAAGTTTAAAGAAACATTTTCTTCCTGTTTTTTCCTCAACTTTTTTTTTTATTATTATTTATTTCAAAGGATGCTTTTAAGTTAGTTCAGATGGCATAATCTAAGTACATCACTAGCTACAAAATAATGTTATTAGAAGATGATATTCGGTGTTGTTTAGATATGCAAAGAACTACACTATATATAAAGAAATCTACTTTCTGTCATAACTTCCTGGGCAACTAGCATGTGTCAGTTCATGTCACTGCAGCCGATTTGTTCAGTAAGGATGCAATCAATATGTTCTATTGAATATGTCAGGAGAACACAATTGCACTGTTCATCCAAAAGGAAAAGCAGCCAGCAACTACTGCCTAGTAAATCAATTTAGTGTTAACTTCAGGAAATGAAATATTGAGCATGTGGAGATATTAAAACAAATATGTATTAAAATATCTGACATAAGCTGGCGCAAAAAAAAAATCTCTGGCATATGTCTAGCAATTAGAAACATGAGGTAATACTATATGTTCTGGGAAGCATATGTTATTTAATGATGAAGTAGTTATGTTCATGTCTACACAACACATGCTTGAATATCCTCTAGCTGAAAAAGTAATGCTTTAGAAACTAGGAGATGTAGCAGATGACAATCATATGTCCGGGAATTGAAGTTAGTCCATGTCTTTGAAATACAGCGATAGGTTGTAAACAGAGTGACGAAAACACATTAGCTTATAAAGTGATTCACCCAGCGTAACCATAGTTGGTGTGAAATTAAAGAAGTGTGCATATTTTCAATTGGTAAATGGTAAGGCTCATACGGACGCAGTGTACGACTGACAACATACCTGGAGGCAATGCTAAAATCAGCAGAGTTCAGGGAAGTCAGAAACTCAGATGTCAAACTGTAACCTCAACCTGCATTGAAGGCTGTGGCATTTAGAGACAGACTTCTGTTCTGCAAAGTCATTACCCCATTAGCTTAAAAGACAAGCAGAACAACACACCCAATGCAGAACTGAACTTTATCAACACCTGAACACCTCAGCTGCTGCCGAGTTAACAAGGTGCTATGTAACAGCCACCGAGTATCTGACCGCAGGGAGCCTTGAGACAAGGGTCCAGCTCCGTAAATTAATAATCACATACAGACCACATACATACTCAGAACAAGCACTGGCATGGGTTTTGGGGTGGTTTTCCCCCCCTCCCTCCCGCCCTCGAACTGCACTTGAGAACTGACACTCACTTCAGGTCAGCAATAGACTGGTTTTATTTTATTTTGTTTTAAATAGCTTTGCCTTAGAAGAGATGGTTTCAAGGACTGCAGGTATTTTGTATCACAGCACTGAGTATAACACAAGTTCTTAATCCAGAACAACTGTTTATGAAAAGGAGGAAACTACTAACTAGTTGCCCTGCAGGAAAAATTCTCCTCTTTAAAGTTCATCCTCCACCTTTGTCACAGACAGGTGGCATCTGCAAAGGCTGTGATGACAACCACTTTGTTTTAATAAGATGCTAGAAGAAAATTAAAAATAAATGCCTTTTATGCAAGGTAAGTGTAAACATCTATCAATGGCACCTCAGCTATCCCATGTTGAAGGCATTTACTTACTGCATAATATAATAAGGCAATTATTCTAAGCTAGATCGGCCATCCAACACTGGACAAATAATCTCCTGGCAGAAATAGGTGTACAAACCCCTTATTAACCGTTGTTTATGGATTCTGTCTGGAAAAAAATTGTTTCTGGTAAATTTCGTAACTTCCATGCATTGTTAATAAACTTGCATAAAGAAATGCTCAATTTAAAAACTAATTCAGCATCTTGCTGACAATAAGCCAGTCCGTGTGATTTTTTTGATAATGATTGAAAAAAATAATCTCCCTTAATTTCTCAGTGCCAATGCCATTCTCTATTATCTCTCTGCTACCAAGCAGTGAAGACATGCCAACTGCTTTGCATTCCCTGGACAACAGGGCATTTCATGTCATTTAAGAATAGGCATGTGGAACAAAAAACCACCCCAAAACAACTTTGAGAAGGGTATATTGCAAGTAAGGAAGGAACCAAAGCCTGACATATGATGGAAACTTTCTCTGCTGGAACTGGATTGCAACTTTCTGAACAGTGGGTAGAAAGTTTTAAAATTTATCCACTATATAATGCTGTAACAGGTGTAACATAAGGACACATTTTAGATCATAATTTGAGATGCTAAAATTATTTGGATGCTCTGATTTTTTTGCTCTTCTGTTTTAGGAATCTTGAAAACTTCCAGGAAGTAAAAGCCAATGACAAAACCTAACAAAATCCTGGCCTTTTTATTTTTGAAAATTATAAAGGCAACTAACTTGGGTTTCACACACATTTGTCCTTTAACATACATGGACATACACATGGACAAACCCTGAACATTTTATATCCTTTGTTCTATCATTTGATTCCTTCCAGTTCTCATACTTTAAGTACACACATTTTCTTGCTAGGAAACCTATCAGAACACCACAGGAATTCTTCTTCTCCCTTCCAGAGGGAGGGCCAAGTGGTCAGCCAAATAAAACTCTCCTATTCTTGTTTCACCTTCTGACTCATCTCAGCCAAAAATTGACAAACAAATAGATTCTTTGTCACTATTTTCCACAGGGTTTTCAAAAGATAGGAGGGAGAAATACAAGAGACTTAAATTCTCCCAAATAAATAAAACCCTACAGATAGCATCTTCCCATAAGAGATTATACTTTAACCTTGGCAATTAACTACCTGAAGCACTTAACATCTCAGAATTACTTAAACCTTTGTAATTATTTTTCATGAGCTAAGACCTCATACATAAGTCAAGGGCCAGGTGTGCTTGTTATGCATTACTATTTCTGGAGTGTCATATTTTAAACAATATACCTGTTGACAAAAACTACATTTTTTTTTTTTTTTGCTCCGATAATACAATTCACACTCAGAAATTAAGAAATACCTCAACAAGCTAAACTTGAAAAAGATAATTGTTCATTATGTGCTGCTATTTCACAACGGTATGACTTCTTCATTAGTTTTGGAAATAAACGAGTTTTGGAGCAGTGCTTCAGCTATATCTTGGGCTTTTTAGAATTCATTTATTTAAAATTATTTGCCTTCAAATAAAGATTTAACTCTTCCACTTGAGGTTTACTGTACTGAAGAAAATAGGCAATTCGTGAGTTTTTGCCTAACAGAAGATACGATTGAACTCTCTTGCACTTCACTGCTGAGCTTACTGGGACATAAATATGACCTCAGTACTAGTTGAATAAGCAACAGTGAAGTAAAACAAACACACAACAACAACAAATTTATTCTTTACATTTACTTTTCCAGATTCCTCCCTTGGAGTTTTCTTGCTCAATTTTTCTATGTGTTTATAGAATAAACATACACACACTTTTATTGGGCACATAAGAAACGTTAAGCAGCAGCTACTCTCAATATAGTGCCATAAGGCAAATAAAGGGTCACAGTGCTTAAACGAGCCTCTTACAGAGAGTAGAGAAACAAACTTACTGATTTCATAGCCCTGAGGCATTCTTTAATGCTCGAATGTCTTGTTTTATGAGGCTGTTCAAGATGCAAAAAATTCAAATTCAAGTTAAACACAGAAACAAGTTTCCTTCTACTTAGCAACTCTTCTTCCCTGAAAGGAAAGCCTCACACATACTAAATGGCCTTCAAAAATTTCGCAGGATGTAAGCCAGCGTTGAACACTTAACCATGTGTGTATGTATGTGTAATTTCACACGTTTTCTGTATAGTTTGAAAACACTTGCAGAATATTCACCATTTACAGAAAACGAGTGCTAATTTAAGTACAAAAAGAAATGGCTGTCTGACCTTTTTTCTTTATTGTTATAAGTACACAAAAAGTATCAATGACATACTTTGGCACAAATCACCAGGATTTTTTTTTTTTTTCCTAGAGAATAACATTAGAGTAATGTAAAAAATGAGTTAATGAGTATACAGAGCTTCTGAGATAAATACACTGTACACAAAGCTAAGCGCACTGCATAGCATCAGCTGTAAACAGAATCTGACACATAGCTTAGGGAAAATAAATCAAAAGATAGCTTTTTCTTAAGGAAACTATTTTAAATAATTATTTTTTATTTTGAAGTGTAATTAGAGAGGCTAGAAGTCAGAGCTGAGTAACCCTTACCCACAAAATTCAATGCGAGTCAAACAATTTAATTGTGGTTACACAGTCTACATAACTCTACATGGATGCCATTCAAAATTCGTCTGCCAAATCACTAAAGCCTCACTTAGACGATACCTGACAGAAGCACTTTTAAGTGCTGAGCTGGCTGGCAAAGACAGAAGGAATTTCTCCTGTCTAGTGCAGGATCAGACTAACCTTTGCTCTTTCCAAAACACACTACTGAATTAGATGAGTGGAAACATCTGAACTGGAAACTCTCCACAAGAGATAACTGTCAGCATTGCATTCACTCACGCTCCAATGAAATCCAGATTTTTCAAGTCTCTTTCACACATTGAAAATAAGGCTGGTTTCCAGACTTGAGGAATGGGTGCCCTGAGATATATTTTTTTAAATTAACAACGTCACATTTTATGGCAAATGGTACTTCTAGGCCTCAGAGGAAGATAAGCTGTCTCTTCCAATACTGCTGTGTGTTTTCACTCTGTATTTCACTGTTCTACAACAGCCACGCAGGATTCACACATCCAGATCTACACACCAAAATTAATGGAGTGCCCTATTCCTCCCTCCCTTGCATCTCCCCCTGTCATCACTGCACACACGTCCTGGTGCTGCCTGGTTACTACTGCCAGGAATCCCTCAATAGCCAGGCAGAGTTTTTTTCTCCAGCCTCCACATAAGACTGAAAAAAAAAAGGATTCAGTGTAACACATCTAGTGCAGTCCATTAAGCTTTATTTCTAATAAGAGCCAGAGTGTAGGCCATCTTCTACCCTTTAAGATAAAAATATTAAATACAGTCATGTAAGCTTTACTTATGTTAGTGAATCAGATAAATCAACCTATTTATTTGTAAATTGTATACAGTTTCAACTGCTTTTCTTGCCAGAGAGCAATGGAATACCTTAATCAAAATGACATCATATTATTAATTTACAATTTGATAAATGGGATAATCCTAATCCCCCAAATGCTTTTGTTTCCATGAGCTGCAGGAAAGCAAAGGCATCCTTGTTAGGAAAGACAAAAGGCATGAAAATACTAATGTATACAAAGAGAGCTGTGCCTAAGTCTATAAAAATTAAATCTTTGCTCATGTAAATAAAATTAATATTTAATTTGCTAAGCGTAATACTGCAAAAAGCCATCCTGTTGAGGCTTTTAGAAAAGTTATTTCTCGACATTATCGATGTTACATATTCCGTTTTGTTTAAAACCTCCAACTGCAGAGATAAATAAGCAGAATATGAAGGATTTCCTCTAATTCTAGAAAGATTGCTAGAACTGTTGTGTCAGGAAGGAAAAAATCACCTAATTTTACAGTGATGGCTAGTTACCTTTTCTTCATCTATAGCCATCGCTGCCATCCATGGCCTGACTGCCTTTTCTGCTTTCTTTTACTGAATTTCACAACCCATTTATAACATTAAGATTAAAGAAGCAGTATATAGCAATTTTAGAAGTGATAATGCAGCCTTATCAAAAATTGGCATAAGCAAGAAATAGAGTTAAACCATGTTTATTACAAAGAGAAAATGGCAAATTTTAAGATACCGTGTTTCACTTGTGATTTTATGCATTAGTTTGATTTGCACATATTCAGCATTTACTTCTATGCCTCATTTATTCAGCTGCTGATAATATACAGATTCAGCTTGCTAATGCAGCAAAAACAGCCTTATCCACAGAGGACATCAGCATGAGCATTAACCTTGAGTGACAGCAGCTGATCTGTACTTAGTAACTACTAAATAGCTTGATTTTCCTTCAGAAACACAACTGGAATACTTATAAAAATAAAAAACACAAACAGAGAAGGTCACCTGCATGGAAGAAAATGGCAGGTAGTTTGTAGTGGTGGTTGTTACTTACCATACTATGGTAGGAACTCTGTTCTCAAAGAGAATCAGAACAGGCAGCATTTGATTCAGACAACTGATTTAGTAATCCACACCATGAATAATGATCAAGTTGTGGTCACTTTCCTGGTTGTTCTCATAAACCATTTTATTTTGAGAGTTTACACAGGGAATTTAAGCCACATTAGGGCATGAATTTAACATTAAACAAACAAACAAACAAACAAAACTATTCTTGTTTAGCACTCTTTCAAAACATAAAAACATAAGAACATATAGACAAAAACGGTGAGGTATAACTGTTCTATAATACTCACGTAGCATCATGCCCCACATCATTTTGTTTGATATTGGATTACAGAGCAGAATAGTGACTTGCTTAGAAATAGATAAGGATATTAGATACACAGCAATTCAGCTATAAGAGTGATAATCCACAGTTCTTAGCTGAAGGACCAATCCATTAAACAACAGTTTATCTGCTCACAGCTCTAACAGAGCAGAGCTTGACACAAGCTTTCACTCATCATCGTACATTATTTTCTCCACAAAGTACCTCAGCAAGACTCTTCAAAAGGCTGGTTATCTGTCAGCTCACAGTTGGTTCATACTTCCAACAAGGTGGCAGTGGGAAAACCCAACCTCTACAGTAACAATCCTGTGGTACCATGTCTGTAGTTACTGCCTTGCCCATGAGTGAGTAATAAACTTCCAAACCTCCATGAGGAAAGCCTAAGAATTTAAAGTTCTGTTCGTATTTATATAAAAACCTTAAGAGGGAAGAAAATAATCTAAGAAAGTCAATCCTTTGGGTACCCTGCTTCTTAAAGTAAGGCAAAGAAGGAAATAGAAACAAAAAAGACATCCCACCACTTCCAGGAGGTAACTCAAAGGTAACAGTGAAATTCAGTAGAAGGCATAGGGTAGATAGCTAGAATACTTGCTATAAGGTTTAGATGCAAGAAATCCAGTGGAAACCTCTTAGAAGACTTACAAATAAATAAATATACAAAGCATCACCCAGCTACTTCAGTTTCCTGGCCAAGTAGAGGAAAAGAAGGGGGGTGGGGGTGCGGGTGGGACAACACACTGCAAGCAGAAACAAAATCCACCTTGCAAGTATATTGACTGTTCTTGACACATCGTTTAATATACTGCTCTTCATAAACATGCCTTACCTCTTTCTTTCAAGAAAGCAGCAACAACAACAACCAAATCCCCTGTGATTCCACATTTTCAATTGAATTTCTGCAAGGTAGAACAACGTAAATCTTCTCTACTTGACAGTACGAATGAGAGTACCTGCCACTCTGCCACATGATCTAACAGCATAAAAGACTTTCTCCACTCAGGTTTCCCAGTAAGGAAAACAGTCCTCTTCCCAAGACTGATATTTAAAATATGGATATGAAATGCACATAGCACCTGCAAGTGAAAGAAGTGACCTCATTTTACAATGCGTCAAGGTCCATGCTTTCTAGAGAGATACAATATTGAGCAGTCTTGCCCATAGTGAGATCAAGAGAGAAAGTCGACCCCCAAAACCCTGGACCCCGAAATGAAGTCCAGACACCCTGTTACTTCCCAGCACCAACCGGTCTTACAATAAGAACATTACCAGGAACAAGCCACCCCATCTGTCTGCAGAGTTACCATGCCCTGGGCTTTACTGGGACAAAGTACTTGATCAGCCTACATGAGCTAATAATGCATGTGATCACCACATTAAGAAACAAGGCTTCAGTGGATTTCAAGCATGAGACTAAGAAGGGATATTGCCACTTTTCTCTGGCAAGAAAATAAAACAGTCATTATTAGCTAACTTTATTGAGTTAACACCTTCATTGTTTTGAATATGAAAACATCTCTATTGCATTGATCAGCCGCGTGAAAACAAGAACAATACCGGAGAAGAAGCAATCGCTCCAACTCAAGTCACAAAAGCTTAAAAAAACATGTTTACTGCATTCCTTATCTACTTTTATTCATACAGAAATTGCAGATGCAAAGTAAGATTTTTTTTTTAATATTGGTTCTAAGATATTGCTGAC
The DNA here is from genome assembly GCA_011076525.1 of Nettapus auritus. Taxonomy (NCBI): domain Eukaryota; kingdom Metazoa; phylum Chordata; class Aves; order Anseriformes; family Anatidae; genus Nettapus; species Nettapus auritus. The sequence continues at coordinate 55,291,293 of CM021769.1, read as the reverse complement.
TTCTTAAGTAAAAGTAGCAATCTGCTGGGAAGTAATCATTATTTCCAAATTTAGGTAGGAGTTTCTAAAGGTGCTTCTGAAAGAATTAATTGTTCCAAGAAGGACAGCAAGCTACTCACACAAACAAAGAAGTGAAAGGCAAAGAAAATACATACAAAAAAAAAAAAAAAAGCAAGAGTGAATACAATGCATGTTTTAAGAGAACAATACAAAAGCCTGAACCTTCCATTAAATAAATCTTGCAAGCAGAAAGGAAAGAATAATGAAGTCCCAAAGACAAAGATATCTTTTTTTGTACCATATAATCATTTTTCTTGGTTCCAAGCAAATAGGGGAGACTCATTTTAAACAAAAACACAGTGAGATTTTCTAATCCACCTTTAGCGTATCTCAAAAAAAAACAACTGTTCAGTTGGAGGGACTCAAGTTTAGAGAAACTAGAAAGTTATCCAGTCCACCACAACATAACCACTATGAAAAAGACTTATTTTCATACTTCACAATCATTCCCCTCCAAACTCAAATGGTAACAAAAAATGTATTTTTTTTTTTTTTAACAGTCACTGTTTAAAAATAAAGACTATAAAATACCTGAAAATCAGTTGGAGGAAACGACAACAGATCCAAACATGTGTTTAGACAAATGCTTAGATGTTTTGCAAACATTAACAATATAAACATCTACAGCATCAGGACAGCACATAATTTTAACTACATTATTAAAAGACAGCTTCAGCACTAACCTGTATTTTTAACTTGCTTCTATACACCCATATTTCTTTAAAATTGTAGCAAAGGCACATGCATAGCCAGCAACGAAGAAGCTGTTACGCCCTCAGCCCAGGCTACTTGAGTGCTTGCCACCTGGGGTGAGACCATGCCTCCTCACCCTGCTCACTAAACCATTCTGGAGCATACTTTGTGCCAGCAAAGGCACAGGTTGCAGCCCCAGCTGGTATCACAGGAGGAGGAAGCCCCTCCAGCTGCTCTCCTGCTCCACCAACTTTCTAACATCCAAAATTTCTGCTCCTGATCCATGTGCTGCCTTATTTGTTTCTTGGAGCCTCCGGCTCTACACCTTATTTTACGCAGAGTGGCACCTGCTAAGTGGGAAGATGCCACACAGTGTGCTCAGCCGGCCAAAGAACATTCTTGGTATTTACTTCTCTACCCTACTTAATTTATATTGACACTGGGATTTTTTTTTTTTTTCAGGAATATTGTTTCTAAAATTTGGAAATAGTTAAAAAAAAAAAGACCATTTACATGTATACATACATATATATACACACACATACACACGCTTCACAGTCATGGAACAAAAATGAAATTAACTGATTTTGCATAGAAATATTTTCTCTTTGTTATAAGACATCAGTGAACTGTCTGTCCAGAACAGATAATGTTTTACTTTCTATTACTGACTGAAGGAGTATAATTGTTAATTAAATAATACTTTCCCCACCTCATTTCTACTTTCTGAAATGTTAAGGAGCTTGGAATACACACAGCATAGAAAACAAACTTCATTAAATATTACATCAAGTGATAGGAAAAACCAAGTCACAGAAAATAGTTATTGCTTGAAATAAATGCTACTAATGACCAATTAATTTCTCTATTTAGAAAATTCTAAAGCCTATAGACAGTAATAAACTCACATTATTAATAGTAGCTTACAAATACTATAATTTGGAACTCTGCAAGTTCCAAATTCCTCAGTTTTGAGCCACACAAATGCTAATTTCTTCTCTCATGTTTTTAAAAGCTTTATTTGGCACAACAGCAAAGTACCAACTACAAAAAGCGTTACTAGTATTTGTGAGATATTTTTTTCTTTCTTGTTATTGAAGATGACAAAATGTATTTTCCTGTCTGAAGATCAAAAAATGAGAAGAAAAACATTTTTGATAACTGAGGAAAACAATTTTTCATACCATATAGCCAGCACAGAAGTCACACTATAAATTGAGAGAATCTCTTTTGCACCTCTCAGCAGCTGCAGATCAGGATTTTGATCCCACTTGCAGTGGTAGAAACTTACAGCAAATTTACTGGAGTCTTTAATTCTGCTGGAGTATCTTTGTAAGTTACAGTCTGCGTTTGTTTTGGCCCAAGACATTCCATCCACTTGTGCGGCTCCCTGCAAAAGGGCTGCCTATAGCAAACCCCTGTCTGGCTAGGGAAGAATAAAGACTTCCAAGACATTTCTTAAGAGAGAAAGAAAAAGGACGTAAAAACAAATATGGAACAACAACAACAACAAAAAACTATAAATAAATAAATAAATAACAGCCCCAAACAAAAAACAAAACCCACCCCCCAAATTATAAAAAGCTTTGCCACCTGGCAAACCACCACAGCTACCCTCTGAATATGACACAATCTGTATGCAGCTGCCTTCCTTTCGAACTCAGGCACTGGTAAAGTTTTTTTTTTTTTTTTTAATCACCTCTTGCAAATTAATCAAGGAGGATAGCTTCTTAAAATATATATCCTGAGGATCAGTCTGAAATAATAAAGGAATACTTGGCAATACTAGGTTGATGGTTGGACTCGATGAACTTAGAGCTCTTTTCCAACCGAAATGATTTTATGACTCTACATGGTGCTACATATTCTGACATCTGCTGTGGTACCGGAAGGAAGATAACAGAGGGAAGGAAAGATATACCATTGTTTTAATTCAGTATGTTTTCTTGTTTAGAGGGAGAAATCAGTATTATTTTTTACACCCTAATTTTATTAATTTTTGTAGTAACTAATTTTACAGGAAAAGGAGCAATTTTACTTCCAATTAAACTGCGATCTATATTAGTTGTACATGCACATTAAAAAATAATTAAAAACAAAACAAAACACAGAAAGCCATAGTAACAGGAAACATATTGAACACATTATTTCATTGGTGTTGATGGCAAGCAGACTTTCCCACATCGGAAGCATGGAGTTTAGAAGAGTAGTTAACATGAAGTGTTAATATCTGGTTAGAGCTCAGTTCTGATTTAGGGCTATCTCCTGGAGCTTGCGTCATGTACTTGGTTCCATTTTACATGTTCCTGGTGTTCAATTTTTCACATAGAAGTCATTGGCACCAACAACTCCTTTTTTCATTAAATCACCCATTAATTTTTCCTACTCTGATTATACGAAGGAAGGTGTGGTTCCTCAACAATTGTACCCATCAATTCCACTCTCTTTTTCTGTCCTCTCATTCCCATCAGCAGCAGCAACTCGGGATTGGTTACTCCCTGTGAAGGCTAGGGTAACAGCAGACTTCTGAAATACAGCCCCAAATCCATTTTCTGATTAGCAGCACTCACTGCAGAGGCAATAGCAGAAAAAAATAATGTTTCTGGTAGAAGCACCAGGCACTAGGGAGATGCAGAGAGGCAACAATGCTCTTCTCTTGTGTTGGAGCCCTAGGTCATTCTTTGCATGTTAGCAGTCAGCTGTGGGACAATATAAAGAACATGTTTTGTCGATCCGTTTTTATTTCTTCATGTATGATTACTGAAGTAATACAACAACAGCGAAAAAAGAGACAAACAAAACCCAGCAGGTTTATGATTAAAGTTCCTCATCGAAGGCAAGTACTTAAATCAGAGAAGTGCAACAGAAATTCATAGTCATGAGACCTTTCAAGATTGAGTCCTCCATGATTTTACAGGGATCAATAGGAATAGGAAGAAATGGAAATACATTGGTACAGACCGATGCCAGGATACTAAAGGGAACTACTGCCTTTCCAACAGAATTTCCCTCTCCTCTCTCTTCATCCTTCCTTATCTTCAAGACCTGGTTTCCCTGTTGATTCAGAGTTTTGAGATTCTAGGAACTTTGAGATAATGAAAACTTTATCAAACTAAGTATTTAACTGATTTTTACCTGCAGTATCACGTACTGTGATCTCCCCATAAGGGGAATTAACAACTGAAAATTCCATTTGCTGTTCTAGTTATCTATTATATTCTTTGCTCTTCTGCTTCATTCTTTTCACAGACTATTTATTACTCTGCTCAACACACAAAGACTTTTCCCAGCTACTTCAGAGAAAGCTAGCTGAACAAATACTGTTTAAGCCCCCAGAAGTCTGGTGAAACCATAGCTATAATGCTGAGTCTCATATGAAGATGAAAGAGGGAAGAACTCAGGGTTCAAATCATCAGTACCTTGAGACCAGTTCTCCCATTACAACCTTACAGCAGCCACAGCTCCTTAATGAAAACTGTTATGTGGGGAAAAAAATCATTCTGATACTAACACTCCTGATTCTGGGTGAGAATTGCAGCCATTTTAGAATAAAAGCATGATCTTTAAAACATGATCAGACCATGAGAGGTTTCTGGCCTCTCTTCTGGGCCAGAACCTCACTGTCAATTGCTACTCATAAAAAGCGTACGGTTTTAACGCTTTCATCAAAAAGCTAGTCTTGGAAATTAAGACTCAAGATAATTAAATATTACTTATTTAATAATTTTATATTTTAACAATCATTTTATAACTTTACATATGCCAAAGTTGTCTTTGTGGAATGCCTTAGCAAAAATCCAGCGTGTGCACAGGCTTATTGTACGGTTCATAAAAATTAGGAAGACATGCCTGATTCTCTAACAAACCATTAGATCTTGTTTCCATTAATGTGTTGCTATCAGATTAAAACCCGTGAAGTACAAAGTGAAAAAAAAATATTAATATTAAAGCTTCCTTAATAGTCAGGAATATTTCACATGAGAAAGTAACCATACAAATTACACGCACTTTTCATTTGAATCGAGTGAAGTGCAGCACACTGTCAGGCACGAGCTCCGAGCTATCTGAAATACCATCTAAGAAAAATGACAACTGCAGTTAGTCAGTGTATTTCAATGGTAATCTTAATTTTCCTCTCAGTGAAGAACATTGAAACAACTCCATTTAATTTATCCTCATTTGACAGCCTGAACCGTGTGTTGATTCATTTTCAAACCAGGACAGACCCTACTGAGCAGTGGACGTTCACATTCTTTCTTAGAAAACCAGAAAGATCCCTTGAAAACAGGGTCAGACTGCGCCTTCACACCAAGATTACTCCACAGTCATTCTGTGCTATTTTTGAGATTTTTGGAGCTTTAATGAGTTTATTTTTAAGGTAGAGGTGCAGCAAATAGTGCATTACTGAATTAGTCAATCACAAAAATAGTCTTGTCAAAGCTGAACACTGAGGGAAAAAGAACTGACTTCAACCACTTGTCTTTGATTAAGTAACTCCTAATTTGTTGAGCCAGATTTCTTTTATTACTTATTCATTACTTAATATGTAACCAATCCTAACAAGAATTTCTATTTTACATGTTAATAAGACTGTTACCTATATTGACTTAAAGATCCCACAGAAAACAGAGATTTAACACAGTTCAATCTAACGTATTAAAATAAGAAATTAAGAAAGAAAAAAATAGAATAGTAACTTATTTTTGGCGTGTATAGCTATGCCATGATGTTACTTAAATATCACATGAAAATAAGGAAAAATGTATTCAAGTATTTGATCTCAGATTAATAGCAGTAATATTCTTAAAACTAATATTTTAGAATATTTAACAGAAAAATATTCCAATTTTTTTGAATTTTACTCCAATTGGAAGTTTACTCCAATTAAGAAATAAGTGTACAGTGACTGAATAACATTACTTTCAGATCCAGTTCGAGGGTTCTCAATAGCATAAGCAAAACTGACTTATGCTAGCTCAAAACTAAAAATCAGTGAGAAAACGGGATAAATCTCACTGTGCTTATCCCAGGAAAGACAAAAAGCACAGCCAGATTCTGTACCCTCAGCAACAAGGGGAAAGAGAGAGGAGGTAAGGTGGTGACTTTTGATTATGAGAGAAACCTCACTCCATCTTTTTCTTATGTAGATAAATATTTATACACACAAAAAGAATAAACTAATTAACAGGTCCAATGTGACTGTTCTTTATTTTACAATTCCTGCATACAAAGCAGGAATTACCTAATTTCACATCTTAATGTATAGTACTTACGGTTTAAATCCATCCCATATTTTTTCTTTTGCATTCACAATACTTTTACTTTTTAAGATTGCTCATGAATGTTGCTGTTGGCAATGGATCTAGATAAAATTTACATGGCAGAGAGTAAAGGTATAGTAGGGGAGGAAAAAAGTCACTCAGTCTGGGGTCTACCAAACTTGGCAGACCTTTTCATTGCAAGAATACAATTGAGGAATTTCATCATTTTAGTAAGTACTAAGTAGATAGATGTTTACTTCACATGTATCCCCCTTAAGAGGTCAATGTTGACATAAAACCATGCAGTATCCGTCATGAAAAGTGATGGGCTTGCTGAAGATGTGGTTAAATTCAGCAGTAACGTAACCATCTTCAAGCACACTACGTGACTCAGTAGTTTTAAAGCAGTTCCCCAGGCAAAGTCTTGAAGAGGTGCAGAGATAGATAGATACCTTTCAAATGTTGATATGTCACACAGTAAATAATTACATTTAGTATTAAAAGCAAACCAACTAAACAACAAAAACAAGATAACCACCCCCCTTCAAAAAAAAAAAATCACCTACAAAGTACAGAAAACCTATTTTGAAATAGCAGACATTTATTTTGTAGATGTCACCACTGCATATATCCTATTTGACAGCAGACGCAAGGACCAAATTCTACTTGCAATTACTTAAAAATGAGATAAACAAAACTCGCACCAGTAAAATGGAGCTCAATTATGACAGATTTCTAAGGGATACGCAACAGAAATTTTAGTTATGTAGGTGTAGTTGTCATATTGAAATAAAAATAAAATCCTAAGAATGCATTGACGGAAAGCTGTGCTCAGTTAGTTCCAAACCTATGCCCATGGGAGAAACATTCAAAGGAGATGAAAACAGACTTTAAAAGCAAAGTTTCTTTCTGTTCCCTGAAACGCATATGTTGTCTGCTTCTGGTAGCTAACACTTCAAGCAGCACTCAGCAGATTCAACTAAATTGGCTGTGAATGGGCAGAAAGATCTGTTGAACAGAAAACATTTCGCCTCACAGTTTTCTAGACTTTGAAGCAGGAACTGTTGCAGCCAGCTATTCTGAACGGGGCTCCCATGCCTCACTTCCCCACTCTTCCTCTCAAACTGTTTTTCCAACAGATCAAAGCATTTGTAGCTTAAAGAGTTAACTTGTCTACAGTTTTTAATTGCAAATAAACAAGTACTTGGATAACTAATACACCTAAATACAGATGGTTGGCTATTGCTAAGCAGATACCCCCACAAAAAACAACATCCAGCATCATGCAGAGTAAAAAGCCAATGGGATCAATGATGATTGTGCTCATTTACAAACATTACGATAAAAAAGAACATAGTAACATACTTGTCAGTACTCCCAGTACCCCTCTACATGTCTTAGTATACTTAGACACTACTTTTTCTACTAAAATTCTTTGTAAGGCAAGGCAAAACCTACTACATGAGAAATAAAAGTCTGATGTTTACTTTCGTATGACTATGTGCAACTAAAGAACACAAACTGACACAGCTGACAAAAATACCCCCAGGAAATTAGTCTAATTGGCTTAGATCTGAATTATTTGAATATTTCTAAGTTGGAATCTTTTAAATAATACTTTTACTTTATTAGCAATAAATAATTACCCAACAAATGTATGGACCTTAAGCTTGCATATGGAGGTCAGTGCAATATTTAAATAAAAGCTTTGGCTTAATGCTTTTAAGAAGTCATCATGCAATTAACTAAATTTTTACTAATACGCATCTTAGAAATTTGTCATTGTGCCCCTGCACTTTATTGCATTCAAGAGACAAAATTACACCAAACTATGTTTTAAGAAATTGCTTTAAAGGTGTCTTATCTATCTCATTTACAGTGAGGAAAGAGACATCACTAGGTTTTTATATCCATGTGCCAGGGCAGAAAGAATTCCAACGAGTCCAAAGGAATGGAAAAAATACACTTCTGAGCTTTGTATGCAGATACTTGTGAATGTAAAAGCTTGACAGTCAATTTTAAACACAGTGTATCTCAGTAAAAGTAAAACGCTGTGTGGTAACTTCACCAGGCTCAACAATTCAGATGTTCAGATTTTATTACCTCCAGTTAACCAGGGTTGGGAGGAGCATTTCAAAAGAATTTCCTTTTCTTCCTCAGATTTCTCCAGAAAAGATGTGAAAGCGGTGAGATCAATTTGGCTGGACAGAATCGAGAAGGACAAGCATTTATCAGTTCAGTACAGAAAGAAGAGGGAGGTTTCACTCGCCTGCAGGACACAACCAGCCAGCTTTCATACTGGAACGTGCACAGAATCTAGAGACACTGAGACATGCCGATTATTTTTAAATCAAGGTGATTCTGTTCGCAATACTAATGCAGCACTATGATACAACCTTGGCTCCACTAATTTCGAAGTGTTGAGATTTTACAGAAAAGAAGCTTTTACAGAAAAGAAGTACAAATTATGATCAGATACACAGACTGAAGCACAGCAAGGATAGGTGAGAAAATATGGAGCAGATCCCAGGAACTGTGACTATCAGTCTTCCACATTAAGGGAGAAAATGCTATAGCAATTGGTCACAGAACAACCAACTCACACTTGTATGTGTATAGATGTTTACACACACAGTTAATGTTCAACTATAGGTACTGTAAATGTTCATTTATTTTTTAATCCAAATGTGAATACCCTCCCCCCAGTTTTCCCAATTAATATTTTTAATACTAAAAAAAAATCCAGTTTATTTTTTTTTTCAATTCCTAACCCTCTTGCCTCTCTTCTTCTATTGTTCCAGTGGACAGCATCAAAAAGCAATAGACAATAGGTCCACAGATAAAGAAATTAAAAGTTATTGGAAAAAAATAAAAGTTTTATTTTATGTTTTTTGTGATCACACTTGGAACTTTCAACAGTATTTTCTTGCACTTAATTTCCCTTTTTAATTTCACACATGGAAGATATTATTTGGCACTTGAACAGGCTCCCTGTATTTTTGAGTTCTTACACTGGAGAGATGAAGGGATAAACTCCCATCTCTCCTGCTCTTGATGCTTGGCTGGGGGCAGTTTTCAGCACAAAGTTAGAAGGCAACAGCACATCAATCCACACTTTATAGTCTCAGAATGAAATTTTTTATTTTTTTCCTCTCCCATCAAGTAGTAAAATGTTTTCCTGTTTTCAACAAACCAGTAAATATTTCATTTTGCCATCTTTGGAAAAAGAAAAAAAAAAAAGTAAAGGAATCACAAGGGAATTTGGGTTAAAAAATAAATACAGTAAAGAGTGGCATGGGACCAATGGTTCCTTACCTGAGTTTACTGCAATTATGACTTTCATATGGAGGGAAATGACTCTAGCTCAAATATACCCTGTATCTAATGTCTCCATGTTGAACTGCATTCTGCTTCTCTTACATGACAGGTAAGATGTTTTTATCATGCTGCACCAGACCTCTCAAAGTCCAAAGTAAGTCCTTTTCAAGCCGTTCCACTTCACATAAAACACTGAAACATTCACTGGAACAACAGGCTGCATGAAAACAAATCTGTAGCTTTGGGGTTAGGGCACTCAGCTGGCAGGGGCAACCCCTGAATGCCAATACCTTTTCAAATGAGTATTTAATTCTTCACACAAAATTGAACAGCTGCAATGGGAGAGGGAGAAGACTCCCGCCAAATGTGTTAGAGCACTTTCCAGTGATGATTAGAGGCAAATAATTCTAGCTAAAGCACCAGACCAATTCAGCCAAATCCAGCAGCTGAAGGTATTTTCTGCACTGAGGAAGAATGGTAAACCTCACCCTGAAAAGAGGATTAATAAAATGGCAGATAACAATTACAAAGCTGATTAAAGATTTGGGTTTCAATCTCTATTATGTTCTACTATTTCTCTTTTATTCAAAGTGTGACTAAGACCTTTTTAAAAAAAAAAACAACAATAAATCTGAATTTCTATATGTAAGCTTTTTCAAGTTACGAAAAACCTAAAATAACAATGATTGAAGTTTTCATTTTACCCATTTATCTACTCTTTCTTTTTACTACTACACTAATCCATAATACTTTAAAATAGATGGCTTAGGTTTTCTGCATTTAAATTATTGTTTATTTAATTATCTAATTAAAATCCTAAGTCTTTTTCTTTTGCCAAAATAATGTCTTTTTTACCTCCATACCCATGATGGTGTAAATTAGGTAAGGTACTATGTCTTCCTAAAACCAAAATCAAATAAAATCACATTGAGCTTTTGACCATAGCCTGAAAAATGTTTGTGCCCAAGTCAATATTCTTACAAATACAGGTCAGGTATGTCAGATTTTTAGTTGAACAGCGTCCGAGAGGTGGTGTATGATTTTTCTGGAGGCAGAACCATTCACAGACAGAAATTGAAACAAAATCCATTTCCCAGAGCTCAGGATACAATTTAGGAATCACATCCTTAATTAATTTGCTTAATCCTTTCTTGAACCCATTGACTCTTTTGGTCTCTACCATGTCATGTTGCAATGACTTACAATGCAACTGAATTCATTGCCTGGGATTTTGCTAGTGTCTTTTGTTTCATTGGCCATGCTCTCTAAACACAAACTATGTATGTATGATAAATTGTTTTGAAAGACTGTCTTTGTATAATATTCCCTTGGCAATTTTGGTTCTGAGTTATAATACAAAAATCAATATTTAACCTAGTCACAAAAAAATGAAAATAATGAATCATTTTGAAATTCTCTCAACTGCCATGAACATCTAAGGGAAATAATTGAAAAACTAAAAGTTATTTGAAACACTCTTGAGAAAATGAAATACCAGCAAGCGTACAACAACTTTCAGCTAATTAAGGCAACACATGATTTTACAACATACATAATGGATGGCAGCATACACTTTACAGTTTACTGAGCCCTATCGATAAAACCATCAACATTTTTCACTCAGACAAGGTTTCATGTTCCTGCTAAACAGTGAGCTAAACACTCTAAATCTTCCTCTCTACAAAGCAATCATAGCCATCAGTACAATTCTAAAGCTACATCCTTCCCTAAATGCCAACCATGTACAATAGAGAACCTGTCCACTTGTTTGTTTTTCCATTTAAAGCAAGAAGCAAAAGTCTCATGTCCTGGCAGCAAACACACAAGAAACAATTTGTTGGCTTTTGCAGTTTAACACACATCATTTACTCTGCACTTCCCAAAATGGTACATTCTGATCAATCCATCAACATCCATCACATTTCAGTACTACAAAAAGCTATTCAGGCAAGCTAGATCACATGAGGATTTTTTCTCTAAGATGAACACAGAAATTAGAAGCATCTTTTTCATTTATAACTCCTCCTCCTCCCCACTCTCCACCACAAATTTACACAAATGCACACACGCTCTACCTCTTTACCCCTCTTTAGCCCTCTTTAGGGCTTTCCACTCATTTCCACACAGAACGAGTAAAGCTGTCAAACTTTCTGTAGGGAACAGCCTGATGGAACCAGAGTCAGAACAAAGCCAAAGGTGTGTAAACACTTTAAATAAATCTCTCTCTCTCCATCATACCAGCAGATTAAAAAATAATAATAATTATAAAACTCCAAGGGGATGAAAGGAGAAGCCAAAGGTGCCAGTGGAGATAAACTTTGCAACTTTTGTTTGTGGAAAGCGTCTACAGGAGATTTCAATGGGGCTTCTCTTTACAACTGCAAAGGTTACCTTTTTGTTGGCACCCAGTTTCTGACAGCAGCTGATTCAGACGCAGCTGTTGAGCTGAAGAGGTTGCCTAGCTATTTTCCAGTGCATGAATTAACTGAGACTGCACTGATGAAATCTGACGACTGCTAGCCCCTGTAGCAACAAGGTGTTGAATAAAATGTTTTCCAATAAAACATAAAGCAAAAATTTACTAATAATCTGAGATTAGTGACTAATCTCAGATTAAACAGTCAGTCAGTTTTACAATCTTGGGCAAATGAGCTCTCGGTTGAAGAGACAAAGAATTGATGTTTTCTTCTGGGGGGCTGTGGTGCAGTGGGGGGTACTGAATGGAGTATGATGAAGAGCACCCCACTACCATACCACATCGTACTCTATTGAGTATGATGAAAAGGTAGTAAAGTAATGACACTGAATGACTTATTAGGGATCCTCAGATAAGACAAGACAAGATCTAAAATACCTTAAATAATAATAATAAAAAAGTAAATTAAAAATAAAAGACGTCTGTGATGCAAGGCCCTACATATTTCCATGGCAGACTCTAACAATAGGAGCACACGGAGCAATCATTACAGACAAGACACTCCATGTTACTCACCAACAGGTTCAAGAAATTTCCAATTGCTCCCAAGTACAAATGAAAGAGAAACCGGCAACACCCACTCAGATAAATCACTCACTGGGGCAATTGAACACTATTGTAGCAAAAAGTAAAGCAAAGCAAAGTAAGGGCTGACTACTTATTTGCATTCAACAGTTGTATAAAAGCCTAGATATTAACAAAACTGGTGAAAACTCTGATTAGTGATTAGAAAAGTCAGAGACTGCAGATGATAAGAAAGAAAAAACATGCAGAGGTAAATTATCTTTACTAGAGTATGTGCCAATACTATTAAGAGACAAACTCACTGGAGGCAATACAATTTAAAAGTACCAGCAAAAAGTCCACTTGTTCTTGGGTTTAAAAATCCCTTGGGATCATCAAGAAGTTTTGTTAAGAGAACTCAAAAAAGTAAGACAAAGTTTGAGAATATATTCCAAAGAACAGACAAGTACAAAAATGAAGTTAAAACAAAATCTGTGACCACCTAGAAAAAAACTTACATGCCCTGTAGCAAAGAGTGAAAGTTTTTTGAGCAAAAGCTCCTACAAGTTGGGAGTTCTGTTCTGGAAGTCACAAGATAAAGAGATAAGCCAGAATAACAACTGGCATTAGCAATTACAAAACACAAAGCTATGCTTATGCTTGAACTGTCCTAGAAATAAAATAGTTAAGAGAAACAGTGCAGTCACACAAAAGGGGAAAAGGGTTTATTATACCAGAAGTGTTTTAAGTCACTGAGAATCCTACATCAGCTGCTTATATTGCATGGAAGTAAAGCATAAACCTCAGATAATCCTCCAAAAAAGGACTAGCACACTTTTAATTTTTAAATAAAAATACCAGTAAATTTGTATCAATGGCTGAAGTACCATTTCCTTAGATACAAAGTTCAATAACTGTGACTTCAGTGTGAGGTTTTAGGTTTTCATTTTTTAATATTCATCAAGAATTCATCTTTTAATTACGCAGAGGACAGCTTGGCTATTGGAAAGGATTTGTCCCTTAAGTACACAAAATATGATCAACTGAAATGTACAGGTCATCAGTCCTCAGTCCAGGGACCCTGTGAACATGTAGCAATCAGTTTTAAAACTCATTATATGTTTCCAGTGTGTTCTTTGAAGGAAAAACACCTTACAATGAAGTCTTTTCTAAAGCTGAACTTTTATATATCTGATGGCTGATACTGAGCCATAGTAGCTCACAAAACTCAAGTTTCAAAAAAAAACTGCCAAGACCATTTAAGCCATCTTTCACAGAACTCACACAATGAAAGAGGCAAAGGCATACAAAGGCACAGAATGAAAGACATATTTCTTCTTTTATTTTCTTTTTTTTTTTTCCCCCCTTTCTTAATTATTATGTTTAGGAAATGCAAGATCCATGAGGAAAATTTATGAAATCCTTGAGCTTTCCATAGGGTGTTTTTTTTGGATGGAAATACAGAGAGGACTATTGTTTAGTGTTATTAGCTCTACTAATGTCTTCATTATAATTGTAAAAAGTCGAACACATGTAATTTGTCAAATATTGAGAGGACTGTCATTACACTGATGATCTTCATTTGCATTGTTAAAAAGCAATTGTTATTTCCTTAGTAAAAATAGGAAAATTGTATCTGGCAAAACATTTCCACCCCTGCAAGAGAGCAATGGATCATTTCCAGCAATGTAAAGCAAAGTTGGATATTCCATTAACACAGCAAAACAGCTATGCATCACTTAAGAATTCATGGTCAAAAAGAAACCTCTACTGTGTGCAACTCAGTGAGTAACAATCTAATGTGTGACTTTATCAAGCACCTCATTTAGTTCTGTGAACCACTTTGTGGTAGCTTGAACAAGGACAGAAAAGGAAAGATATTTAAAGGCTGAATTACAAAGCAATAATAAGAAACTAATATTTTGATGGAAACAGATATTATCACCACTAAATTAGTAATACAGAGACACAGCATCAACAAACTACACCCAGTTAAACCAATACTGTGAAAGCTGGAAACTATATTTAATGGAATAACGATGGCATTTTTTAAGCTATCGTCACAGAATCACTTAATATTAGGGATTGGAAAGGACCTTGAAAGATCATCTAGTCCAATCCCCCTGCCGGAGCAGGAACACCTAAATCATGTCACAGGAACATGTCCAGGTGGGTTTTGAAAGTCTCCAGAGGAGACTCCACAACTCCCCTGGGCAGCCTGTCCCAGTGCTCTGTCACCCTCACCATAAAAAAAAATTGTCTCATATATAAGCGGAACCTCCTATGTTCCAGCTCACACCCATTGCCCCTTGTCCTATCATTGGGTGTCACCAAGAAGAGCCTGGCTCCATCCTCCTGACACGCACCCTTTACATATTTATAAATGTTAATAAGGTCACCCCTCAGTCTCCTCCAAAATAGACCCAGCTCCCTCAGCCTTTCCTCATAAGGGAGATGCTCCACTCCCTTAATCATCCTTGTGGCTCTGTGCTGGACTCTCTCAAGCAGTTCCCTGTCCTTCTTGAGCTGAGGGGCTCAGAACTGGACACAATATTCTAGATGTGGTCTCACCAGGGCAGAGTAGGAGGGGAGAACCTCTCTCGACTTACTAACCACATCCCTTCTAATACACCCCAGGATGCCATCAGCCTTCTTGGCCACAAGGGCACAGTGCTGGTCATCATGTATTCATTTTCCCAGTAGCTAACTCATTTGCATGGTGTGAAAATTTCTCAATGGGCAAGATATTTATAAATTTCAGTTTCAAAACAAAATCTATTCATACTAAAGAGACATTCAAAAACAATTAATAGAGAAAATTCATATTTTGCATCTATTCTGAGTGATTCCCCTCAATAACTGCATTGGCAGGTATAATATTTTATCTGAGGGGGAAAAAAAAATGTGTTTTTTTTGTTTTTTTTGTTTTTTTCCTCAGTAAGCAGTTTTTGACCTTAATTAGAAGCAGTGTTCACCTGCCCCAGGGACAAATTCCAGGCAACACTAGCCATCACGTGCATAGTTCCACTGAAACCAGGAGTGGTACATTAGATGAGATATGTTTGCAGAACTGGGCCCCAAGCAGTAAATACTATCAGCTTGAATGTAAGATGAATGAATGACATAGCATGGAGGAACAGTTCAGTCCCACATCATGGACAAATATCTGAAAATAAGTGCAACTCCGGGAGATATCTTCAAGAGCCTTTTGGAACAGAAACACCTGTTACACTATGTATGACCAAATGCTTAATGCTGCGTATCAGGCGAAGCAGCGTGTCTCCTTTTCCCTCCTTCAAAGCAAAACCCTGAGGACGCTATTCTTACAAACTGCTGATGGATTAAAAAACATGTTGTTTTATTCTTGGCTTACCTAGCATTTTAGTAAATCGGTTCTACTCAGGCTTACAATTAGAGGCAATTCTAGTATGTATGCAGGCTCTCGTCTACCTAACAAACTCTAAGCAACCTCCCTCCCTTGCTTATTGCCCTTCTTCTCCTTCCCGTTCTAAAAAGATTCAGCTTATTTATGTTAACATGTATGAGAGAATCTATCTTGACTGTAAATTCAAAATGAAGTTGCTGTGATGCTTATTTATGAATATAATAGTACTTTTAAAATCCAGTTTTCAGTATCAGTCACCCAGTGAGGATATGAACGCATGGTGCCATTTGACAAATTGACAAACCCATTTCCAAAGCAGAATCATTTCTAAAAATATTCACTGCTTATGGTGGCATCTCCAGTTAACCATCACAGACCAGAAGAGTAACACTAGTGTTCAGTATTAATCAATGCTGTGTTTGAAGTTTCCTTTTTTTCCCCTGATTCCAGTAATGTGACAAGAGCAGTACAGTGCATTACCCACAGCATCTGAAAAACACAGTTTATGAAGCCCAAGTAGAAAATATTACATTATTCCTTCTAAACGAAAGCCTGGTAACACAAAACCAGTGATAATGTAATTCAGATACCATAAACTGAAACAATGAAATTTTATAATGATGTTCAATTGTTTTTTCTGAGAGATGCGGAACATTGCTTTGCCCCCCCCCCCCTTTTTTTTTTCCCTTAATCCTGAAGAAATGAGGATTATAACTTCATGCTGTTTATGTCTTCCAATAGCTTTGGAACACATTACTCAGTTTTAACAAAATCTGACGGCCTCAAAGATGGTATGTTCCCACAAGTTTTGTGACACTAAACAGATGGGAAGAGGAGAGAGATCTTTATGTAATCTCATTACATATCCCACTGAGAGAAAGGCTTCAGAGCATGTGCTTTGTTAAACTGTAGATTATTTCCAAGAAATACAACTTATGCCACAACCAGAGAAAAAACTTCAGGTGAAGCATATGAACAGACAGAAAACATGTACAGAAAGGAAAATTGGCACTTATGAAGTTACTTGTTATGAAGGAGAGGCAGCAGTGGAAAAATCATGTTTATTTGTTATCTCCTACCCGACTTTGGAGATTTCTACTTCTAGGAAGCCTGATGACTTCAGTGGCAGAGATAACACTGACAGGTTACACTTCATGATCCATTGATGCGGTTCTTCAACATCGCTGTTGTAAACGGAGATCAGAGCATGACTCTTACTCATTTTGGATTCATACATAATCTCTGACTATGTGGTTAGTTGGGAGGTGTTTTTTTGGGGGGGGGGGGGGGCTTTTTTGTTTGTTTGTTTTTACAACTCATAACTATGATATATTTCATATTGTTTTTCTCTAATACTTTAGGACTACACCAATTTATGATGATTTGCAGGGTTTATAGTATACTGGAAGTGTCAACTCTGTATACCTTTACCCTTCTTTTTCTGAGGTTACTAATAATACTAGTCACAGTTTCTGTGAAGCTATTCAAATGTATGCCATTTTTAAACAAACATGTATGAGTCAATATGCCAGTGGAAAGCACAAGGAGCAATGCATTTCAGACATACCCTGTTCCACTGTAGGGAAATATCTCATGACCATGGGTGGTTCACAGCTACCGTTAGCTACCTACTGCAATTTATTTGAAAAAAAGTCAACCTAAACCATTTCATTTCAGCATTACTCTGTGGAAGGTTGGATGATATGTATGCCAAGGCCAGCATACAGCTGAATCTCTGCAGGATTACACAATCAGATTTGGAGGGAACAAAATTTCCTAAGGCTTTATTATTTTTGCTTGCAAGCAAGCTGCATCTGTTCCACTTTTTTTGACTTGCCCTGAATGCACCAAGATATAAAATCACCTCCTGCTTTTTTGAGCTTTGCTGCATCTTTCTTGTCAACTGTAATTTCAAAGTAAACTAAGTGAAAATAACCAAAAACTGAAAAAAGGAAGTATAAACACAGAACTTAAAATTGCATTTAAAATAAGAACTGATATTCTCAAATTCAGACATGCTTATATTATAAGAGAGAGTTTTCTTGCACAGTCAGAAAGTATTAAGATAATTAACTATCTAGATTTTTCCTTTAACTACTCCAGTGTAACAGGAAGATGCCACAGCAGTGTTAAAGGAAATGTCTCCCACTTTGCACAAAGGGGAGGATGTTGTTAATTATTTGTTGATTATTAGTAGTTTATATGCTTTGCAAATTTCAAAGCTTCTTCTATACAAGCTTACTTCTAAATGAGAAGCTCTATCATTTACATCGGTGTAACTCCCTGTGAGAAAAGTAGTCTTCTGCAGTTTAGCTGAGACTTTTCATACGCTAGATAATCAAAGCTAAACCATAAATAGCATTCTTAATAGTGTCTGCACGAGGAATAACAGTAAACAGTTACAAGACTCCAAATTCATGTCGTAGGTCATAGCTTTGCAGGCAAAATTGGGAGGGAGGATTACTTAGGAAATGGACAAAAAATATGAAGTTTTTTGGGGACAGCCTGGCAAAGAAGACTGCTTAAAATTTGATTCTATTGAGTTAGACTAATAAAATTCAATATTACTAATGACTTTCATATTGCATACAGGGAGATCATTCTCATATTCTTCTGATCTCTCTCTTAATATTAGGCATCACTCAAAATTGAAATGTGCCCCAAAAACTTCTGGGAAAATGTGCCAATGTTCTTCAAATCCAATTTCATTCAAGTGTGCGAAAGTGTGCTTCATCTTTGAATAATCTGTTAAGGATTTTAAACTGTGTTTTCATTATTTTCTTTCCAGTCAATGATAATTAAAAATGACTGATTACAGAATCAAAATGAAAAAAAAAATTAAAAAAAATATTATGGCCTATAGGTGAAAAGTTAACTTTAGGAACTGGAAGTGCAGGAGCTGAAAAAACATAAACAAAAAGAGTATTTTGAATACTTACTAAAATCTGCATTTCTTAATGAATGCCATCAGACAGCTTCTACGAGTATTGCTATACTACATACAGGACGAGTTACATAAGTATAATGAGATGTGCAAGTTCATTTTAAACTTTAATCTACATACCACTTACAGATTCATTATACAGCTCAGAACTCAATGTTAGTTAAGTTTTCCCGCTGCAAAGCACCTCACTTGGTGAGGATTCCGCTTGCCATACGAGTATGAGGTTTGTCTTACACCCTTCTGGACTGAGCACCTCCTCTCCCTTCCACTCAGTGTGTTTTAAATCTATGGCATTTAGAAAAGCTGTAGAACAGTAGTTCAGCATGATTCATTTTCTGACTTTGAAATGAAGAATTCTGAACATTTAATATATGGGAAGCATATATAGTGAATGAAAAAATAGACTTGCTTCATTTTCAGTTGAACAGCTACTCTTCTTTCCATTCTGGCTAGAAAACGTAACTCTTATCAGGGTATATGTCTTTCTCTTTTAACATTCAAACTCTCTTACGTGTCATCTCCCCTGCTCGTCTGAAGGTTTTGCATACTAAAGATTCTGTAGGTCTCAGTGTTCAACCTCTCTCATAACTAAAGGCATATCTTTGAAAGATAGCTTTATAAATGCTCTCAGTTGGGTAGTCTCTCCTCAGGATTAATGTTGTTTCAAAAGCAACTGCAGCACTTCTGCCAGCAGAAGAAAAATTTGCTCTCTATTTTGAGCTTCAGATAAATCTTAAACACAGCTGAAGGCATTCAAGCCATCAAATGAGAGTACATACAGCACTTGCATAATATCTATCAGCATATGGCTAGCAGAGCCTGCTTAGGTCACAAGGGTGGATCTTCACAAAGTGAATGAGCACAGTTTGTTCAGATTTTTAGGCCTGTTTAAAAAAAGATCTGTTTCAATTCCAGGACTAGTTATTTTCCTGTGTGAAGTCCTGGCAGCATACCATTTTGTTAGAAGATCTATTTGGAACAGTGTTTTTTTTCCCAGTGTTGGGAAAGTCTCAAAGGCTTTGGGAATTTATTGAAGATTATATATGCACTTAAAAATTCAGGCAATTATTCCAACTGCCTGAACTACCTGAGTTTGAACCATTTGTTCTTAGTTTTCACATAAACAAGTGATAGGTATGTTTGCAGACTGTTTTTAAGAACAGGTATCTCTTACTAGTTGCTACTTTTTTATGAAGCCTTTTTCTTTCTCATGTTCTGTTCAGGATGTACATCAGGATGTACAATTTACTTCTCCATAGCCATATCCTTTCTTGAAACTGTAAATGTGAAAAACACGCTTATTTGCTTTGCTAGACAAGCTGTTTATTCCAATATATTTCTAAACCGTGTATTTGCACACTTTTGTGTCTTCCCTTATAATGTGAATTCAGCCTACAGCTTTCTAAGCAAAATAACCTGTAAAAGAAATACCAGACCAAAAAGATCTTACTGTCTTCAGAGTAAGTGGTAGTACTTTACAGTTTGAAGAAGAAAGAAGATACTGCTTGCTTTCTACTGTAAAACAACAATTACTGGCAAAAACTCCGCTTGGAGGCAGGAAAGGGATATATACTTGTAAGCAGTACTTAAATCAGGAATGTGGGTTTGGATGCTACTTAGCTGACTGCTTTGAATTCCACTGCCTCTTCTCAGTGACATGCTGTGTTCAGGACCTAGATGAGTTTGAGAGGTTTACAGTAGCTGTGAGTGGCTGGGAAGAACACACAGGCAGAAGGGAGGGACTGAGCTCTGTCCAAAGGCACTGCTGAACCTAATGCCCTCGGCCTTGCACTGTAGCAAGAGCCTGGCTTGGGACAGGTAGAAATTACTAGTAGCAGTTTATTTTAGCAGAAGGCAGCAAGGAACATAAGCGGATGTAATTAGTTCAGAGAATACTGTGAGAGTCTTGGATCTTTCTCCAGTATTTCAAAACCCCAGTGTTTTCTAGAATTCAAGCCTGTGCAGAAACACATTAAGAAACAGGCCACAGTACGGGCAATTTATGTGTAGGCAAGCCAGACAAACGATTATGGCAAAGCTAGCCTTTGAAAGTATGCCAACCATCCAATTCTAAAATCGAGAAAGGAAAACTATTTTAATGCTTAGAATGTTATTATGCTTTTTCTGGGGGAAAAAAAAAAAAAAAAAAGTCAATTCATGCTTATTAAAACTGGTTTTGCATGGATGCGGAATAATACCTTTGATTTTGTCTGATTCAAACAATGGGACTGCAGGAAAATACTACCATCAAAACTGCAGTTATGAGTACATCTTATGCAAATGAATTACGGTCCTAAATTCTTCCATCAATTTTCTAGCTCTCTCCCAAAACATTTTCCTAACTATTGATTTCCCAGACTACCTTGTTACTTCAGGAACAGCTTAGTCTTTTGAGTTTTATCCAGCTTTGAGTTTATCCAACTGTAATTACAAGAAACAAGCATTTGAGGAAATATGGAGAAGGGCAGGATGACAGGCAGCTCCCTAAGTACTTCCTAATGAAAGTTTGTGGGTCTTTCATGAGGCTGAAGACCCGTTGCCTGGATTACTGCCACAAACTAAGACATCTTAAATTGTTGGAGGCTTTTCTGACAATATACAGACAATTTTGTAGTATAAATCCGTATTTAAATCACTGTCCTAGTTACTGAGCATGCTGCAAGTTAAAATCTCATGGTACTTCGGTGGGACATCTCTCAGGTGATACGGATAGCTCCTGCACGGTGTTATGTTTTAGATGGATACAATTCCTACATCTCCAACTGTTTCCATAACTTACATGTGCTATTTCCTGACCAGATATTTCTGTACACCTGTTTAAGCAAACAGATATTTTTGCTTCTTGAAAAGGAAGCATTTCTTAAAGGAATGAAGATGCAAAAAAAATATTTCCTCTTTCTTATTTAAATCACACATCACACCGTATGTACTTCAAACAGTTCTGGATTACTGCAGAAACTTCCCTTCTTGTGGGTTGGGTACTCCCCCCCAAAATCCTGTTTTTATATGTGTACTCTGCAAGGCTACACACTATAGAGATTCTCAAGGCTGCTAAAATTTGGGAGAAGAATGAGAAAAACAAACAAAAACCCACCACTGTTGTACCAAGCTAAGCAGACAAGCTTAGAGAACGAAACTGCTGTCAATATTTGAACTGAACCATTTTTAAGGTAAGGGTACACAGGCTGGCTGCTATACCCTAAGCTACACGCTGAATTAAAAGCATTTTACTGCATCATTCCTGTTGCTTACTTCTAAAGCATTAAATTAAATCTTAATAAACCTCTACCTATGTTGCTTTTTCATAAATTATTTTAAATAATTCACATATTCCACAATAAAATGAAATCCTTCGATTCATTGGCATAGAGCTCATTTCAAATATTTACTGAGGCATACGCCAGAAACATAGTTCAAAGGCATTTTGACAAATCAGAAAGGTTTTCCTAAAATATAATCTCAAACATATGGTTCCTTTAGCTCATGCAATTTCAGAGCCAAGAGTGAAATTGATAGCTAGAGAAAAATGAACAGAAAAAGCTGCAATCTGAATATGAAATAAAATACTCGATGAAAAGATCAAGTTTCATTTCCATTAAGAAAGAAATTTGTCTTTAGCTCCAGTGGAAGCAGGAACAGCTTCCAAACAGTGCCAGTTTTCACTGATGCACAGCTTGATATTAGAGAGACAGTAAGGAAGATATAATGTGCCACAGAACATTCGGTTTAAAATGTGCTTTCTATTTGCTGCTTATTTTTAACATTCCACCTTGGATCCAGGCCTGAATAAGACCCCTTAAATCTTGTGAGCTAAAAGGAACAAATAAAACAAGCTGTGGTTTTAGAATTAAATTTGATATTTAAACTTCCACTTAGTGTTGTCATGACAGTTTTTCAGTCAGAAAAGTCAGGCCTCCGTAGCGTATAGCTGTTATAGTACTACATTATGCAAATGTAAAGGCTTCCTCTTTACTCCGCCTTGCTTCTTTACACCCAACAATGTTTTCAACTCATCACTCAGTGTCAGAACACATGCCAACATGTGTAACAACACATCTTCTGGAAAGGAAGTCTTGGTGTTTTCTTGCACCATCAATCATTTCTTACTTCTTGTAGTAAGATTTGAAGTTGATAACTGCACTGGATTAAAAATGTGTTCTGAATAAATGTTGAAAATGAGAATTCCCTACTAGTTTTACAGCCTATTATGTAGTAAATTTTGTTACTGGTCCAAATCCAGAAAAGACAATACTACACTAAAGAATCTTCCCTAAATTACCGTGCTTGAACTTCCCCTACCACATCAAGGAACCTGCTGGCGTTACAGCAGGAGAACAAGCACTTCCGAATAGCTATAGCACCTTTTCCGTCATCCCACCATCAGCTGTGCTCGGGGAGGTCTGCTTTTGGAGCAAGCTTTTTTATTTTCATATTATTTGTTTATTAATTGGAATAGTCCTGTTTGCTAATTTCTGTGAAGACTGAGTGAAATATCTGCATAGCAATTGATAGCTGCTGCTGCCACGAGCCAGCAGGGCAACACGGCTACACTTGTGAACTAGTTTAAAAGACACATGCCCTCTTTTGCTCATCAGAGCTGCTGGTTAACGCTTTTATTTTGCAGAAAATATGCTTCAATTGGGTAACTCCTTGCACACTGCTGCAATTCTGTTTTTTGTTGTTGTTGTTGTTTTATTGAAAATAAAGGTATTTTGGCTAAATGAATTTGTCTGATGCTTTCCTCAGATCTGCAGTGACATTTCTGTTCAGAACCAGGGGGAGGTAAGACTTTGATCAAGAGCCCATGAGCTACAGTATTCAGCTGAGATGCAAGTTCAATATCCTCACTTCTTAAGATCTGGAGACAGGCCCTCACATCATACTTAGCTATTTTAGTGTGATTTCTCTAATCTTTCACTGGAATAGCCACACTTTGAATAAATATTTACTGCGGTAGGAGTTGAATCTCCATATCAAAGCATTTTGAAGTCAGGTCGTGAAGTCAGCTGGAAGAGGACAATATCATCTTTGGTAAGGATGAAGCAATATATATGTTACATGGAGAAAGCCAGCAGCACTTTCTCTTTTGTTCATGGCAATAATCCCTCCAACCTAAATTTAGGACTTTGGCTACTCTTGTTCTACCCTTATCCCATGGTAGTTGTAACAGAAGCTAGCCTGTATGCATTCTTCCAATCCCAAATGTAGTGTTTTAGTCCTGAATACTTCATTTATTTTTGACCTCCCTAAGGAAGCTCTCAAATATCATAAAACAGGTCGACATAATGATTATTATCAGAATTTTAGGCAGACAAAAATCAAATATTTTCTGAATAAAATGAAAACACAGAGAAGCTGCACAATATGGATTGGTCAGAAATTACTTCTAGAAGTACAGTTACAGGACCAGTGGGTTTACCCGAGAACAGCAGCAAAGGACTTTCTTT
The DNA here is from genome assembly GCA_011076525.1 of Nettapus auritus. Taxonomy (NCBI): domain Eukaryota; kingdom Metazoa; phylum Chordata; class Aves; order Anseriformes; family Anatidae; genus Nettapus; species Nettapus auritus. The sequence continues at coordinate 55,267,205 of CM021769.1, read as the reverse complement.
TTCTCAGATCCAAACAACAGGGCAGCAGACAGCTTACACACAAGTTCTACAGCTAGAACTTCATGGTCTCTAAGCTCTGACCAGACCGCATTATCAGTTTACCAATACCTGGATCTGCATTGCATGTGCTACAAATTTCCCCAAAAAACGGAAATAAATAACCTAGCTACAAACCAATGCAAGAGTTTCCCTAAATGTATTTTCTCCTTTGAGTCTCAATTACTTATCTCTGATGTAAAATCTGCCTATTGCTGTTATCTCAAGCATCAGAATTGATGAGATATAAAACTGAACACTGAAAGAAGTTTAGTCCTGAGCTCTTGACTTCACTGGACTGCTGAAACTTCCAGTCTTTGGTTTTGTTTGGTTTCAATCAAAAAGATTTAAAAGCAAAACCAAACACAACAACAACAACGATAAAGATTTTGGCAAAATGGATCCTCACCCCTTACTTCTAGACCTGGACTAAAGATGATGTAGGTGTTTAAAAAAAAAAAAAAAAAAAAAAGACTATGCACACAATACATATTAAGAGCCCTACAACTGTTATCTGCTTCTGCTGGAAACAGCAACACTGGCAGTCACGTGCGGGTAAAAATAAGACAGTAAAGGGCAAGAGAGCTGTGAGCACACTGTATTCATTCCGAGTTCCCGCTATGCATTTTATATGCAGCAAATTGCTATATTTAGATCATCTCTATTTTAGCATACCTTTAGTTTTATAAAATGTCTTGACTATTAAAAATTCCAGCTAGTTTTATGACTATAAAATCTGTGAAAAGTGGCTGACCTTTCTGGATGGCACTGCAAGCTTGAAAGCTCTGCTAAATATAGCAGTCAGCAATTCAAAGTGTCAACCTAAATTCCATTTGTTCAATTTGTTATGTCATCTCATGGGTATTTTTATAAAATTCAGAGATTCAAAGGCTCACATCAGAAAACATCATTCAACTAGCTCAGCTTTAGTAAAAGAATACCATCTTTAGCTGTTAAGATGCTTGTGTTAGTTTTAGTTTTCAAAAAGCAGTTAAATTAAATTGGGTTTAAGAGTAAATTATTAAATCATTTCTTAACTTTAATCATAGTTGTTCCAAAAACAGAAAAGATATTTACTAATGTTGGTAAATTGGTTATAATCTCAGTAAAAAAGCTCGGTTAATAATTTCATAGTTTTTGCTGAAAGTATGAAATACCTTAGAGATGAAAAACATGAGATGTTTTAGAGATGTTACTGAAGTTTCCTGAGCTGTCACAGAAGTACTGATAATAAGAGTTACAAAATCCACTTAACAGCCAGTGCAGATCTGACATAGTGCAGCTTAATTAGTGAGTCTGATGGGATGAGAGAACACTGTCAGCTCTGAGACGTGTTCCCATTATTAGTGAGGAAGTCTTTTACCTGACGGAATTGGTATACCCTATTCCCTAGAGACATGCAGCACCCAAGCAAAGAGATTTTGGCGGATTCCTGCCAAAGGAGGGCAGGTGCAAGAAGCAACTTCTAGGCAGTGGAACTGGTAGCCAAGGGGGCTCTCAAACCAGAACTGCTGTAGACAAAACAGGTTGGTCATAGTTCTGTTGGCTTTATTCTGCCTCCTCTCTCAAACAACTGCAGAAGAAATTCAGACAGAAGTAGTCACGCACCAGGGCTGCAAAACAAGAAATCAAGGGAACTGTTCCCAAAGAATCACACTCTAGCACAACTACACAGATGAGAAATTAAGAACAGTGTTCACACAGAACTGGAGATCAGGGTGTCTGCCATAAACATAGTGTTAATATTAAAAATTATTTGAGATGTAAATGGCTCTGTGGTCTCTGTTAACAAGCTATTCAAAATATAACATATATTACAAGATATGATACAGCCATCGTTCTTCATGTATTTATCCCTTTCCAAGGTTTTTGGGCAGGTTTCAGAAAAAGGAAATGAGAACAAATCCATTATTTGGCTGGATACTTAAAACACATTCTGTATCTCATTTTTAGTCCCTATGAAATCAAGATGTACAAGTGAAAATTTCTCCCGTTTTTCTACAGCCCAGAAGCCTCTCCCTGAATGCAAGATGGCTTTTCTTTCATAAGCTTTACTTCTTGGACTGTGCCTACTTACAGAACATTTATTCTTTCACAAGTCCCGCAGTCACAACATAGTTCGATCTGAATGACAGTAAAATTCAAATACAGGAGAAATACTTGAATTGTCAACAGATTTATCCACCTAATAATCTGAGCCTAGGTTGTTACAATATTGATATACAATATCAATAAAATTCTCAAAATAAAATACAAGTTGGAAACTAATGGTAATAGATGAAGTCACAAGTTTAGACACTCAAAATTAAAGACATTTCTAAAATATATGACAGGCACTAACCGGTAACTTCTCAGTGATAACACAGCAGGATGCAGTCAGAAAAAAGAACCTTGAAAAGGCAGAAATATGTTAAGATATTCTTTCCAATTGTGATATAAAACCTCGCTATATGTAGCCTTTTTTACCCTCTCCTCCACATTTTTTTCAGGTATATCAGGAGGTCAGAGCACTTTCAGCAGAGTAATCTTTAACAGGTATTAAAGTATTTTCCAATGGAGCATAATGGACATACAGTCCCAAGATGAAGAGGAAAAGCAATCAGAAGTTCATACTGGTTAAGTATTTGGCCTAGATTTGTCCAGTATATTTTCTTTGCCTGTCCTGCTTGTTTCAACATGCTTAGAAACGCTCAAATAAGGACTATTTTTAAGTGACTTCTACAATTCTACAGCTTTTACTAGATGTTTCTAGTAACATTACAACAGTAATCTTAGTATAGAATACCCTGACTTCAATACCTTCGTGTCTTGATATTCCCCATTGCATTGACCATTTTGAGAAAATAATAATAATTAAAAAAAAAGTATGTTTGTCATCCATATTTCCTTGCTTCATCTGTAAAGCTGAAGCAGTGTGGAAAATAGAGTCTGTTAGAACAAAATGTCTATTAAAGTGCAGAACAAAGCTCTGTAGGGGCCTCAGAAAATAACCCTTCTTAGGTACATTTGCTATGGATAAATTTTTTTCTTAACCTGATTCTTACAATCTTTTTTTTTTCCCTCTTCTTCTTCCCCCTCTCATTTGAGTCACAGGACAGCACCACAAACTCTGTACTTCTTACCTCACCACTGCCTTCCACTCCTCATTCTCAGGTCAAATCCCCGACCTTCCCACCACCACCACTGCTGCCACCCCCAGTGATGCGCCTCCAGCACAGTGTCCTCCATGCAGGACACTGACACCTCCATCTTCCGAGAGAGAGCTGCCAATGCCAGAGAGGAGCTCAAGGTAATATACCCATGATGTAGTTTAGCCTGTCCCAAACAAGTCCTGCTTAGAAGACTATACCTCACACCACCTGTGGGTACAATTTACCAATGAAAACCAGTGAAATGGACATCCACAGTGAAACAAACTTCCTTCTGTTTCCCTGATTACATAAATCCCCCAGACAGCAGGACAAACAAGATTACACTACATACGGAAAAGAAGCAGGTTCTAGATTTTCATAGGAGGGCATAATAGGAAAAAAAATGATTACAGATAAGATGCTTATGAAAATTACATCTCTTGGTAGAGCTGCCAATGCTTCCTTTTTCAGACTCCTGGCACACAGATAAGTTGGCATCTATCTGTAGAAAAATACGCTTTCTCCTTCCCGAAATATAACATCAAGCTCTTCCGTACATATGATAAGCATAGAGATCACACCTATTACAATAGTAAGACTAGATACTGAGCTTTAATAAAGCACAATTTGGCAAAAATATATTTTTCAGTCATCTGCTTAAATAAAATATAGCCACCAGCTAAACTTAGCTTCAGCTTCAGAAGAATTATACCAATAATAAATTTAATGATGTTATCTCCGTATTACTTTATTGTGCCAGTGGTATATACAATTAGAACATACCTCATTAAAAAAAAAAAAAGCTTCTGGTTACTGAAACTTATATTCACATTATTCCCCAAATTGTATTCCATTGTAATATTTGAAGGCAGTTCTGAAAGAATTGCTATTGTTTGAATTACCTTCTCTTAGAAAGAAAAGATTGCCACAAGCATAATTAATCTGAAAGTACATCAAACAATATTTCTAGTGTTTATTGGTAGCATATTAATGAGATTTACTGTAGATGAAATTGGTAAAATTGGGAATAGCAGGTTCACAAAGCATTGCATTCTTGTGTTCCAGGAGATTTCAAAAGACTTAACAGCAATCTCCGGAATACAATTATGCAAATACTTGATTATTTTCAATTAGTTTAAGTTAACTCTATATTAAGCACACTCTCAAGAGCAAGAAGTTGGATGTGAAACGTAATTTTTGTTTTGATATCAACATTGTTGTTATCTTTGAATATCTGTTTAACAAGAAGAGTCAGAATTGCTAAACGCTTACACTTGTTTGCCATCTTTTAAATCAGTTTGGTTGTGTTTCAGAAAAAAAAAAATCTTTCCAGACACTTTGGCTATATTAGACACAGCATCGTTGCAGCTTCATGTCACTGAGAAGTTTTAGAGGTGATAAAGGACTGTCATCCAGTAAACTGGAAGAAATGATGGCTGCAGAGTTTCAAACTTAAGGTGGCAAAGGTGGTGAAAATAACAGAACATGATGGATCTTTTTCTTTTCAAGATTTACTGACTTAACTGCTAGATTTCAGTGGAGGTCTACAGTCATAGAAAATAAGGCTGAAATGAGTTTTGAGAAGTCATTTATGTCTTCATTCCCATTTCAAGGTAAACGAATCATATCCAAGCCCTTCCTAACTGGTATTTATCTCCACTGACTTGAAAATCTCTGAGAATGAAGAATCAAAAATTTGCTTTGCTGCCTTATTATTAAACAGTTGTTAATATTTGTCAGCATCTATGTTGCTGCAATTGAAGCTTGTGTATGTTCTGCCAATTGTACATATGGAGAACAAATTACACACTTCTGCTAAACAGTCCCAAGTCACTAAACTTTGAGATGTCTTATTGCCTAGATTTCTAACCTTTTGGTTTTTTTCTTTCGCTCTCTTCAGATGGTTCATATTTTGCTTGAAATACACAAGACATATGCTAGACATAAATGTGGCCTTATTAATGCTGTGTAGAGCAAGACGTTATTTTACGCATTATCTAAGCTGTAGTAATTTTAAAATACAACCCAGCATGGCTCCTGCCCTTCTTGCAATCACTTAAAGTTGTAGAGTCGCATTCAATATACAAACTGCTGTAACACCAAAATCCTCTCCTGAAGAGCTGTTGCTAATCCATTTATTTTCCCCATCCTTGTTTGTGCTGTAGTTCTCCCATTCACAGTATCTTGCTCATACTGTTACTGCCATTAATACTATTTCTAAAGTTACTAATCCAATTAGCAAAAATTATTTTATAATCAAATCGTGCTCTCCTGCACATCTGTACAACCTCTCAATATCTTAATTTCCTGATTATTTTATCAACAATTTCTCAATATATTGAGAAATTATTTTAAAGGATAATTGCACACTTCTGCAAGCAAAATAAACCATGTGAAATGAAGCAGATTTTGACTTACAAATGAACAGGCCTAGGGCTAGGAATCAGATCGAAGTTCTTCCTTGCTCCAGCTCTGTCACACATTCAGCAAGCAATGATGAGCAACATTCACTTCATAAATGCCCGATGCCATCTGTAAAAAGAGAGAAGAGCAATTTATGCTTATTTTTAGATACCTTTCTGTCTGATGTAGATACAAAACCATACATATAAGACAATATTTATAAATTATATGCCAAGCAATTATTATGTTTAGATAATAAACACAAAATTATTTTAACACCATCTGGATTGAGCAGGAGAAAAAAGAAAAAAAAGTTCTGATGGAGACAGACTAAAATTTTAAACATTCCAAAAAATTCAAGTTATAGACTTTGATCCAAGATTTGGATCAAAAACCACACTGCTGCCAGACATCCTCACTCCACATTTTAAGTGTTTTGAGACTGTTTTCTGAGATCCAAACACTCCGATGGAGGTTTAAATCCATCTCTGTATAGCCCAGTGTATAACATCAGGGTGATGACTGGACTTCCTGCATGAGTATGACTTAGTTTCCTTAGCAGAGATCCATACAAATAAAAGTAAAAAAGGAATCAAGATACAATGATGCTCCTGGCTGCCTTAAGAACCACAGAATTACAGAATAATTCTCCATCAAATGCTGAACATATGAAGACAAATCAGCTGCTAGTTTTCCTTCACAGGATAACATGACCTAATGATTTGTCCATGTTTTTCCTTTATACTATTATTTTTCCAATGAACTTCTTTCTTCTCAACCCCTAAGTTAAAATTTATGACAAGTTAGTTGGAATGACACGTTGGTGTTATTTCTCTAGTTTCTCTATAGGTGATGTGCTGAAACATCTTGATCTCACTGACTTGTATGGATACGGTGTGTCATATCCCAAAAAGTACAAAATTGAAGAACTAGGGTACAAGCTCTTTCTAGTAGTCTTCAGCATCTATTCTGTCAGTGAAGTTCTGGAAACTCAGACATCAACTATGAAAGGAAAAATCAGCAATTACAAGATTCAGGGATATTTGAATACTTTTCACACTAGCTCCTCATAGTTTAAGTTTCTCACTTTCCAACTGTATGTTTTTTTCTGTCACCAGAAGCTTGATTCTTAACTATTATTTCCTGTCCCAAGTATTTTTAAGCTCTTCTTAAGTAATTTACAGTACTATACTTGCCCGTGTTTTGTTTCTTGTAAATGTCTGTCTATTTCTAGAACCACTGGACTGTCCTTCCTTATCTACCATTCAGATAGCCTGGACTGAGTACAATTCACAAGGAAAATTTTCAAGTTTAAGCATTTTGGTGGAAACGACTTTAACTGAAGTATTGTAAAATATTAAAAGTCAAAAAAATGCTAAAACAACCTCAGATTAAAGCAAAGAATGCCCAGTTTTACAGAAAGCAAAATTTCAGTCTGAATGTATGTGGCAGGTTGACCTCGGCCAGCTGCCAGCCAGCCATCAAGCTGCTCCCTCACTCCTCCTCCTCAGCAGGACAGGGGGAGTGAACAAGATGAAAAAGCTCAGGGGTCAAGACAAGGAGAGTGAGAGCACTTATCTGTTACTGGGAAAAACAGATTGACCTGGAGAAAATTAATTTAATTTATTGCCAATTAAAAATAGAGCCAGATGATGAGAAACAAAGACAAAATTAACACAAGGCTCCCTTCTCCCCCACCTCCCCATGCCCTCTTTCCAGGCTGAAATTCACTCCTTCATTCTGAACTCCTCTGGGGGACAGCTGTGGCCAGGCCATGATAGTCCCCTGCTCCAACGTGGGTCTTCCGCCAGGCGGCAATCCTTCAGGACAAAACTGCTTCAGTGAACATCCTACCAGGCCACAGATCCTGCCAGGAGAGCCCGCTGTGCTGTGGGCCCTCCACGGGCCTCAGTTTCCTTCACAAAATGGCTGCCAGCTCCGCCACAGCCCTCTCCAGGGCCTGCAGGCAAACACCTGCTTCCCCATGGTCCCCCTCTCCACAGGCCACAGGGGAATTTCAGCTCATACCTCCTCTTCTTTTTCTTTTTTTTCTTTTTTTTTCCTCACACCTCAGTGCCATGTGGCATTTTACCCTTTTTTAAACACACTTTCTGTGAGGCACCACCAGCTGGGACGAGGGGCTCGGCTGTGTCCTGCAGTGGAGCTGGAAGGAGCCAGCCAGAAGCAGGCCAGAGCCATCCACACCCAGCTCCTCACAGAGCCCCAGGCCCGAGCCGTGTTCCCCAGCACACACTGCGAGCTGGAGCTCCCCACAAACTGCAGCTTGAGAAATGGCTCCTGTCACAGATCCAGGGTAGAAATCAAGTGGCCACATGCCAAAGACATTTTTGTAGGGATTTATGCTTTCAATTTGCAGATCTTCTGAAACTTCCCTAGAACTGTTCTACTAGAAACAGTAGAAACACACCTATTTCATAACTCCCAGGGCAGACCAGTGCTCCAGACAAATAAAAAATAAATCAGAACACATAAAATAAAAAATAAGAAACTATATAATTAAGGCAAATCAATACATTTTGTAAACGTAGGTTCTCATGTGAGTTACACATTACATTTCTTAGCAAGTGCTCCCACTAGGGCTGACCCTACCCCGTGATCTGCTCTGCTCACCATCCATGTCCCTGCTAGAGCACAAATATATCATGGTGTCCATGTCCCCAGCAGGCCAAAATGGCCCTGGCTGGGTCCAACAGGTGGGATGAGCCATGCCACTTCAGAGAGACAGAGCTATGTTTACACAGACATTTCTTCATAAAACACAGCACAAAGTACATCTCTCTCAACACAGCTCTGTCAGGAACAGCACCTTCTATCAGTTTCAGAGAGCAGAACAGGAAGAAGTCGAACCACGGAGAAAGGCACAAGCACTCATTACTAAAAGCCCCATTATATCTCCCATCTCCAGGTAGTGCGCAGATGACCTCAGCTTTTGAGATCCTATCCAAAAGCAGCTTCAGGGACCACAACAAACTCATCCCTGAGCACAAGTCATGCCATTCCCCTGCCACGCAAATTGCAGGCAGTTCACTGCCTGGAATGCAAAAACAAAGGACCAGGCCTCACGGCCTTGCTTTGGAGAGGAGTAAAGAAAGGGCATAACATTACTAATCAGAAGAGGCAAGCCTAGAGAGCTAGAAATGGAAAATTTAACTAGAAGAAAGTATTAAGCTGTGTTAGCTACCAGTAAAGACACGGACAGTTTTGCTTCTGTCACCTCTCAAAATATTTTAGATGCTTAAAATACATTGCTAAAAATAGGTTAGAGCAAATCATTACTGCTCAAGACACAACAAAAACTGGCACAAAGGGTTATGTGCTAATACAGTGGAGATTGCAGTCCACACATCATCTGCTTCCTATTTGAAGTTTAATGAAGAAAATGTGCGTGTTTCTTTTTCTTTTTTCTTTTTTTTTTTTTTTTTTTTTCTTACCAGTGAAGAAACAAGAATCCGCTCCGCTGAAGGATAGTTAAATCATGAAAAAAAAAAACCTCTCAACCACCATGTTAAAAATGCTTTTAGGCTTGTTCAGATGACATTCATTGCTACTTCAACCTCCCAGTAAAACTTGGAAGACCAGATGGAAATAATTATTGCAGGTGCTCAGAACAAACTGTACCTAATCTATTATTTAATTATTATGTTAGTGATGAGGACATCACTAACAACATTTCAGAGACAGCTTGTTGCCTTCTATATGTTGCATTTAATCTTTATTTGTGAAACCACATATGGCAATGAGTTAATCTTAAAATAGACAATTACCATTGTGCTAAATTGTTCTATAAACACAGCTTGCTAAAATAATACATAATGAGATGCTCTTGTTTTGTGCAGGGTTGGATAATTGTGAACATCCACAAAAAGAATCTTTATGGATATTTCCATCTGATGAGTATTTTTAGATCATTAATGCCATTTGATTTGAAACTATTTCTGTCTTCTTTTGCACTGAACAAGAACCTTACTTCATTCCTCTGGCTACTTCTGTAGGTAAATTTAGCAGGAGAGTTAAGCATAAGATGTTTTTCCAATCTTAGTCTGAATTTCCACAGATTACTGCCACACTATTCTATTTGTGTAACTGCTCTGCACCGCTGAATTTGCCATGAAATTTCACTATGAAGTGTTCCACCCGGTTAAAAGATGTTCCTCATTCCGCCATACAAGGTAACAGAAGGAAGAACTGCTCTTCCTGTCATTCAGCTTAGCCATTGTCTAAATGCTGTTGCCTTCAGTAGGCACAGCTCTCGCTTCAGTCACCAGGCTGTGCTTACATACAAGAAACTCACTCCTGTCCTTGCTTCTTCTACACAAAGACTCACCCTGCTAAAATCGCTGCTATGTTACAAAAATGTTTACATACAAATCAGCCACAGAGTAAAGTAAAAATCCCTTCCACTGGCTGAAGTCTAGCAGCAAAAGTGCACCTCCGAGCATTTCTGCTCGTTGCCCACCAGTGGGAAGATTGAAAAAGTTATGAGTTGTATTAAAGACACGTTAAGACTTGGATATATTAATGCTCTTCACAGAACACTTCCATGAAAACATGGCATTGAAGGAATACTAATCCTATTCTTGTAAAAGTCATGTTGCTACAGAGAACAGACCATTTCATCCTGGACAGAACAAGGGATGTGTCAGTGCCTCTGAATTAGGTGCATAACCATAGAGCAGAGACAGAACAGGCCTGTGAGATATATGGCATCTTCTGTTGATAGATCACTTGTTTTCAATAATCTATGAAAATGCAGAACACAATTATGATGGCTAGAGCTGTGAGTAACTTCAGAAGTCACTGCACTTTCCAGTGGCAGAGAGAAAGTTTCTTACTTGGATCGAATAATCAGTTAAGCTACACTTAGATACTACATTTCAGACAGTAGCATTTCTTTTCTGGGATACTGAAGTATAAAACAAACTTGACTGAAATGGCGTTTTGCACACAAGGAAAAAAAATAAATTATAGTAACATTAACTAGGAAGTGTTCTTCACAACACTGAAAAAGACAACTCTATTTAAGAAGTTGGGTTAAAATGTTCTTTCCCACAAAAATCACCATTCTTTACTTTGTCTGCAATTAAAGTACTGTGCTTAGATAAAGTGAACCACATCCTGAGCATATCTAAATAGAGAAAGCAGCCGACATCTACTGAAGAGTTCTGGCTCACTCCAGATTTTCTCTTGCACAATACTTGTAGGGTATTACACAAGTTAACAGCTAGAAATAAGAACTTTCAAAGCTGTGATTAGCGAAACACTGATATATTCAGTCTTCTGTAGCATCAAACAGGAGAAGACCAAATTATTTTTATACTTAAAAATGAAAATATTGAGGTTCTAGAACTGTATATTCAGAAATTGGTTTAACATAAATAAGAAAAGGTAGAAATTCCAGTTAACATCTAGAGAAACAACCCTGCATTTTAATGGAAAAAAAAAATGGTAAGCGTATTGTGTAACTGTGATTTACTCACCTTTTTCCAGCTGGACAAAATGACCTAATCTTTAGATATGCTTGGAGCAGCTGGGGAAGAACTATTTGTTTCTGTTTGTCCTCCTCCCCTCTCCTCACCTCTCCATGCAAAACAAAAAGCAATCAAAAGTGATTACATTGTTTTGCAGGAAATCCTGCTATCTTTTCTCTTCTGGTTCTGTTTCAATATAAATTTCTTCTAACAGAAGATATTTTATCTTATCACGTACTGCACATTGAATGAAAAAGTAGAACAATTTCATGTTCATCATTCAAATCTTTAACTAAGTAATATCCAATAATAACAGAACATTTTGTGCTGATGTCATTCCACTGGGAATAGAAGGATTTAATTTAGTATATTGTAGGAAAGCAATATTTTCTTTCTTAAGGTCATATCATGTCCATAGGATATATGATTACACTGAGCCAATGGAAAGTTTTACTCTCTAAGTAACTCCACAGAGCTAAGCTTCTCCCTAGGTTTATAAAATATACCTAGGTGGATATTGACTTGAGGTGAGGGGTAAGTCGTAAATAAAGAAGGAATACTCACAAACTGCAAGAGAAATTGTATCAGGTTTTCATACCAAAAGAAATATAATGTTAATAAAGTTGTGTATTGAGGTGAGGAATTGATAGCATATTGATGAGATTTTAATAGCTTATACACCAGTCAAATATACAAAATATGTTGTATTTTAAAAGGGTCTTTTAAATGCTTGCCCTTTCTTTTACTCAAAGAGAGAAGTTATTCTTCTGCCCTTTGGAGAAACCTCTATTCATTCACTGGAGAAACTACTCACCCATGATTAAAGACGGCACACGTAAACTGCTCTTACACACTCAAGACAACTACAAATTTCAGCATTCATGAAAAAGATCCAAATTTAGCAGTTTGGCTATCCTTTTTGGGAAATACATATATAGCAAGATGTTAGGAAGCCCCTTCCAATGTTATGAAGACGATATGTTATTCCAGTTATGTCAGACTGCCAGCTGCAGTCCAGGTTCTTATGTGAATTGTAGCACAGAACTTCCCCAACAACAACAACAAAAAATATTCAATTCAAGCTTGCTGAGTGCTGAAGCTGAGGTCCACTAGAAGAATCTAAAACCACTCAGGGCTTGCTCTCTGCTCCTCATGATGCACACTCCTCCTGCTGAGGTCTTTGGGCACTATGCAGAGCCTCTGGGTGGGGGGGAAAGGTGAGAATCGGATCCCTTAGTCACAGCAGATTCAGCTTTCTGTTCAGTCTGTGCCGAGGGAAACAATCAGCAAAAAACACATTCTGACTATTCACAGGTATTTTCAAAAATATCAGTCAACAAATCAGAAGGAGGAAAATTTAGCAAGAGGCTGTAAGATAGAAAGTACAGCCCAAGAGAAATAATGAAGTCAATTAAACATACTGAAAAACACGGAGCATTGCAAAGCAGCACAGTCACAGAGCAAGGATTTACAGATTGACGTTCTCCAACAGCCTCACTGATCTTATCTGAAAGTAGTCACTGGCCTCAAGGTTTCATAGGCAGCAGTTACAGACAACTCTGAAGTATAAGACTACGTAGACCAGTAAGAACATACTTTGAAAGAAGCATAACTCATGAACTGAGCTTCAAACCCATGACTGAAATAAGCAAATTTTGTCCGTTTTATTTCCTTTGGGTAACTCAGTTTTCATTTCTTTCCTACAACAGCAGCTTTTAACAAACAGGGAGTGCTCAAGCACACACACGTGTGTGCAAGTGGAGCACAGGCAGCTTTATTTGGAGCCTTTTCTTTGGTAGCAGCTGATGTTATTTCAGACCAGTTTGTACACTTTCTGCCTATTAACTTTGGCTATTCTGATTTTGCTCACACAGCAGGGATGTGACCATTAATATTAACAACAGCATGGGGGCAGCTGGGGTTCAAGTTCTATTCAACAAAGTGACAAGGGGGCAGCATCAGTCACACAAAAGTGACACTAAATCTAAATATGCAATTAAAAATATTATGTAAGGAAAAAAAAGGCACAAATTGCAGACTTTGACAACAAAACACAACAACAAAGAAATCCAGTTTTCTTTTTCTCGTGTTCCCCTCCAAAAAAGGAAGCAATCAGTTTTCTGGTGCCATAAGACAGTATCACTTATGCTGCTGTCCTTGAAGATGCTTTACCATCAACTACATACATGCCATTTTCATTGAGCCAAAATCCTGAATAACTGGTTTCACTGTGCCTGTGAAGGGGAAGAAGAAAACCCATTTCTTACAATTGTACATGACTGAACTTTAAAATGGCTTCTCACAACATTGCACCTACAGCACTACTGTATATTGATTTCTGTTTGAGTGAGCAGTGTGGAAAGTCTGTAGTTGAGTGTAGTTGAGTAATTAAGTTGATTTACTTTGCACAGACCACTTCTGAGTGCTAGAACAGTGGAAAGTGTTTAAGTAACTGACCAGGTACTTCATTTTCTCTGAGCTTGGTGAAATAGAAAAGCAGATTCCTTCCCACCATCAATTTTCCTGACAGCCCATCTTCTTCCCGTGTTATCTCTTTCAACCTTTTACGAGGAAGCCTTCAGTAAAAGATGTGCTTCACTGAAAGGTTTGCTGTCACTGCAAGACTATCTAAAAGAAGAACATCACACCTGGGACCAGCATAGAACCTAGAAATAGTACTGTAACACTCAATGTTTGGATGCATTTGTATGTTGTGTGGATATGAGGGAAAACATCTACATCCAGATCTCTTTTTATAATTCAGTCTAGTCTGATAAATACATTTTCGTCCTGCATTTGATTAATTATAACAAATGAACAGACTTGCATAACTGCAACAAGCAGGCTTGGCTTGCAGCAAGAACTGCTTTAATAAATTCACAATAGTGTTCATATTTATTTCTTGCTCCCTTATTTGTGATAAAACATTAAGCTCGGAGTCTCCATGATGCTGAAACTTAATGTTATGCACATGAGCCAGCTTATAGTACCCTTAGATTTCTAACTTTACAGAACTGTGTGTGCAGCACAATAGAGAATTCAAACCTCTGTCTTTAAAACTAAAGCAAGACACCTGTAAAATTGCCTCAAGTTAAGCTGACATTTTGGTGCACAATAGACTATACTAGTGTTATCAAGAACAGCCATTTGACCCTAAAATTCCTTCCTACATGATCAGGATTTGTGATGAATGGCAGGGCTTCAGGGATATTGTTTTTTTTCCACACTTGTTAGTAGCACAATACAAGATACACATTTTTTTTTTTTTTTTTCTGTTTTGTTTATTCTGATCCATATGGAAGGCAACACTGCTGGGATTTTTTTTTTTTTTTTTGAGGGGCCACAGGGTACTTCTTCTAAAGGTAGATATTCCCAAAGGTGGTCATTTGTTTACCCCTTCTTCCATGCTACAGTTCACTGAAGTATTCAGATTTACGCCCAAGTCATTTGTGGAAAGGGGGATATATGGTACGTTTACCAAAGGATTCTGTTCTGCTTCCCTCCTCCTTATTATTAGCATAATTTACTAGCCAAAACCAAGCAATACTTATTTGGAATCACAACTAAAAATCTTCTTGACTCAATTAGATTTCAGTGACACGTTTCACTGATATTATTTTTTCTGAAACCAAAGTCTTCTAGAAGCTAGTTAGGCAGCATCTGTATTTCTAACATTAAGCACTTTATATTCTAGATTGATAAACCTTCAGTTTTGTATACCAAGAAGGACTAAAAAGTACCACTCAAAATTAATGAATCGAAAAGAGGTAAGAAGAGAAAAATACATTTCTTCTTCCCTTTGTACGAAGTGAGTTGCGCACACAGGTTCCCTTGAGTTCAACAGTGATATATAGAAAATTAAAAGGATTGCAGAACTTCTCAGTATATCCTTAGTCCTTTAAGACATTTTCCAAGATTCTCCATCTAAAACAACATTCTGCAGTCTCCCTTTCCTTCACTCCCAACAGACAGTTTCAATTATAAAACCTGCTGAGATAAGGTCTCTGCTTCATGAGACTAATGAACATTTGAAATTATGTACTGAATTAATGGTTATCGAACACAGAATAGCTATTTGGTAGATGATTTCATCACTTCTTACTCCTTGGAGGTTATTGTCAAAATGCAGTCATTTGGAATGGAAGCATTGATATGATAAAAATATTAATTTTCTAAAAACTGAAAGCTAGTTTATAAAAGTTTATTTGACCTGAAATACTCTCTTAAACAGGGAATTTGCACTGGTTTAATAAAAAAAAAGGAGTATTCATATAACACAAAGATATTACATACAACTAAGGGTGGTATTTTGTTTGTCTTTCCCAACTATAACAAAAATGAAAAATTGAAGGTCACCTGGGGATCAGCGGGGAATCAATGTCATTCCCCATCAGTCATGGTTTTCTTAGAGCATTATCTCAAGAGAAGTAGGTACACAGCTTTAACATAAACTAAATAAACCAACCTCACAGTCAGTCTTAAAGTAGAATATTATGTGGTATTAAATTATGAGAACAACTGCAATTTAATTGACAGGCTGCTAGCAAACTATTGCATTTGAAGATTGTATTTGAAGAAGTTACCTTGACATGTGGATTTGAGATTGAGATTACAGTCACATAAAAACATATTGGGATAAAATAATCTTGTTTTGTTGTTGTTGTTGTTGTTGTTTGTTTTGTTTTGTTTTGAGTAATTTATTGCCAAAATAAAACCATGCTGGAGGAGGACAGTGCCTCAAAATAACATGAGCATAAATAACATTAATGGGAAATGCCCTGTTTAACGTTCTAATGGCAAAAATAACAGTCATTGAGCATACAGATAATGCAAGAGGAAATATTGAGTATATAACTCTAACTTGACTGAAGAATCATTTTAAGTAGTGATTTGGAATTACATTTTAAAACAAATTTTGCAATTTATATATTACCCTATAATCTGCTTGAGCTATAAATACTGTTTCATCCAAGATAATTGCTAGATGACAGTAAAGACGATTCAGATCAACTGTTGAACTCCTGCTGTCATCATAGGTCAAATCACTTGATGTCCCTGGCTAATGACTTCAAAAGACGCTAACAGAATTTGCTAATGAATTCTTTTTGCTAATGAAACTGTGTGAATGGTGTACTGACTCCTGAACACCTTTTAACACTTTGGCCTCAAGTCTTCATCTCCTGTCACGTTCTTTCTCTGACCACTTTGTGCCAGAGCTCCTAGAAATGAAAGAAGGAACTGGGTATCCCACCTGCAAAGATGGGATTTCAAAGGATGAAGGTATAACCTGTCAGCTAGAAACGTGCTAAACCATGGATGTCAACTAATGTACACCATTGAGAACTGAAAACTTTGTATTTATATTTTTGATTTAAAGTTTTGCCGCCTCTAGCAATTATTGATCAGTGAATATATGAGATTTTATATCTTTCCTTAAAGCTCAAATTTCCAAGTTTTTTCCCGCAATGCCAAATTTAGAAATTTAGATTTTTTAAATTTCAGATTGAAATTCAATTCAATACAAGAGTTGATTTTTGTTTTCAAAAAATTGATAACTGGCAACACTATCCACTATAACAAAAATATCAAGACCAAAGAGACTCTGTGAGGACAATGCTATTCCAGCTTCATGCCATCTTTTTATATACCCAGCTTTGATGTTCCTTTAACTATTATAAACTGCTAAATAAGCAGTAAGGAGAAAGCAGTGCCAGTTTAGAAAATACAAAATTTCTTGCATTTGATCTGAAAAGGGGCCTTGAAGGCCATTATGGGATGGCATGTACTATTTCAGCATGCAAGCTCTGTCATACCTGGCCAACTACAACTGAACCACCCTCTCTGTGAAGCACCTGACATTATTTCTACTGGAAGAGACCTGGTAGACTTAGCTTCCAACTGAAACTAATGGATTTATAATTTTTTAATTTCAGCTTTTGATAGTTCCCTAAAGAAATGATCTTAATGTTCTGAGTAACTCTGTCTGAAGTAGGAAGAAAAAGGTTTGCTTTTTCTAAGGCATTTTGGGAGCTGGTAGGACTTTCAATACACTGTTTTTTCAGTGACTTTTTTTTTTCTAACCTTGTAATAACCAATTGGTGCAAAAGTGCAAACTCCTGGTACAGGCTGGCCAATATTACTTTCCATTTACACAGCTCTGCTACAACACAGTCCCTGGCAAATGCACAAACAGGGTCCTGAATCATCTCCAGACATAACTGAACAACCTCCTAGTGATCTGATTATCCCTTAATATCTCCGGTGCACTTCAAAGAAGGGACTTCCCATGCAGGTAAACCACCCTCATCTGGATCTATTTGAACAGTAGACAAGGTGCAGTCTGGCTACAATCTGCTTATGTGTAACAGTTCAGTGAAGGTAACAGTCCTTGCTTGGATGTATTTCCTTCCAGCATAGAGGGGGATCTCCCACAGGCTTTATTGGCTGCTTGTGCTCTTGAAATAACTGTATGGGGGGGAAATTGGAGACTGACTAAATGCCTTGGGCAATGAACTCACTGAAACAAGACTCTCTTGAAGGTATTTGTCATAATAGTTCCGACAGGCTTATATGACTCAAAAAGAGATTGCTCACACACACTCATCAAGCCAATTTATTACTACAGTGAATTTCAAATTGCATCTGGAAGAGACATACTGTATTTAGCTAGTACAAGAACATGTTTGTACATAAATTTAATCAGCCATGACTGTGAAACCTAGAAAAACTTGTGAGGATGTAGGTACTGATTCAAAAATTATATGTTTTTTTTTTTTTTTTTTTTTAATTGATGTTGTAGCATAGGAAATTTATATTTGTATACCATGAGTGTGCATATCCCCAAGCACTTTTTAGCAGTTTCAATTTCTCAGCTGTTTTTTTTTTTGTTTGTTTATTTTACTTGAAACTGAAGTAAAACTAACAGTTTGAGCAAATATCTGAGGTATTGATTGCCCTTTCTCCGTAAAGAGGATTTTTCATTTTCTCTGTCATTCACAAATCACCACAGTGCTCACGCAAAGTCAGAACATAGCCTTATCACAGCAAAGGTGAAGCAGATTTGTCGTTGATTAGATGTTAGATATAGACTCCGCCTTCAGTGTACCAGGTTAATGACAACAAAGCCACACATTCAACAGCTAGGAGATCGTTGAGAACCTTCAACTTCTATTTGGATCTAAAGTAATTCAAAGGTATAAAGCACATTGCTGTATTGAGTCACACAGGGGAAACAGTAAAAAAAACCTGCAGCATTTCAGGAGATACTCACTGATTTAACTGGTGTAATTTCTGTTCAAGACACTACATGGTTAGAAACCTTAGCTATCAAACACAAGTTTCAAAAGAAAAGTGAACATTTCAAAGTATTCATTGCTATTCATGTATTCACTTGCTGCCAGCAGAGGTTTCTTCACTGCATATGCCCATATGACTAGTTTTGGTCCGGGTCATCATTTCATGTCCCCGCTTTACCAGTACAAGTTCTCCAACATTATTACTATAGTAGAGGAGAAAGTAATTTAAAAATATAGTTTTATGAAATCTGAAGTGATTTTATTGTATTTCAGACACATCCAGAAAACTACTCTATATTTTCAAAAATATTAGAAATCATTTTCATATACATGTAAGTTTTATCTTTTTTAGATTTCTGTTATTAAAGAACAACAAATCTAGTTATGCTGTTCATATAATAAAATAGCTCTTAAGAAAAGCGTTAGTATAACTCCACTGTGAAGTAGCTTAGAAAGACCTGAAGTATTTTTCTTAAGAAAGACATAATTTCATGGCAAGAAACCTTAACTCATAAGCAAAGGAAAAGGAGAAATAGAAGAAGTTGAGAAAACATAAAAAAACAGCATTCAATCAATGCAAAAATAACACTTTGGGGGGGCAGCTAACCCTGTCTCAATACCTCATTTTGAGCTCCTTTTTCTTTTCTAAACAAAACAAACTCCAAGACACAATTGTATATTAAGTGTTCTTATCCATTCCAAAAGTAGCACTTCAGTTCATTGCAAAGAGCAAGAAAATTATGGCCGTGCAGTATTTCTGAGCTATCCTGACAAAGTAGAAGGTTTGAAAGTTTTCAACAAAATCAGAGGAATAACTTAGTTCCAAGATACTGACAGAATAATATCAAAAGAAATACAAAGTAATGGATGAGAAACTAGATTAACAAAGAAGTCTTCCAAATTGTTCTCATTTGCATGTTTGCGTGGACATCTATACAGCAATAATAATGAATGGTTTCAGAGAAATGTACACATTATAGCACCGTATCTTAGTTACCAGCATGAGAATTTATAAGGAGGCTGTCTGACACACATAAGGAATGTGGTTTTCACTCACTAATAAAGGCAAAATCCATAACTGAACTGCAATGCAGTATCCATCTTCTTAAATGGAGTCTCTAAAAACTATTTTTAAATTGAGAAAAATGAAACATTTGATTATGAAGTAACTGTTGTACCGTCACTATACCAAAACCATTTTTATTATGAATGCATTATTCATAATAAATCATAGGTTTATGACATTGCATTGCAAACATAACAAAAGCATCTGTTCTAAATTGCTTAAAACCATACCTTTGTATGGAGAAAATTACTGACTTCAGAAAGGAGATAATTGTAAGAAAGCATAAATAAGCATCTTTGAAATGATTAAAGGCTTGCAAGAAAATGTTTTCTTAATGTAGCTTTACCAAAAAAATAAACAAACAACAGTACAGTTGAACCACTAACGAGTTGTCCTCTTTTCTGAATTCTACGTAGATACCATTCTTACTCTTAAAAAAACAAAATTACAAAAAATAAAAAAATAAAAAAATAAAATCCCACAGAAAAGAGGGAAACTGAGGACAAAACTTAATTCTTTATATCCCAGAATTTCAACTCTAAGATCAACACTGTTTACACAATATGAAGACCATAGCAAGAGTCACTGTTGTCTTTTTTGAAGCTAATTTACACTCCGTACTTGGATCATTTCCTATTCATCCCTACTTCTGTCACATTAAACATTTAGATTGCAATTATGAGGAACTGCTCCACGTGACAGAGATAGTAAGAAATAATATATTGTAGCTTGAAGGGACTGATAGAAGTGTGATGATAGTGGGCATTCTCTCACAACTACAATATAAAACTCTCATACAAAAGAAGGATATAACAGTACAAAGATCTGGGTGTAGGTAAATATTGAAGAGAATAAATTTCAGCAGTGTTTATAACTATATTGGGGCATTTAAAGACATTATATATATTTAATAGGTAGAGTACAGGAGTCACAGAACGCAGAGTCCTTAAAGGCAGGCAGTTTGACTTTGGTATTAATTTAGCATGGGAACTTTGCCATCCTTTGAAAAGGTTCAGTGTGCTCTCCCATCCATTTTATGGACAGGTTTAATTCTAGCAGCCTAAGAAGGATGACTGTAGTCATGACCACACTTTCCTTAAAATACAGCTGCAAAGGAAAAATTACTAGATTTTAAGTATACTGGCCAAAAGATTTTAATTTGCATTACTTAGCTTCTGCTGAAAAATGTTTGGGTTTACAGAAACATTAATAGGTCTATACTAATGCAGAGGCTGTACATTTTGGTTCTAGAACACTTGAAAGGAATGCACATTTTTTTTTATCCTGTATGGTTTAGTGTTTTTTGACTTGTTCAAAAAAACTCAACCTGATCTCATTAAAATACACAGGGAAAAGTTTTCAAGTATATCTCATTATTTTTTATTCCCCTTTCCACTATTTCCTTTGTTTTAGTGTAAATACTTCCATTTTTTAAGGTCTAGAAATATTTTTTAAAAAGAACACATCAAATTATTTGACCCTGCTTTCTTACTCTTCAGCTACCAAATGCAATATCTGCTCAAGTCCATTCACTGGTCTTCACCTTAATTAATTTCCTTTTTCGTTTTCATCCTTATTTCTCAAAACCTTCTAAGCCAAAGAAAAGTAGGAAAGTTCAAAAAGTTAAAATGCAAAATAAGAAAAAAGGGAAACTCTTACATACTCATTTTATGGTCTTAAGAAAAAAATAACACAGAAGCAAAAAGTAGAAAATTAAAACAGTTCTTCTGATGGAAGAAATCAAAACCTGTGGAAAGTAATGTCTCTATCTCATTATTAATTCCCATCTAAAATTTATCTCAAAATGTTTTTTCCATTTATGATTTTTCCTATTGTGTTTCCTACCGTGATTTTTCTACTTCTCTTGTAAAAGCAGCAAAAGAAGAGTCGCAGCCCACAGTCTGGGAGGGTGATAAACACACAGAAGTGCCTGACTTGAACAGCTGTTTTCATGGAGGGGACATCAGGGCATTCTAGCAGATGTGGATCCCAAGAGAGCTGCAATAATTTTGCCTCATCCCCTTCTGTGTTAATAGTACGTATGTATGGCCTCCATAAAGGTGGCTAACAGGGTAACAAGAAGCTGCTTAAATTAGTTCTTTACCAATAGAGGAATCTGTATGCAGAGGACATTGTCACCTGGACAGATCTGCTTTGGGCCACCAAAACAGCTTAAAACATACTTACAGGGTGTCATCATCTGTCCATTATGTTCTCTAAGGCAGAAATTAAGAAGGCTTCCCACCAAAACTTTAATTCTTTGGAACATGTTTAAGGCTCTGGTAACAGTAAGATAATAATAATAATAATAATAGTAAAAAAAATCTGAACAAAAACAAGTTCAGTGTGTTAAAGACATGCAATCATGAATTTCTTAAACTGCAAATAATATTCTTCCCTAAAAATATTCTTAAGAAATGAAATTAGGATCATTTGTGTTTTTTTTGTTTGTTTTGTTTTAAACAAATTGCTATTGGACTTTTTTCAAATCCATTTATATACGTAAGTCTACTCAAGTGAATAATCAGATTTCCAAACGTGCATCTCCATAACTATGCAACAAGCCTTCATACAAATCAAAGTCCTGCTTTGACAGTTATTAAATCAGCACCTAAAAACAATGCTAGAAGAATACTAAAATGGCAAAGTCAATCACACAAAAGCTAGCAAGTCCTAGCATAAAACCTGTCTATGTTTATGTACTGTAATATCATTATGATCACATTTTCTCACTGAATCACTGACTAATTCCATTTACAGATGGATTGTTCTCATTAAGCAAGCAGCCATTAAGAATTTTCAGTTTTGTTTTTTTTTTTATTACTAAACAGTTCCATAATCTACTTACTAAACACTACTCAAACTTTGATGATGAAATTATTCATTTCCTCATGCCTCGTGGGATTTTATAAGATACTTTCCACAAACACTAAAGCAGTTTCACAGCAACTAGGAGGTAGGAAGGTAGTAGAACCATTTCGCAAATTGGGAGCTGACACCTGCAGAAGTTATGATCAAAAGTGCCTTTTAATTTGCAGATCCAATTTAAATGCCTCCCATTGGATTTTTTTGAGTAACTATCATTATATAAAGCATTATATTGAACATTTAACACACAATTTCCATTGCTTCTGTTGCTAGTAGGAATGTTTAGCACTGTGCAAAACAGATTTCCAGACCTCAAAGAACACAATTAGTGAGCATTAATAACAAGAAGTAGTTTGTTAATAGCGTTTTGTGAGCCGCTAAAATTATACCATCAGATGGCGGGGTTTTTTGTTTGGTTGCTTTTGTTTTCTTTTGGTTAGTTTTATTTTGTAAGCTTTGACAGCTATTTACAAGCTGGGCTTGCAAATTCTGGGTTCCTGAATCACCCACTCCATCAGACAGCATCATGGCACCTCTGTGATGCTAAGACACCAGGAGCAGGAACAAGGACAGCAGACATCTCCTCACCCTCAGCTCCCAGCATCTGGGACTGATTGAGGGAATCTCCTGCTCGGGTTCTGCAGCTCTGGCCTGGAACATGCCCAGTACAGATGAAAAGACTTAAAAGATTTAAGCTGCCAAACTAAGAAGCCTTTACTGAACATGTGCAAATTGCAGTTTTTTTGAAGTCTTGTAAATTGGCAAAATTTGTGTTATTTTCAGCAAATGTCACATTGCTGATTCCCTGCCAAATTTCAATCCCTGCTCCTATGAAGTAGCAATTTTCTCCACAAATTGTTACAAATGATCTTTAAGTGTATACAAAAGAGTAGCTTTATCCTGTCTTATTCTCAAAATTATTTGACTCATTTGACATGAAAATTTCTATTCCTAGGACAACACCTTAGAAAAGGGGAAAAGGTCTTGCCAAAAATTACAGTCAGACAAAGCTTGAGGCATAATGCTATCTTGACCATAAGTGTTAGCAGTAGTTCCATCTATAATTTATAAAATAACCATGTGGGGAAGCACTTAACCAGGATCTTGAATAAGCAGTCCAAATGAACCAAGACACAGCGCTGTATGGATTACAGCAGTAGTGTTGTAGAGTTACTGAGGGTTGCTCATCTGTTTCCAATTTGTTTTGATGAAGGTTTTTTTTTTTTAAAAAAAAACTTTTTTGGTCCAATTTCCTCTTTTTTTGGACCATCCAATTAAATACAAAAGAATTCCAGTTTTATGACATGGCTTTAAATGGTTCATTAGTTTTTATGTATTGATAGTAAATCTGCTAACACGTCACCACGCTGAAGGTGACCAGAAACAGTGAACATGGTTCCAAATTCACTCCCCTCCACAGCAGAGGAAGCTTCAAAGAATCTCACCAGTTGAATACAATGATAGCTATGCATTGCAACAAAAACTTAGTTCATTTGCAAGCACTACTATGAAATACTTTATTATTTAAATTACTGTTACATTTTATAGCCTTATGTGGTGCAAAGATACTTAAATTATTCATTGTAATTGCTAATTTCATATTTTAATGGGGACAGAAATAAGAGCCATCTTGATCCAGCCACAGCCCGGTGATGCTCAGGTCAGCAGTGCTTAAATAGCTTAAAGTGAACAAATTCCAGGACACTGCTAAATGACCTCAACTTCCTTTTCCTTCTGTTACCTAACATGCATTAGGAATGGCAAACACAAAGATAAATAATTTTTTAAAAGTGTCCTTT
This sequence comes from Nettapus auritus, assembly GCA_011076525.1. NCBI lineage: Eukaryota > Metazoa > Chordata > Aves > Anseriformes > Anatidae > Nettapus > Nettapus auritus. Next base: position 55,243,118 of record CM021769.1, on the reverse strand, counting down.
TCCTTGAATTACAAAGGTGATCATGTTCAATACACTCTAAAATTATTACTTCTTGAAAACCAAGATGTTTAGCTTAGCAGTGATAAAGCAGATTCTATCCTTGCCCCTAGAGGTCTCAATTATATGCAGTATATATTATATATAGTATGTATTATTACATGGATTATACATGTACTATAATGCAGAGCAACATGTACTCTTTGGTGGTATCACTACACACCCAGCATTTGTTATTGTTTGATCAAAATACTCCTCTACGCTCACTACCGAGACACCAGTTGCCTTCTAGAATTCACTGCCATTAGTTCTAGGAAGAATAAAAGCCACAGTTAGTAAACACACAATAATATTAAAGGCGATGCAGCAATGGATCTTTACAAGGAACTAATGTCATAAAAATGGACTTGACCCGTAGTGCCTAATTTTGCATTAAGAAATGCTCAGAAAAAGGTATCTATGTAGTTCTGACTTTGTCATACCAGTATATAACTGCCTTTGTAACTGGACTGGAGAGGGGTCATGCGAGCAAGATAAATATTAAAATTAAGCCAAAGGCAAAGAAATATGTTGAAACATGATTATAGCACATACAGTTTAAGCATTGCTAGGCTTAACTTTAAATAGAAGAAACTGATTAGGCTGCAGTGGCAAAACACACCTATGTACCTGGAGAAGATTGCAAGAGGTTTTCAAAAGCAAGAGAGAGAGTTTCTCTTCTCAGGGGGTTAATGGAGCTGATCCCCACCAGGTGGAGGTGAAAGCTGTGGAGCACACACACCTTTGTGTGCTCAGTCACATAAATGTTGCGTTAAGGGCTCACCACGTGGTAGTGGACTGACAAAACAACCACTCCATGCAACCAATATGCTGATTGTGAGGTGGCATACATCTACTTTCTACATCTACTCAGTCAAGGGATTGAGAAATTGCTTTTTATTGTCTGATATTGCCAAAATTACATGGTACAATCAAAAACATCCCTGTTCTAACAAATATTGTCACAGATAGAACAAGAAAACAAGATCTCGTCCAAAGCCTGCTCCTCTCTGACCTCAAAACTAATGACAACACCGCCCTCACAACCTTTGTTCTCCTAAAAGCAGATCTCAGTCTACGTGAAGTGCTCTTTTTATAAAGCTGTTCCTCAGCACCAGTAACTTGTTTCTGCATCAGACAAGGATATTTTTGAAGACTGAATTTATAACTGGCTTGAACAAAATGCAAGTTTGTTTACCTGGTGCCAGCAGCGTTATCAGAATACACATTCACGGGTCAGGCACAGTGAATAAAGTTCATGTGCTACAATACAATTCTAAATGGGGTTATAGATTTGTGCACCATTGCTGAGTTATGTTTTAAAAGCAAATGAGACTTCTTGTTGCTCTTTGCTTCTCAACAGCATCACTGAATGGGAGGTGTTGATAGTTTAAGAACCCTCAAAATCCAGCCAGCACATCACCTCTACAGATAATGAAGGGCAATAAAGATGGATGCTCAAGGACACATTAACTATTAAAAAAGAAAAAGAGAGACATAAGAATAAAAAAATCTGATGTCCCTCAAGTTGGTTCAGAGTAGCAAACACAATATCTTCTTTAAGGACTCGAAGGACTCAAACTAAAGTTTGCCACTTTACTTCCTCTAAGAAGAAACGCTCACACCAAGAATGCTTTCAAACAGCAGGGTTACTCTTCAAATGATGCAATCTTTACAGAAGTTTCACAAAAATATATGGCAAATTCAGTTCAGGGTATTCAGATATGACAGTGTTGATCAACCCTTTTTATGAAAAAGGGAACTCATTATAATAATACCCGATTTTTTTTTTTTGTATTTCACTCTAATCTTCCTACATAAGATCTATACAAGTAAACATAGACATACAGTGCATTTCAGTCTACATTATCCTTATTCTTTCATCTCAATTATGCATCATTTTACATAACATTAATTCACAACAGGCAAGTTATTCATTTCAAAAAATGAAGCCCAACCCATATACTGTACATCAATTATACCCATTCAACAGTTGCTTGTAGTAAGATCCTATTGCATGTAAACGAACAAACAAACAAAATCCAGTCAAACACAAATAAATTAGTCTATTCAACAGCATTGAAGCATTTACCAAGCCTAAAATTTCAGCACATTTATTTTGTATGACTTCATAAATCATTCAAGAACAAACACCACAAGCTACAAAAATATTTCATATCTTTAACTGGCCAACTAAAAAGGAAAATTAGTTATCAGATGATGTGGTGGTTTTTTTCAGGTAGTGTTCTCTAATACGTGATTTTTTTCACAGAAATTTTTGATCCCTGAATACCTAAACCAGAACTTCATTCAAGACCATCCATTTTCAGAATACAGCAGTACATTCAAGAATAATCAAGAGCTATCTATCCAGTTAATCACAATCACAAGTTGCATGACCTTTACATAGTACCTCAAATTCTATTTTTTTTCTGTTCAGTATTTAAAGCACACTCTAGCTAAGTAGCAGAACTGAGTAGTAAATGTCACAGAAGGCTACCCAGCAATGACCAAAACAGATAAGGGGGTGGTATAGTACCATCTGTTCTTACTTCTTGTCCCAGCATAGTCACACAAACCACTGGTGGATAAAAGCTTTGCCTTAATCCTATCTCTGGTTTATGTTCTTTGGCTTAAAGTACTTCAGGTTCTAATTCAAAAAAATAGAAAAAAGTGTGAACAGAAATGCACAAAATTTGATACTAGCCATCTTTGTTATTGAGAAATAAATGCATATTACCAACACAAGATGACTGAAATAAAAACCTAGAATTCTTTCCTTCTTAGTTGATAACTGGTAATTTCTGACTACTCATTTTATACATACAGAATTAAAAATTTTCTACTGTGTTTCACCACTTTCACAAAACATATTTTAGTAGTAAAGAACATGAATGCATATTTTCATGGATCAAAAAATAAAGTTAATAAAATAAAAATAAAGTCAATAAATATTTTTTATATTGAAAATGAATTCAAGTAGTTAAATAAGGCTTAACAAATTGGGAAATTATTGGGCAATTCTAAAATCTATTTAAAACAAAATGTTATGTTTTCTACATGAGACTCTCTTACATAAATTTCTTCCCTCCCCTCTCTGAAAAATTAGGGCACAGAGTTATTTCAGAAAACTCTAGACTATATGACTGCTAGTTCTGCTAACACCACGTGTGCTCTTGCAAATCAGTATAAATACAGCATGCAGGATCCTACACAGCCAATAATCAAAAATAAATAAATACATAAATAATAAAATCACTTTGAAATTTATCTTAGAGTTATCTAACAATAACAGGTTTGAATTGGTTTATACTGCTACAGAATTGCACTTTTTGACGTCTTTCATTTCCCTGCATTGCTTATGATGACTGTGATAACATTTGTAGATCACCACCTGTCACTGTCATATGGCAATGTGATGCTAATAATAAACATTATGCCTTCTGTCCTGTTGTTAAACTTGGTTAGATTATATGACTTCCTGTTCTAGAACATTAAACGTAGCATATATATATATATATATATATAAAAGTTATTGATGTTTCAGTTGGAAGATTACTATTATTTTAATTGCAGTTTGATGTTCCTTCTCGTCAGTAGAGATGTTTTTAATTCTACTCAGGAGAAATGTATGCTCTTCAACAAAGGAAGAAGTCATGCAACAATGGTAAAGAATCACTTTATGCTAACATTGTGCTGAGACAGAAGAAATACCTGTTTTCCGCCTGCACGTTCTTCAGCTCAACACAGATGTTTCTAAGGAGAAATTTCTGTGCCCTCTACTAAGTAGCTTCATATAATAAACTTACACACAAAACCATAAGTGACCACAAAGCAAAGGTATACATCTGGGTGAGAGCTCATAATTTATGATGGATACGACCAGCATTGCCCCTGTCAAAGTCAGAGGTATGGAATCATGCTACAACAATGAATATAACTGATAGATACTGTTGCTACAGGAATGGATATATACAATCTTTTTTTAAGCCAGTATTGAAATGTACGGATCTTTCATAATGTTATTACTGCCTGTGCAATTTAAATATGAAATATAGTTATTCATGGATAAGAGACAAGGCACTGCAATTCATCACTCACCTGTTCCACACAGACATGTAAAAGATTTAATCTCCTTGGGGAAACAGAATTATCGCTGATGGTTGAGACAAAAAAATACAAAACTGAACAAGAATAGTGTAAATATAATAATCCAATATGTTTAAGAATCTACCATCTTCTTTAAAAAATAATGTGGATATTCAACTAATTCAAAATTAGGCAGATCACTAAGTTTAGCAGAGCTATTTGAAATATGAAATAGCATAAAACACCAAAACCACCAAGACTTCTCCATTGTCAGTTCACAAACAGAGATAAAAGTGCTCTTTAAATCATGGAAATATTGAAGATCCCATTTTGAGGGACACTGCACACTTGCAAGTTCCCAGTTGTTTTTTATTAATAAGTAACTTAAATAATAAATGTAGGAATCAAACAGTTGTACTTAAGGGGAATTAGACTTCTAAACCTTCTAAATCGTTTTCATAGCAGTTTAAAGATCATTGCCTCTTTTCTTGTTATGATTGTGATAAAAAAATCCAAATTATAGCTCCACAATTTCAATGGCCATGCAAAATGAATAAATGGATTAAATAACGCTGAAGGGATCTGGCCAGGCTGTGACAAACCCAAACACAAAAGTCTGGAGCCATTCAGTTACATCCCAGGACCCCTTGCCAAATGCAATGCATTACTAGAACTAGGAACACTTTCTTTTCAGGGAATATTCTATATTTATATATGTATTTCTATATCAATATGGACTGTTCAGAAAATTGTATACAGAAATCAAATTTTTGTTCACATGAGTAATTAAGAATTACTAGGCCTAACTGATATTAATACATACCATCCCGAGAAAGTACTTTGAAAATGCCAAATGACAAATATGCTAACTTATGGGAAGTTATGGAATTACAACTTTGCTACAAGAGAGTCTGAAAGGGAAAAACAATAACTAACAAACAAACAAGAACACTCTTTTTTTGTATTTGCTTAGAAAAAATGTCTTGCATCTCTAACATACATTAATTGTGAAACCCTCTGGGACTGGAAACACTCCACATCTGCATCCCACCATCATCCTTTGTGCTCCAGTATTATTACTAATTGTATGTGTAGCTCACAGCATGGCTGACATGTTGAAGGTTTCTCCAGCTACATTTTCTTACTTGTGTTGTTGCAGATGACTGTTAAGGTCATTCAAGGCCTCTGGTCTGAGTGACTTGCTCTGTAGAAATGAATGTTATTCATCCCATTCTCCAATTGTCAACAAAATGGATTTCAATTTATGTATATTCTTTACAAACACAAATTCAGTTCACATCAGGACTGCAAGCCCTCTAAATGGAATGGCGCTGCTACACTACTAGAACTTAAAAACACGTTAACTGGAAACTGTGTTCCATATTTATTTTTGAAAGGCAGATGTTGGCTCAACAGAAGACCTTTCTAAGTTGCCTTCAAGGTATTTCTTATTTATCATAAAACATTACCATACTATGTGTCTCAGAATTATGTACTGCACTGATTGGATGAGAGCTACTTATCAAGAACTTTGTACTTCTGTGGCTGGAGTAAAAAGTTTTATGTCACTTGGTACGTTTCTGAGTGTAGATGTTAATAGGCCAACGCTTAAGTTTCATAAATGTGGGAATATTGTTGATAAGGTCTTATTAGATTTAAAAGCTTTATTATTTTTTGGTTGTTTAACAATTTGATTACAAAATACAAGGTTTTTCTAGTGCTTAAGTTTCTAGTGTATAAGTTTTGCTAATATATCAAATATTAGCAAGAGATACCATCAGCACTGAATGGTCTATTCTTTTGACTAATCTGTGCAAAACTGCGCTATGAAATACCAACAGGAAATTTCTCTGGAAGAACTTATCCACTGAGTTAATAATTCATCAGATATGAAGAGTATCAAAGAGTTTCATAAGTATGTGTTAGCATTACTGAGGGTTAAGATTTCCTCTCCAAAATTTTTTTTTTTTTAACAAATAAGGATGGATCTCTCTCTTTCCTTGTACTTTCAGATTCATCTGGCCAACTGTAGACATCTAACATTAAAAAAAAAAAAAAAAAAAAAAGCAAGCAACAAAAAAATTCTACAACTCAGCTAGTCACCTTAAGTTTCACTTACAGGCAGTGGAAAGAAATCAGTACTTTAAAAATTAAATTAACCATACCCTAAGAATGTTTTTTCTTATCTTCAAAGGGAGCTTGAGGCGAGTAGTTCAGACACAGATATCAGACACAGATATCACACAGTAGACATCAAAAGTGAAGTGAGAGAAAAAGAGATCCTGTTCCAGAATTTGTATTGGCAAGGTGGACAGGATTTGCACATTATCCAAGTCTTTAAAAAGAGCAGTTATGTTCCATTTCCTATGTTATGTTACAGAACTGAAATATTGTGTTGATTAGGCCTGGCAACATAAACCTTGTCATGAGCTCCCATCACACTGATGCAATTGGACCTCCAAAGCAGACAAAACAGACAAGATGTAAACCTGAACTTTACACACTTTTCTCCTTTAAAATGAAAAACATGATGAAAAAATAGATGTCATTATCTAAATCTGAAATGCTTATGCTGCAACCCGTAAGACCGAATAGCATTCAAGTACAGAACAAGTTTCTTCAACACTCCTGCACTTAATTAGCTCCAGGGCTTCTGCAAGTCAAGCTCCTCATCGTGGCACAGCCATGCTGTGTCCCAGTATAGTTCCTCTGCTATTTATACCTAAGACATACAAAAAACTCGTACACAGGAGTCATCTGAACTGCCAGACAGAACAGCAGTCTACCTACTCCTGCAGAAACTATTTGTCTCGTCCCTTTCAGTCTCATTTTCTCTCATTAGCAGGTTTAGCTATCTACTGCAGCAGCCTGAATGGCACCAGCAACGTCACCTGGTAGCATTCCTCTGTTCTTCACACACACGAGTGGAGCACCATCAGCCATTTCTCCCCATTTCAAGGCTCAGGGTGAATTGCACTCTTTCTTTATGTTTTTAACTGATGTTGTCTACACAGTGCTATTTATATAAAGAAAGGAACTACTGCTTGTTCTTGTTTTCATTTGTTCTCTGTACGTACTTCAATGTTTCTAAGTGGCACAAAAAAGCCAGCTGAGAAAAGCATACCAGTACTTTATGTGTTTTCTTGAGTGAGCATGATAAACAGTATCTATCACTTCTGCCTATTTCTAGACATCCTGAAACTACTCTGGGAAGTCCTGACACCCTAATTTATTTTTAACTCTGTAACTCTATCCCAGATCATCTCTCTTCCATTTTAACTAATAATTTAATATTACTTTAGCTTATCACAAACCTGAGGTAAACGTCTTCTTGGCACTGTAATAAAAAGTGGCAGCATCCCATTCATGAACGTGTGCCTATGTGAATATCATATAGCATTTTTATATTCTTCCTGAAAAGCTGTCAGATATATTATGTTGTGTACAATAAGTACTTTATAAACCTCCTTTTATTTCAACAAGAGCAATCTTTTCCTGTGTGTCTGCATAAGGTGATATATCTCAGCAAATAAAATTGCTGATTGAAAGATTATTTCTGTATCTGCTTTGTTTTCCCTTTTATATTACTTCTTGAAATATTGAATTTCTTACTTCACACCTCTGCAGTGCTTCAACCCTAGTGACACCATAAAGCAAATTTGACTCAAACATTTTACTCCTATCTTGAAATTAACTTTCTCAAGGCAATCTCATGCATTTTCTTTTAAAGACAATTTTAGTTTTCATCTGGATAAGATGAAAGTATGCTCTTGTATCATTGCTGGGCTGAAGCCTGTAACAAAAACTGTCATAAAAATCATGTCTAAAAACAGTTAAGTGTCACTTCCATTCCAAGATGTTAGTCCAAACATTATCCCCAACTTCAATTTATACAGGTAGCTTTAAAACAAAATTTGGGCTTACCCAAACTGAGATTTAAAGCATTTAATTTCCTCTAGGATAGCTATTAGCTAGGAGAGCTAATACCTATTACATGGTATAAACTCACTTTAATATTGAACCATGTGCATGACAAGGCTCTGCATCTTCTAGTAATTATTTTGAGGAAACTCATTCTGGGCTAATAGAAGAATTAAAAAAAAAAAAAAAAAAATCACTTTTATGATTTAAATATATATTTTACTGTTATTCCAAAATAGAAGTAATCCTAGAAATAAATCCGGCAAACATACTATTCTTTGAGATGCCATTACTTCATGTGTCTTTGCAAGTAAGATTTGAGCCTTACTTCGAGTCACAGGATTTCTTTTAAAAATTTCCAAAATGCCCTGGTTTCTCCATAAAGCAGAAAATGAAATCAAAAATTTTATTCAGTACCTAAATAGAATGAATGTTGTATTTAACTATGCTGCAATGAGTCAACCTATCTTTTTAGCAACAAGATGGGTTTGGATATCCTTTTTTACACAACCTTTAAGAAAAACACAATAACAAATTCTACAATAAAATGTGTTGAACACACATCTGAAGTTTCTGATTTGAAACAGCATATTCCTGTAAGCACGCCATCAGCAGTACCCAGATAATTAGTACCTCACATTTCAACTAAAGAGGGAGGAACCACCTGAAAAAGGACAGTTTGACTGAACCCCCAAATTTCTAACTATATTGGCATATATGTTTGTGTTTAAAATATTCACTGGCTTTTTATTTCTTTAAAATTTGTAGGTGAATCCAAGACACTTTGATGCCTGCTGTCAAAAAGTATTTCATCCAGGAACTAAATTAGCACAACTACTAACGGACCTAATTAAAATAGCAAACACGTGCATGTTTTATGTTAATTTAATGCCACAAGATATAGTTAAAACAAAACTGATTCATAGTCTGACAACACTTCCAAAAATCTCAGCTCAAGATGGGGAGATAAATACTACACTGAGTCCCTAATTGTGCAGATACCAGGTAAAAGTCTGGCTCTCTTTTATATCAGGCAACATTCCTGATGTCAGATATCGCCATTTCTTCCTCATTTTTCAAATGGTATCTAATTGCCTAGTGATACATTCTGCAAATGTAAAATAAATAACTAAATAAATAAGATGGAACTGTTTATTTTTCCCCATTTTTGTCAGATGTTATTGAAAAACTCAGCCAGTTTCAAAGGGTAAGTTGATGTTGCCACAAAGGTTTATTTCTGATGGAACAAATAGTTTTTTGGAATGTTTATCTTTTGCTGTCAAACTCTGTTATTATGCTGATTCCATGCTACTAAAAATGGGAGTCCGCAGCACAACAGAACACATATATTGAACCACTGATTTAATCCTTAACTGATAATAAGACTGAATTCACAAAAATGATAGAATATCTGTGTTCATAGATGTTTCTCAAAAAATAATTCGATTTTTTATTTCCTTGGGGCACACCTACATTCTAGCTGACTACTAAAATACCATGATTCTTCAATACTTTGAAGAACATCAACTAGTTTGATTCATTTACGCACACAAAAAAAAAGCTAGCAGAAAACAAAACAAAAAATAAATACAAACACATACAAAAATTTGAAATATCAGTACCAGATACTGCTGAGCATACTGTATTGCTAACAGTCAGTATGCATATGGAAATCAGTGGGAGACAGCCACATTACTACAGTGATATTACTGAAGTGGGCTCAGAAAGGGATTAGATATATTTACTGAAAAGAGATCTAGTCCCTCAGTGGCCATTAAGCATGATGATTCAGATGAGCCCACTAAAATGATAATTAGATGGTAATTATTCAAAACAAAACAAAACACAACTTGCAGTCTTACACTTGTTTTTTTTTTTACCTGCCTGTTACTAGCAAAGGTTAGACGTAGGACACCAAGTGTAACGGACTTTTGGGTCATCATTATATTCTTCAGATTCAGTATTGCTCTAAAGGGCAATTTATCTACAACTGTCAGTTTAAAAGTGTATCTTCATAATGTAATACATTACATTGTGCTTGGCCTTAATTTTCCATGTTAGCTCTTTAATTAAAGACCAGTCACTGTAATGAGTCATATCTGGAGAGATAACAGTGCTTTAAAAGGAATGAATTCATCAAAATCAGAAATGTCTATTTAATTTTAGTAGAAGTCAAGAGCATAATTTTTACTTAAATGACTCTATAGGATAATATTCAATGCTTAAAACTGCTAATGTATAGCTCCGTAGATCTGACTCCCATTCTCAGCCAGTATAAACTGACAGATCGTAGCCATACACGCACGGTCTATGCATTCTTATGTTAAACAAAGCAATAAATTATTTGATTCAAAATGCTTTGGACATGCATCACAGAAGCAATGCTTTCAAAACTCAGTAAACAAAGCAATACAGCACATCACATGCACCAGTTGTTGTTAAACTTGATTCAAAACATATGCAGCTTCCGACTGTAATAGCACCAATTCTGCACTATACAGTAATAATTGCAAAGCGTATACTGCAATTTCATTAGTGCAAAAATACAGGATTTGTCATTCTGAAAGATGCTCACACAGAGAAAGACAACTGAATTCCCCTTTCTATATGCATCTTTCAGTGTAGTTGAATTCAGTGCATTAGCTGGCTCCTGTAGCAGTGAGTTCCTGCTGCTGATTTCCGTACAGATAACATTTCAGAGGACTGTTCATCTTTGCACTGAAATGACCGGGCCTATCCAACCTGTCTCGGAGCTGTGATGTGATTCGGATCTTTCCTTTGTTTTGTAATTTGATTCACAGTGCCGAGCTGTTGTGAAAGTTAAAGAAGCCTTTTTTTATTCAGGAGATATAACTCTTGACTATGTGCAAATTAACGCTCGTTTTACAACCTCACTGTTAATTGTTATTTGCAAAAGGATTAGTGCTCTATGCCAGCAGTTGCTTTAGTTACTATATGAATATTCAATAGGATTTCATACATAGCCCCCTCAGTATTTACAGCTTAATTTCCTTATTTTGTGGCTTTGTTTTCCTGCTTTACCCATCTGTACAAGTAACTGCCATTATAACCATCATGTAACTATCTACGTTTTAATCAGAAGATCTGCTATGTCCCTGCTCCTACACAATCTTACGCAGGTGCCAGTATAAATTAGTCTTCACAGTTTCTTATATGCTTTATCCTAAGTCACAAAAGTACTTACAATGATCTCAGTAACAATGAAGGAGCAACTTTACAGCAATGAAAAAACCAATGTTTACATGTAGCTTTGCTGTAAAAATCAGCAGTTTGCCAACATTAAAACAGATCGGCCTGTTTAAGGCACAAGTATCCAAAATCCCAGTGTCAGGATGCATCAACAGGCACTCACAGAATCATCTAGGTTGGAAGAGACCTCCAAGATCATCTAGTCCAACCTCTGACATAGCACTAACAAGCCCTCCACTAAACCCTATCACTAAGCTCTACATCTAAACGTCTTTTAAAGACCTCCAGGGATGGTGACTCAACCACTTCCTGATACTGGCTGTGCACCTTTTCCAGGAGTGATCAGGTTCTCAAAGCCCATCGTGATGTTATGAAACACAAAGTTGTTTAAGTTTTATTATATAAGGCAATATTTTACTAGTATAAAATATTCCAACCTTATGTTATAATAGTAGAAGTGTATTTGCTTATACGTATGTTTTACTGTCAGTCATTATACCCTGAGAGCAACAGCAGAAACCTAGACAACTTTATAGTATCACGAACCTTGTTTTGGCAAACATATCATTAACAGACTGCTCAACCCTCTATTTTGAACTATTCTTTCTTGAACTATTAATCTTTTATAAAGAACTTATTTTCTAACATTTAGATGTATGGTTTTGTGTGCTTTCCTTAGTCATTCCACTTTTTTTCCCCCTACTAATAAATCGTGCAATTCACAATGGCTTTTCCTCTGTTTGCTTTATGAATTTACTGTTTCTTCTCAACTGTTTTTTCTTTCATTCCCTTTCTTTCAAAATTCTTACAATTTTTCTTATTCCTTTGTCCTTCTATTTTTTTCCAAGAACTTCCCAGAAAGCTAATTATTGATAAAAATATTTATGATTATTGTATCACGCTGTTACCCTTCTTGCTATGAATAAACAATAAACAGTGGAATTGTGGAAAGCTGGGCACGTCTGATAACCAAGCACCATGATATAGAAGACACGTTACCTGTAGAAATCACTTATGTATTTGTAGCATGTGCTAATATACATAGATGGAGAAATCAACTGTTCAAGAATAAACCTACCCAAACCTGTCTAGGTTGAAAGAGCCTAAGTACCTGAATACCACAGACTATCACTACACAATTTATTAATTCTACTCAATCACCAAGTGCTACCAAAGCCACAGGAATTAACCTTTCCAGCCATATTTTTACAGCAACAGCTGTTTTCACATAATCAAGTCCTGCAATGCCATTTCTGAGTGGTGTTTACTAGCGAAAAAAAAAAAATCCTAGCTGGCAGGGTACATAGCTGATTTTGACAGGCTACCAGGAATAAGTCCATCTCTACCTGGATGCACACAGAATTTTATACTATGATAACTAATCCAAGTCAAGGAAGTGCCATCAAGAGGTTTTGATATCAAAATTGCTCAGTAGGTTTCCCTTCTATCCAGCCAGTAACGTCTGTGTTCAGTGTTCAGGCACCTGCTCTCTGCCTGTGCAACATCGTGAGCTCACGCTCTTTTCATCCTGAAGCTGCAGCTGTCAGTGGGTTTGAGCATCTATGATCAAATGTAAGATGAATAAAACTAATTTCTGTGGTCCCTGCTACATCTTACAGATGATATAATGAATCTTCTTGAAACTTCTGAAGTTACTTTCAAAGCTATATGAGTAATTTTGCTGACATCTCAATTCATATGCCACCCCTTAGAAGAGCTTTTGATGTGTGGTTTCCTGTGTCTTTTGAAATGGATCATGACTACAACAACATGTCTGTTTTCCGGTCTCTCGTTGACAGCCCATAGCTTCAGGAGCAGAAGCTGAGAGCCCTAAGAACAGTTTATCCTTCTGGATGTGTAATGACCTGATATCCACAGCCTTAGAGAGTTACCCTCTGCCATATTGTCCTGTAGAAACTGAAGTTGCAGAAAATGAATCAAGGAGCTGAGAAAATATGCCATACATAACACAAGTTCCTGTTCATAAGAACTTTTCTCTCCAAATACAGCACAGGGTTTTGCTAATACAAAAAACCTCACCTCGTTAGTACTGCATACAAACACAAGTTGTGTTTTTTCCAGCCACCTAATATAATTTTGTGTGCAACAAACAGCATAGTATTTAAAGGAACGTGTACACTTACATGCTGTAGTCTAGCAATTCATGTCATGACATACAGAAGGTATCTTATTTCAATTCATCACTGAGGATAAAACATTCTGTAAAATGAGAGGATGTATTCTAATGTGCTATATAAAGGCAGAAAGACATGCTTTTTCAGCGTACCAAATTTATATATACATTTTTAGCTACTTACCAAGTCTGGGACTGTGACATCAAAGTGATTGGAAGCTCTGGGAGACACAAAATGACATCTACTGTTTGATTACTTTGGCTTTCAGTATAAGGATGTTGTCATTTAGTGTGTGAATAAAGAGGAACACACCAAAAAGGTCTAGAATTGACTACTTATTTCTAAACCAGACTAGAAGAGGACCACCACAAACACTCACATAGTAGCAAAATGAGAAGGGAAAAAATATTGTCAGAGGGAAGAATTTAAAAATTACCGTCAAAATCATTTATAAAACTTGCTAAACTATCAGTAAATAAAGATGGGGGAAAAAAAAAAGGCTTCAGTTCCTTGTTTCTGCTGTTGGAAACTGCCGAGTCATATTTTCACCTTTTCCTTGCAATCAATTAAGCATGAAAAGGTAATTCTTTTAAAAATGAAAGCTGAGATTTTTACATGGTCAAATGCCTCCAGCAAGTGGAGAAATATCGTGACTCACAAAAGAATCCTAAAAAGTAAATGTATATAAAATCAAAAAGGATGTGAAACTTCTATAAAGTCCATTCACAGACTCAATTGCCTTCCTATTCTTACAAGTCACAATTTTCTACAGGGTAGTTACTTGGAAAGATAAAAAAGTAGCAGCCTCATTGATATTTTCAAGACAGTTTTCATTACCAAGTAGTACTCATTTTATCTATCTGGTGACACATCACAATGAGAAAGGCTGTTTTATTTACTATCTCACCTGGTGCCAAAACCTTAATATTTTAACAGTACCGAAGAATAAAGTAAAGTGACAGATATCAATTTATGCATCACCACGACATCATAACAATTGAAAAGGACAAAATTCAACAATTAACTACTCATTTTACTGTGTGTACTTTCTGAATTTTCTAATAAGAAAAAAAAAATCAGAACTGCAATAAGAGATAAAGATTTGGAAAGCAGTAAGCTTGAGGAAAAAAAATAGAAAAAAAAGTGTGCATATTCAGTTCAACTTAAATGGCAATGCGGCAGAACAATAAAAATTAGGCTGCTGCTCCCATGGACAGCTCAGAGTGGTGTGAGAGTATTAAGTCGTGCTTCTGTAGTGCACTCCAAATGACACTACTGCTCAGTAGCTGTCACGAAAGTAGTATTCACAAATAAGGAGGAAAAAAAAAAAGCCACATAGAGCTTAAGGGGACTGAGCATTAATCTGTACAGAAATATGAAGATTAGACACTAACCAAGCAACAACTGAACTAAGTGTGGACATAACTGTCCAGAAGTATTTGACAAACTAAACACTTTGGAAGGAGGGGAATTGTTTAGTGTGATACCTAGGGCCATAACTGCAAACAATGGGAAGAAATTAGGAGGGAAGATTTAGGCCAGATATCAGCAAAACATCTCAGCAGAGTTATTGTACTGTGAAATAATCTCCCAAGGGATGCAGCTGAAACCCCATTGTATGGGAAATTGAAAACTAGCTCCAATTAGAGCTAAAAACTTCAATGCAGCAAACAATACTGCCTCAGTGGAATGATGTCCTGGATTGACTTAATAGCTTTTTTCCCAATTTCTATCATATTTCATCGCAGAATGCACAGATGTAAGACAGTTTTAGAAGAACAGTGTTTTTCACAACAAAAGAAATTGTTTTAGCTAAGTACGCTTAACGGTTTAAACATCTATCACTCCACCAGTCATTGCTATAGCATCTAAATATGCCATATGGGCAAGCATATTTTTCTTAAAACTGACCCTGGCCTTGATGATTCTTTTTGATCCTCCATTTTAATAGCTGAAGCAGATTGAGTTAAAATTCCATCTGAAGAGATGATTAGGAACATTTGTAATATAACAGCGTATCAAACAGAACAACGTTACTGCCAGTTAAAAAAAAACAAAACAAAACAAAAAAACATAAAAAACCAAACATGCAATGTTCATCACACAAAGCTAAAAAAAAAAAAAACTTCATAACACTAGTGAACTAATTGTAGTAGTTCTACAGAAATAGACTTTTCAACTCTGTATGTGTACAAACAGCTTGCACATAACAGCTTACATTTTGTTTGTATTTTCTTTCCCATTGTGTTCTTACACTTTCTGGAATGTTTTGCTTTGCATCTGTGGAAGGCTCCTTGGGTGACCCTACAGGCAATAAAGACATGTAGAAAACACTCCAAGGGACATGATTGCTTTGCACATCACGCACAACTCAAAGGTACCATTGTTGGAAACAATATTGTAATTTGTTTATGGAACATTTCACTAAGCATGTAGTAAGAAGCAGCAATAAAGAGGTTTGATAAATGAAGAGTTTTTCCTCCATTAATGCATTTCTGACAATGCAGTTTTCTGTAACTTCTTCACATTTGCCTTCTTTCAGTTTAATATTTTCTGTAGCACTGCCTCTACAAACCTTGAAGTGCCCTCAACTCGGTAAGATACAGGCAGATTTCAGAAATGACTGGTTATTTTACAGCATGTGTAAGCAACTGAAAAAATAAGAACACGGCAATTTCATTAAAATCATATAATGTCACTTAGAGATTGGTACATCGCTACATCACTTATTTTGCTCATGGACAGAAGGACCTCCTGTCTGATTTACTGACTGATTCTGAGTCCCAGTCGTAACTGCAATACTAAGGAACTAAACTGAATCTCCCTGAGAACAGAGAACAGCCTCGTATCTTGACAGCTGGCCACATTCAATAACTGTTATGGATACAAGCACCGCCACAGAAACAATGAGTTGGATTAAGATTTTTTTTTTTTTTAATAGGCACTTGAATTAATCTAGAGAAACATCCTCCCATCTGGCAGAACATAAGAGAATTAGCATACATATATCAAAACAAAATTCAGTGTTATATATATATATTTTTTTTTTTTCCTTTGATTTCCATTGATTTTCACCTTCTAATACCACATATATGTTACGTTCAAAACAACACTAAATGATAAGAATAAATTATTCATGAATCGGGTGGTGAGGCCCTGGAACAGGTTGCCCAGAGAAGCTGTGGATGCCCCAGCCCTTCAGGTGTTCAAGGCCAGGTCAGATGGGACCCTGGCAACCTGGCCTAGTGGGAGGTGTCCATGGCAGGGGGGTTGGAACTGGATGAACGTTAAGGTCCCTTTCAACCCAAACCCTTCTATGATTCTATAACCAAAGACTAACCCACCTGAGGTCTTGATATATTTTATTCCTGTTCTAGCAACAGCTGCAGCAGGCTATTGCACATGCACAACAACAAATTGGTCCACCAAAGGAACACAGGAACTACCTGTTTCTGAATGGATTCAGAAAGCTCCAGGCTGAATTAACAGCTGGCTAAACACTGTCCAGATTTTTTCAACATCTTTCAAGAGATACACTAAGCTGCAAATTTTACACTTAAGGTATAATTTGATAGCTCTCTTATGACCTACAGAGTGTGTTATAGGCAAGAGCTGTTAAAATGCCAGAGATGAAACTCCAAGCACATTTTCTGTGTGACAGCTGTGCCTGGAACAGCATTTGAAGCCACAGAATATAATAACAATATCAAGACCTCAGCTCCCACTAGCTACCTGCTGAAAGCCACAGCAGCTGTGTGGAGTTGCATCTCCAGTTTCCTAGGAAACTTTTCTCTGGCACTCTGGCGGTTCCAAGTTGTCTTGGATGTATGCAGCTGCAGAAAGCCTTTTGGAGCCGACAAGCTGCGCCTGGTGCAGTGTCTCCACAGAATCCTCCCCGTGTCTGGAAGCACTAGTGATTTCAAAAGGCATGGTCATGATGCTCATCCCTGCTGCATGCAAATTGCCTATAGCAAACATGTGGCATAAGGACTGCAGCAAGGTTAATATTCACTTCTGGAAATAACTCTCTGTCAGGACAATCTTGCCACTCTCTTGGGCTAAAGGTGAGTTTTCCCTGTCTCCCGTAGTTACAGTTTGAGGATCCACAGAGACCTGGAAGCAGCCTTGCAGTACTGGAAGACAATTACATTCTCTTTGGCTTTTAGAAAGTGAATCCCATCATATTCCCAGAAACAGAGAAAAGTTAGCTGCATGAAAACTGCTGACGTATACAAGGTTTTGCAGAAGAGTTGATTGGTTTCTGTTTCAAGTAGAAAAACACCTTGGAAGTCCCAATCCAGCAGGTAAGCAACCATTTTTCAGAATAATGATGCCCTTGTGTATAAACAGCTTTCACCCAAGCAGAGCTCAAGTTATCAATGTAATTGCATAGATTTACAAAGGGATAGTTTGGGGTGTTTTTAAACCAGAAATCTAGAAGTAGACTTCTAGTTATACAAGAAAAATTGTAAAGAAATTTTTGTTGGACACAAGCCAAAAGAATCTGTTATGTGGAATATCCAAAGAGTACAAACTGCAACATGAGGGTACTCCAGTAACGTGTTCAAAAGGGAGAATCTCTTTCACAGATGAAGACTTCTTACAGTGGCCAGTTCTGAACTATAACCTTCTTCCAGCTATTATTCTGGCCTACCCCTCCTTAACAGCATCTGCAAAGAAAAACTGGGCTATTTATTAATTAAAAATATAATTAAGAATTATTTAAAGTCACATAATTATGAATAGTAACAACACAGACCGCTTTTGGGATCCATAAATATACAAAAATGTGCAGCTTTACATTGCTAATACCACACATTTATCACAATTATTCCCAGTAAAACTTATGGGTTCCCACAGTAACATCTGGACACTATCTCAGCACTCCTAAAGTCAATGAGTTACCTCACTCTGAGCAAACCTCACACCAATTTTCCTGTCATCACACTGTACAGCACAGCCTACATACCATTCTTCACAGAATCACAGGATGGCTGAGGTTGCAAGGGACCTCTGGAGGTCATCTAGTCCAACTTCCCTCCTGAAGCAGGGTGAGCTAGAGCACGTTGCCTAGAACCATATCCAGGCTGGTTTGAAATATCTTGAAGGAGGATGACTCCGCCACCCACTCTGGGCAACTTGTTTCAGTGTCCAACCACCCTCATAGGGATGGGGGGAACTCTCTCACATTTAAATGTAATTCTCAGCATTTCAGCTTGTGCCCATTGCCTTTTGTGCTGTCACTGGACACTGCTGAGAAGAGTTTGGCTCCATCTTCTTCATGCCCTGACAAGATCCCTCTCAGCCTTCTCTTCTCCGTGCTGAACAGCCCCAGCACTCAGCCCCTCCGCCCACAACAAGACGCTCCAGTCTCTTCATTACTTCCATGACCTTCAGTGCACTCACTGCAGCACGTCCACGTCCCTCTTGTACTGGGGAGCCCAGAACTGGACGCAAGATGCCAGAAGTGTCTCACCAGTGCTAAGTAGAGGGGCAGGATCACCTTCCTTAACTTGCTGGCAACTGTCCTAACGCAGCCCTGCAGGCCGTTGGCTTTCTATGCAGCAAGGGCACATTGCTGGCTCACGGTAAACTTGGGTGTCCACCAGGAAACTCCCTCAGGCCTTTTCTGAGGAGCTGCTTTCCAGCCAGTGATCCCCCAGCACACGTGGTGCATGAGGTTGTTCCTCCCCAGGTGCAGGACTTTCCACCTTCATTTGCTGAACTTCACGAGGTTCCTGCTGGGCCATTTCTCCAACCTGTTGAGGGCCCTCTGAAAGGCAGCAAACCCAACTGGTGCAGCAGTAACTCCTCCCAGTTTTACGCTGCCTGCAGACTTACTGAGAAGAAGCTTTAGCTTGCTCTTTTTTATCCAAGTGAAGCCTCGTGTCAGACAAGCACTATTCAAATTAATAGTCAAATCCAGATTTAATTTGCTGCTAAGCAGTAGGCTTTTTTTTTTTTTTTTTTAGAGGCATATTATAGTGAAGAGAATCATTTATTTGTGTATTTATGGGAAAGTCGATCCGTGAGTGGCGTTACTACAGGCCAAAAAGGCATATGAACAAAAGCTGGCAGGGGCATTCTTTAATACTATTAGCATTCCTCTAGTTCACAGTCACTTCTTGAAGCAGATAGCTAAAACACCAAAAAGTCTTCTCCAGTTGCTTCTGTGCGAAGTCTAACCCAGAGATTCATTATTCAATGACTGTCTCTGGGAGAACTGTCTGAAACAATATTCCAGTATATATATATTTTCTCAAGCTTGCTTATTGGTCATTCTAGTATATTTCCCAAAATGTCTTAGATTTTGGACACACGTTCAAACTCTCAACAGCCGCTAATTTTGAGCCATTTCAGAGACAACAGACATGCATAAAAATGTTTCACAGTCCTGAAATTAGGGCACAAGACCTACAAGATCCATTACTCTGTCTCGACATGGGACCGTTCCCTATCTTGCAGGGAAGACATTTTGAGAGGCTCCTACCCTACACCTGAATTTACTGTGTAATACTGGATAGGGCCTATGGGGTCTCAGAGTAATTTAAAAAAAGAAAAAAAAAAAAAGCCATTGTGTTTTTCAATAGGAACAAGCATTAAGAGCTATAAAGCATGAAAGTACCCAAATTCGATCTAAACTGCACATTAGAAGCCTGAATCCAAGAACACCATATAAAAAGTCCTCATCTAACCACACTAATGCCTGAAGGTTCATCATTTTGGTTGATCAAATCATGAAGGCTCTTATATTTCTACTACTGTGCTTGCACAGAGAAAACACAGCTTTGAAACCTAACACATACTTAAATTTAAAATCCTCGTATCAGGCACACATTTAAGTCTTCTAAGTTGACCTAGCTGGCATGCATAGAGAATGACTGCACAGTGGCAAAACTGCACAGGATAGGCCAAGAATACAACATCTTAGCCTCCTTCTAATTTTTGAGCATTTAAAATACTTGGATCCTTCAGCATTTCACATCCTGCCAAGTGCTGTAGCTGCTTAAAAACAGGTAAAACCGGGCATCAGCAGTTTCACCAAAACCTTCTCACATCTTCAGTTTTAAAGAGAAGTGTCATTCAAGTGTCATGCCCCCCCATACCTAAGTGGGGGGACTAAAATTTAGGAGCCAATTTCAGTCTGCACCCCAGTAAATCGTTACCTAAATCAGGGCTACTTAGTGTTGTGAGATCATAGAATCATGTGTCAGATACATCCGACTTCCAGCATTTTCTAGCTCCAAGTAGACAGTTCCTCCAGCGGGCCTGTTCTCTGCTCTGAATCTCATTCCTGTTCACCAAATTCTCTCGTGTGTTTCTCGTGGATGTTTGTGGCTTTTAACTCCCAGGAACAGGGAGTATGTAAGAGCGAGGTGCGGCAGAGATCAGTGTCACTCTATTCAAGTTCATCAGTTTGAGCTTCAGAATCTGTTTTCCCTTCAGAAATTCTCGTGGTTCCCATTTTCAGATGTGATTCAGATAATTAGTTTTTCTGTACTATTGACTGTCTCATTGACTTGCAATATAGCTTCACCAATATTGATTTTTCATAGTTCAGTTCCTATGTGCCTCAGTTCTCATGAGACATTAACCTAAGACAACACACTGGCAGGGGGCATGACGGCTGACAACTAAATACTCGACTTGTATCAAATGAAACATTTGATCTAAAACAAATATTTATGTGTCAGCTCGGAGCAGTCTAACCCATTACAAAAATAAAAGCTAAAAGGGAAATCAGAGAAGATTTCTGATCTCAGAAAAGACTCATTAAGTAGCAATTACGAAACCTTCCCCCTCCTACAACGCAGTGGCTAGTGCCATTCCTATTTGCATTGTATCTCCATCTCTGGCCAACACTATCTTTGTTTCAGTTCCCTTCTCCAGGTCAGGCCTGATGAGTCAAGGAGAGGCTACAGAATTGCATGGCAGAGAACACGAGTAAACGGTCTATACTGCTAGTTTTGTTGGTCTTAAATTGTTGGGGTTTTGTTGGCAAATTAATCAATCACTACGCTCTGCTAAAGCACTTGTGAATAAGAAACTGTGTCCTTTTTAAAAAACTTTATTCCTCTTTATTCCTTTTATTCATTTTTTTTGTCTTTAAAATGGAGACGCCACCACTACCTGGTAAGTGTGTTATGAAAAAGAGCCGTGTGCTCAGAACCTAATATAACAAAGACCAGACAGGCACCTTAGCAAGGCAACATGGTTTGGAATACTTTATCCAAACTAAACACCACTTCCACTACTTCCTTTGTAGATCTCAAAATATAGCAGTAGTAATAATGGGCTGTAATTCTTTAAATAGACCTCTTTACACAGGAATCTGCATTCTAATCCGCTGCCGTAGACTGCCAAGCACGTCAGCATACCTGCTCTTAGCACTGGGGCACTTAACAGCGGCCTTTGATGTATCTGGTGTCAGAGGTAGTTGATATTAGGAAAAAAAAAAAAAAAAAAAGCAGCTCATCAGAAAGCAGTGTCACAAACTGTCTGAGGGAAAGCGCTCTCCAAATGTTTGCTGTAGCTGTGTATCCATCCCAATTAAACTTCCTTAAATACACTGGGGACATTCAAAACGGTTTGCAGTGATTTAACTGTGCAGCTCTCACTGACATTTCTGGGAGTCACGATGATAAATCCCCACACATTGCTCTGAAAGTTCCTCAGCATGTTGGAGGCATGTGTCAAAGTCAGGAGAGCTCTCCTAATGAGCCCTGCTCCCTTTGATGTTTCCACTGGATAGCATTTCTGGCACTGAATGTTTTAGACGTCTCATGCAAAAAAGTCAAACAGTTTTCACCTTTGATAACCATACATCTTACTTTAAAAGCCTGAACTTCTAAATATTGGGGATAAAGGGCGATTCTTTTATGTCCTTTTTGCCATTGAGAAGTAATGCTTTTGTTGGCAAAAATGAATAATGTTTCATGTTCTGTAACCTTAGAATACACTAGTCAACCAATGGCAATGAGGCTAGAAATCAGTATATGAAGTCAAGTAGTGCTAATGCACTGAATACCACATTTCTCAGTCAAAAGTATTTTGAAACTGGGGATATTCATTTTCATGTAATGATTCACTAAAGCCTATGGAGAAAATATCTGGAATTTTAAGGAGAGCCACCAGAGGTTCTGGTGAGCCAAACTTCTGAATGTAAAGTTCAAGTGACGTGTCTGATTTTAGTATCCTTAAGTGCAGCGTTTGCAGTTCATGGCAAAGAGCAAAACTTAGAAAGAACATTAGCATTATTGAAAAACAGTCTAATCTACTTCATCAGGATGCACTTGCTAAGATTAGAGCAGAAAATATTCTGCCTCTTCTAAGCAATTAGAGAGACATCAGAAATTCATAGCAAAGGGAAAAGGTTGCATATACATAAATTTAAGAGGCCTAAAGAGCAGGTATTTTATTCCCTCATTGCAAAAACCATTTTTGCACCATATTCACAAGCATTCTTCTGATTTTAGGGAAGAATAACAGTCACTGAGTTTTTGAGATCCCATTTAAAAATCTATTTGCTGGTCTAAAAGGGCCCGTGCCTTTGCTCATTCAAGTTCAAAACTTGATGAACTCTTCAGATGAGAACAAGCTTAGGAAAAATCCTAAGCAGATAATGGGTACATTCCAGTACAAAACTAAAATCTAAGAAATCAGAAAGCGCACAATACAGCATGTTTTGGGAAGGTTTTCAATTAGGTTTATAAAGTACAAGAAGCTGATTTAGCACGCTGATTCTCTAGCTCTAAGGGTAAATCGCTCTGCCTGGCTACAAAGCCGGAGCCTCTGGAGACAGCCGTGCTAACACGGCCCAGCAGAGCAGCATGACTGCACAGGCAGCGTCCGACTTCTGCCCAGGTACCTGTCAGTAAATCACATCCCTGTGTGCATCCTAATTCTCAGTCGTATTCAATAAACACAACCACCAAAGGAAGTTTTGATCAAGTAGCATGTGGAGGATTTGACCTGGTACGTTACAGGGGGATCTCCTGGAGCCTATACCAAAATCCCAGTAGCTACAACACAGGCTGTATAAGGAACTTGAAACCTTTCATTGTAATTTCTTCATACTTTTTGTCCTGCTCCTGAACAATATAAAGGTCTTAAAGGTTTCTTTGCCTGCTTTTCTTGGGCAGGCATAAGGACCCCTTCACTACAGTACATTCATGACAGTTTTTTCCAATCTCATAGAAAGATTTCCCATTAGACAGCTTCCACAGCCGCAGCTGAGCACAACAAAACCTGGAAATGAGAGTTATCCACACGATTTGTCATTTTCAATCCTGCTCAAAGCATTACCAGTCTCATCCCACCAGCTACTGGTGTAGGCCAAGCCCCCTAAAAGCACTGCTGTGAAAGGATTCAGCCAGCGCTGCCACTCACAGGGCTCGTTAAAAGCTATCAAGGCTCATTGATTGTGCAAACACAGGAGCTCACTGAGACACTCCTTCAAGTTTGGAAAGTAGAGTAAAATGTGGGAAGATGATTTTCAATTATATGGTGAATTATTGAATATCAAACTATCCAACAGAGACGAGACTATGAAAGTTAGATTTTAATCTGCAGTATATTCTCTGAGGATGTTTCAGGTCATATGTGGCAGACAAGCAGAGGGGAAAATCATTGTTCCCCAGCACTGAGATACTGCTAGATATACCTTTCAAAATTTTAGGTCCTGGCCGAACTAAGTGTCATTGCCTACATAAACAGCCTTCTGCTTTCTGTTTTACATCCCTCAGCTCGTGTTTCAAAGTGTCCCAATGCATCTGCCTGCCTAATGAGGAGGAGCAAGTGATCCAGAACTCGTTTAGTATCTTCTTTTCACACAGAACCAAGTCTGCCTGCAAACACCAACCGTGAATTGCATTTTCATTTGGCAAGTTTCCAGCAATGCACAGCACCACCACCACGGAAAAAACGCTGTACTCATCAGAACAAAACAAGGGAATGTTCATGTCATAACCAACTTAACCATCATCCAGGCTGGAGTTTGACAAGGATATGGGAATACCAAATCAGACTGAAGTTCAAAAGGGTTCTGTATCATTTGAGACCCTAAACAAGAAGCTTGAGCACCACAGCAGCAGTGCAGCACAATCACAAGACCAGTGCACTGGGTAATAATGACTTGCAGTGTTTCTGCAGTAACAAACACTTTGAAACAACACTAAATAAACAGAGGAGAGAAGGACATTCCTCGCAAGGTAGTACAGCGATGGCCTTAGATTCCAACATGTTTCAAGATACTAGAAATTGAAATTCTAATAGAACAGCCGTCTTTTGCAGGACCCCATGTGGAGCCAGAAGTACATATTTGGACATAATTCCTTGGTGACAGATTTAGGAGAAATTAGTTTAGAAAGAGAGTAATTGGGAATTCTTCGCACCACAATATTTGGTGCGGGAATGTCTCCTTACCCTTGATTGTCCTTCAGAAGTGTATCAAAAGTCCTAGCTTTCCTCAGTATGCTTTATGCATAATTCTCTCAAAACCTGTAAGAACATAAAGCTGGCACAGCTACACTGGGGCTGTGAAATGAAAACACTATGATTTCCTGCATACATGAAATGAAAAAACTATGATTGTCAGCATGCATTTTATTTGCCACTCATTCCCTCCTTTCAGCCATTCATTCTGATGCCGCCGATAAATACATGATCTGCTATTTCCCCACAAGATTTTGATTCATTGAATGCACAAACACTTGCTGAAGAAAAAAAAATCAGCCTTAGCAGTTAACATCTGGTAACATTTTACACAACTGACAAATGGGTTAAGCTCCACATAAGCAGCAACTCAACCTAAAATCCATTAAAATTACTGCATTGTATTTAGTATCAAGGCAGTAAACTTTGAAAAACAGTCCGAGCCAAAGCTGACACAAATAATCCACACGACGTTGTACTGCTTATCACAATAGACTTTTCCTAGTAAAACCAAAAAGATGCAGCATGGTGGATATTGTCGTGGCAAAGAAGTGCAAGGTTAGAAATAACTTGACAAACCACAGTAAACAAAACACAGCTGTTCTTATTTGCAATCCCTACCTATGTCAGACTATGAGCATACAACCAGCTGAAGAGCGTATGCTTCAAGTTCAAATACTGCTCTGTAAGTTTCAATAGCTTATTTTGTCAGCCTTTACCTTGATGATAGAACCTAAATAATTTCATTAATTCATTCCTCCCTTGCACGAGTTCATCATTACGTACTGCACTGAAATATTGCATAGAAGTGGCACCAGTTACTGTGCCATGCCAAAAGGCTGCTCTGGGATCTTGAGCCTTTCGTTTCTGAAGCAGTGCTAATTTCCTTCTCGGCATTTTTCACATATTGGAGCAAAAAGCCATCCTGTGGAGCAAATATCTGAAAACATCTTAGGTTCCCATATTTTAATCTCAACTTCTTTACACGCAAGTTTGCACCTCCTCTAAAGGTTTAGGATTATGCAAACAATAATCCGTCTTTCTACAATCCTAACCCAGTATTACAAAATGGGCTTAAACCCCCAAACCACTATTTTGCCACAGCAGTGCTCTCTTCCAAAGACAGAAAACCATCTGAAAGCTAATAATCTAAAGAAGGAAATATTCTTTATTTCTGCAAAGATGCTATTAATGGGATGACATTACACAATGACAATAAAAAGGAATTGCTTTTTCTGAACACTAAACTCCTTCAGCTTGAAGTGAAGAACTGGCACTATCCGAGCAGTTCTGTATTATGTGTCACCCTCTACAGGACAGCCGCAACTGACATTAAAAAGATCTACTACTTTTTTTTTTCCCCTCTTATTTCTACAGCATTGGCGAGCCCAATGAGAGCAGCGGGTGTCCCTGAGCAGTGGACCCTCGCTGACAAACTGATGAAGTACGTACCGGAGAAGCAGACAGGTGGGGCTGGACTGGAAGCTCCCAGAGGATACAAAATGGGCAGGAGTGGCTGACAGACCACCCAGCAGCGCTGCCTTTCGGAGGCACCTTGGGATAAATGGGCCAGCAGGAACCTCATCAAGTTCAACAACGGGAAATGCAAAATCCTGCTCCTGGGAGAGAATAACCCTATGTACCAGTACAGTTTTGAAGACTGATTATGAAAATTTAGATGCTATCCCATTCAAATTTTATGTCCTCTGCGTGGTGCCTGATCATAGCGCTGAAGGTACGAGTTTAATTTGCAAAGATGTCTCATTCCTACAGTTTCTACTGAAGCCCACAGAAATTACAGTTGATTTAGCATCTCTGAAAATCATTCTCACAAGTTGGCATCATAAAAAAACATACAGTCACTTCACTTTGGAAAGTGTTTGTTTGTTTGCTATCCCCCACCAAAAAAAAAAAAAAGAAAAAAAAGAAAAAAAAAAAGAAAAAAAAATGAGCTGAGAATATCTCTAGCTATTTAAGCACAGCTCTACATTATAATTTTTTATAACGCTTAAGACTAAAAGTCTCTTCTACTCATTACTAAAAAATTTGCATCCTTATTTCCTTATTGTTCTTAGCAAGAAGTTTAAAACATCAGAAGTATGCAAACTTTCAGTTCTAGTTTACAGTCAGATTTCACTGTAAATCAACTTCTAAAACACTGGTTTTAATTTTGCCTAAGGAGGCATAGCTAAGTTTAAATTCCTCATGAATAAAATTAACTCAGGATAAATCTCATTTAAACTAAACTCAGATTTCTCCACTGGTTTAATTAAACTCATTCACAATTTTTCTGTTAATGAAACTGGAGCAATTCTCAACGTCTGTGTCATAATCCAGGTGTCTAAATCTCAGTGAAATTTAGGGGAGGGTAACCCCTCAGTGACTCTGCACCAATTTTATCTCAGACCTCAGCTACATTTCCAACACATGCTCTCTGGATCAAGCCTGATAACATGAACAAGATCGTACTTGCATAGGCACATCCTTGTAGACTGTTGAAAATGCAATACCTCCTGACAGAACTGAATCAAAATCGTCCCTTCAACACTCTTTTGCTCCAGTAAGGATCACCTTTAGTAAGTCTCCAAAACAGTATTTATTAAATCCCTTGCTAAAAGAAGGCATTCTCTGTAGTTTACCTTGTTATAGGTAGATGCCAAGGTCACAGCCTTTAGTCCTCAATTTTTTTTCCCAGTTTGTTTATTTTGGCACAGCAGTTACCAGCTTGGCTCTGGATTACAGCCTAGTCAGTCTCTGCTGCACAGGAGCATCGGATTATTCTCCTCACCCCATCCTCCCATATCCTTACAGCAAAAACCTTTCCCCTGTAGACAGCTGTGCACCTGCCATAGCACGTAATGTTCATCAGCTTCAGCAAATGCAATAGGGAATAGGGGCAAAGTACAGAGAAAGAAAATCACATATACCAAGTTATAAATTCACAGAGAGCACCAGCTAGCAACAACAGGCCAAAGAGCATTATTGAGGATTTTTTCTGTGCATTCAAAGGTAGCAGTTTTGGAAGGCGTGAACTTGCCTTGGACATCTCTTCTCACGATGTAATCAGTGGATTTTCTTAGTCACACTAACTAAATAGTCAACTAGAGCCTTTTTTCTGTAGAAAGGTGAAATCAAGTCTTTGTCACATTCTGGCAAAAAACGGAAATTGGAGACAATAAAGAAACAAGCAGAAAATAAAATAATTCCTGTAGCAAGCCAAACAAAATAATTTTGTCTTTGTATCATGATTCTCTAAAATAGCTTGCTCTCATTATTTTCACAGTAAGTCCACCTATACCATTTTAAACAGAGAATACATTTTAGTGTATGATTTATTGTGATTTACCGGAACGAAAGATTTGAGTACAAAGCAGAAATCTGCAAAACGCTAGCAGTTGCTCACTCTTCTAAGTTACCAACAGTTGTTTTACTTATGGTTACAGCTTCTTAGAAAGTTATTAAAGGAACATAATTACATACTTTTACTGGGTCTCAAGTCTTCAACATCTACCATACTAGCATTGCCACATTTTGGGATAACACATGCCAAGAGAATGAAGACTGAGCTCACTTCCCAAGGAGGACTTGTGAGTGCTATGGAGCGCATGCTAAAGATATTAGCCTAAATATTATACTCTGGTAATGCAGCTAATTGTCATTTGCACCTATTTTAATCATGAGTGTTGTGGACTGCATCAGACAGAAAGACCTTCACAGCACCCATTACAACTAATGGCGTAGGATAAATATGAAAACACATAGTCTCACTGCTACTAAGACAGATGTCAGACACATTGCAAGTACCTCAAGGTAACATAAAAGTGGCTATTAGTTGTTATCTTAATAGTAAGACTCTTTTCTTGGCTGTGAAAAGCATGAGTTTTCACAGAGTGTAACAATTTTCTACTCTAAACCTGATTAAAAAAGTACTTTACAACTCCTGCAGAGAGAGATCCTTGAGCTGCGATGCCTTCACCAGATTGTGTAATGATTAAAGCTTTAAAAAACTTCTTTGCCCTATCAAGAAACTTCTTGAAATTTCAGAAACTTTTCTATCATCACTGAATGAAAATGAAACAGAAACCTAAAATATTCATGCACAAAAAAAATAACCAAAAATAAAAAACCCACCAAGAGAAAAGGGAAAAGATATTCTACGCCTTTGCAATAAAAAGGACATTTTGTATGTGGCTGTGGGTGACCTGATTCAAGTCTTCACTGTGCCATTTTCCTACATCATAAGTAAAATATTGTAGGTGTCTGACTGTATGTTTTTTCAGGGAGGGCCTTCTAACTTCTCTTCTGTCTGTTTTCTTTTTGACCTCAAAATCTGATCTATCTTTTTTTGACTTTTTTTTTTTCTGTAACTGGAACATTCCCAAGAAAAGTTCTGTTTTCAGTAATTCTAATTTCTGATGAAATAAGCTTCATAGAAGATAATTCCTGAGCAGTTCTAGTAATGTGTGATATAAAAAGAAATACACAGACGGACTGAAAATTTAATTACAGAATCTCCCAGGGAAAATGGTTTCCTTCTCACAATGGGCAGGGGCCAGGACTGTAAAACACAGGGGACCATGTAGAACTTCTGCCATAACAGATGGGGGTTACAGGCACACAGAACAGCTATAAGTATTTCTTCAAAACAGAATAAAAACGTGGAAAAACAAACAATGGACAAAGCCATGAAAAACCATAAAGTTTTCTTAGGTCACTATCTATGTCAAGAATTTGATTCAGATTTGCCCATGGTACAAAGCGTGCATCAACTTGGGTCATGATTTGAATGTCACTAAAAGTAATCACTGAAGTATGTAAAACCTTATCTTTCATCAATTCATTTTTAAATGGTCCCTCAGGACCTTGTTGTACTCTGGTGTTTCCTCCAGGCCCTTGTTGTGTGTGAGTTACCTGACGAACACTAGTCACAGGAAGAAGCTTCTTCCAGAAAAAGCACCTGGTAACATAAAGTCCCCAAAACAACCCCAGTTGCTCTTTTGATACATCTGTACTGATTAATAAAAGACACTCTGAGCTGTTCTCTAGCACTGGGGCCATCTCCCATGGAATGGTCCAACCAGAAATCAGTAAGCCTCCAGCACTGAGTTGGCCACATCCATGTGCCTGCTGGGGATGCTCATGGTTACTCTCAAAATACACCCAGGAGTTGTCTGGGAGGACGAAGCCAAAGCTGTGTCAGGGACCGACAGAGCAGTTTAATAGTGCATTTCACATCTACGTTCATGTACGTGTGTCTGCACGCTGCCACTGTTTAACTTAATACATTTTATGCAACAGGAGTGGTTTTTGCATATTCTTACATTATTTGCAGTGCCGCATGAATGATTCAGTGCCATAGTTTAGTGGGTCACACACACAGGAATGGAGTCAGATTGACAGATTTCTGTGGTTCAGCCTTATTATTAGATAAAAATTAAAGAGAGATTAATCCCAGAGACAGATTTACAAAAAAAAATAGGACAAAACTGCAATATAAACCAATATTAGTTTTTACATCACTGATTTATGCAGCTTTTCAAATGGCTCCTAGGATAAGGTAAATAATTTCTAGAACGTAACCTTGAGTATTCTAGGAGTCAAAAACCATTTACTCCTGTTGTCTAATACCCCCTGAAAAGACCTTCAGCATCCTTATGCAATGACCTATCAGGATCAGTTTAGGTTACTAAGTTTCCTCCAGGTTCCCTACAAACAGAGCTTGCTTTCCCTTAAAGGCAACAAAACCAGGAGAGAAAATGGGAAGAAATTGTTTTCTTTCTTTTATACTTAATATACCTAACTACACTAGCAATGCAGAGTTAGGAAACTTCTAACTGCTGCTACTGCTGATACACCAGTTACGCTAGGGAGCCTGGAGATGCTCAAATATAACTTGTCTTGAAACTTCTGCCCATACCTTTTCATTCATTGCCTTGAATTATATGTGCTCTGAGCTACAGGAAATCTAAATTCCTTTTCCCATGAGCATCATGAGAGCTTGCAGAGCTGTCATTTATTTCACAGAATTTATTAATTGTTTTAATTTAGGGGAAAGAATATTTTTGGTTTAAAGTAGGGTTACAGGAACACGGTTTCTTAATATGACAGTGGCTCTATCACAAGGTATTTCTTATCACCTCTTTTGATAAAAGAAAATAGCTGATTTTAGAATAAACTTTCTGTGGCACTGAATAGAATTCCTGCTTCAGGGTTTGCAGAGGGTCTAGAGATCAGTAGAAATACTATTTCATTGTCACCAGTGGATAATGCAGCATTTTAGTTGAGGATTTCAATGCCCAAAAGACAAAAGTTCCCTGGGGAAGGGAAGGTTATATACGGGTGTCTGTTCTACATTTAGCATTTCACAGTTAACACGGTTCTGTCAGCCTTGTTCCGAATAGGAGCAATCAAAATGAGTATATCAAAACCTATGCTTGAAGTTGTACTTTATGGTGTCAGAGGAACGATCTTTACTGCAACATTAGATTCGTATCAGTTTAGAACATTGACTCATATTTTGCCCTGCCTCCACGTCCCTGGCCCAGGATGGATTGTGAGACCCTACCGGGCATCTTCCAGTCAACGGAGAATTGGTCTTAGTGCAAGAGTTACTGAGCCCATACAAAACTCCAGTGAAAGGAAAAAAAAAAAAAAAACAAACAAATAAAAAAGGAATAAAAAGTCCTCTGCAGGGGGGAAATTCAGCATCTGTAAGAGCTGCTGCACTCCTGCTGCTTTACTAGCTGTCAGAGCTGACTTCACTATTCTGCCCAGCCTATAAAAGGAAAATCTCAATTACCTGTGTTAAAGAGTCATTCTCTTACGTAAACTGATTACTCAGGATGTATTTTGATAGCTGCGTTTGTCCCTAGTGGAGAAGACAGTCTGCTTAACTGTCCAGAAAATATATTCTGCCCACCTGCATCCTTGTAATTGCTAACAAAACAGAAATCAAAATAATTACTGGTGCAAGCATCTCCAAAGCCTACCAACAGGCATTTCAGGCCTGGGGAAAGGTTTTATAATCTGAAAGGCAGAGGACAGCTGAATTCCACTAGTGGCCGAATTAAAAAATGATCACTTGCAAAGTCCCCACAGTCAAAAATTTAATTTGTGTGCTATTTTCAAGAAATCTGAAATACATATGTTAATTTAATGTATCTGAAATAAACACACAGTTTCGTTGCCTGAACGCTGGAATGCAAACGAAGCAGAACCACTTCAAGCAAAAGCAACACTATTTTATAAGAACACGGGTTTTGACTCTTACTGAATTCTACAATCACTTATATTCATTTTTATTTTGAAATCATACCAGAAACACATTAAGCTTACTTTGGAAACCAGTAGACTTTGCTTGCATGAGGGAAAAACCTGCTTAAGGGTTTTATTTTTCTCCAGAAGAAAATGGAAACAAATAATATTGTTTCAAGGCAATTTAGGGTTGATGGGAATATTGGAATTCCTTGTATCACCTCCCATGAGTTACATGGACTTACAGTATATTACATCTTGTTCAGCACAGCCTCAGATTGGAAATTACAAACAATATACCAAAAGCCTCCAGCTATGAGGCTTATAATAGTAAATATAATTTGGAGTAGCTTACATTTTTCCAAAATTGTATTCATTTTAGAAAAAGAGTGATGTTTGTAGAATCTGATTTCATTTTCCTTATTTTATAAAGTACAACAAAAATCAAATAAATGCTTCACTGAGCAACTTAATATATATAAAATGGCTTCAAGTAATTATCTGCAACAGTGTCTTGGAAAAATAACACATTTGTTATTTTTGGCATTTCCTAGTTGGTGTATGCAAAATGTCTCAATATTTAACTGTTATATGTCAGCCACATTCACTGACCTGCTATTTGCTAGACAGCTCCCTGAAAGGATAATTGTTCATTTTCTTTTCTATGGACTTCTAGACTGGAATAATGTTTACAGAATTTGACAGACACCTTACAAAATAAAATTAATCCCTACAGAAAATAGAGCAAAACTTTCCAACAACTAAGAATTCTTGTTCTAGACCTGGTCTTGAAAATTAGGGTCAAGACACTTAAGGAAAGTAACTCTTTTTTTGCATGACAGCTTCAGCACAAAAGACTGAAAAACCACAGGACATATTTGCTTCTGTGATTAGGAATACATACAAAAAAAATATAAAAAGGAAATTTTTGCTAGTGAAGAGAATAACAGCGATATCATTTTTAATATCCAGAAGAAGGTATTATTTCCAGTCACCAAACATTTCCCACCAGGCTCAGTGCGTCTGCTGTAAGTAATGAGGACCAAGAAATGAGAGCAGGGATTAGTTTAGAACTACTGCTTTGGCCGAATTTGCCATGATATTGCAAATGGACATAAAACACCTTCAATGTCTTTTTTTAGGTGTGATTGACAAGTTTAATTTATTTGATGTACCTAGTTATAGGAATAGCAATAAAGCAATGAAGGAAGCGAGACTGACGCTGCATGGCAGAGTTGCCTTGGCAACAGAGCAGTCAAAGGTAAGGCAGGAGACGTTAAGGGACTGATGCAGAGGCAGAAGTCTCCCTTGGTATAGGAGAATGAGAAGTTTCACAACAAAAGGCAAATTGTAGCAATATAACACAGCTCTTGCCTGCAACAATGGTAATATCCAGAATATGTGACTTTAAACATCCAGCATTGCTGTCCTGAATTTGTCAACACTGATAGGCAGTCTGAAAATCTTTGTTTGGGAAAACATGGAAGTTAACAGCCTAAATGAATAGGATAAATAAGGATGTCGGCACCTACTTTTGTGTCTTTGTACAGCTGCAAAAATGAAACCTAGATGAAAACCGATTTCACGTTTTCCTGTTATAACTCCTGCCCCAGACTACGGTCTCTGACAAAGGCGCAGGTATCAAGTCGCCTGCTTGCTGCCAGACAGCTGAATATTCCTCCTAAGGTTATGACAGACGGGCACAATTCTCAATGCTCTCTTTCCAAGGAGAGTAATATTTTTGACAGACGGATGTAACAGATTCCATTTTCATTAGCATCATAATCAGAGGAAAGTGCTAGAAAGAAATCCTGTGTCTGAGCAAGTAAAACTTCACGGTAATATTTCTAGGCCCCACTGAAAGAATTTTCTTGTAGCAGGCACTTCCTTTGCTTCCTTCATCAGAAATCAAACATTACCCAAACATGCTAAGGTTTGCATGCTAATGAGTGGGAAATAATTGAAATGAAGTACAGTTACACGAGTTAAAACTCTGAGGACTCAGGCAGCCTTCTGGAAATACTGAAATCCTCTCATCTTTCATTAGTTTTCTGTGAAGTTGCACACCTGCACAGCGGAGTCACACTTTGCAGGAGTGCACATCCTGGCTGGGCTTGCAGAGGCACAGTTGTAAACCTGGACACAGTGACACTGAGCAAGGCAGAAATGACACAGTTTCCTTAGAAAGGAAACGACTGACCTTTTCTTGTCGACAGTGCTGCTCTGCGGTGAAGCTGGACATTGGCAGAGGACGAGAAGAAAGGGTCACATCAGTTGGCAGCCAGCTGGTATGGATAGGGAAAGGAAGGGCAAGTCAAGTTCACAATTCAGTACTTCTTTTTGAGCTTCATTATTTCTCACTGCCCCTGCAATCTGGAACAGAAGAACAGTTTATTTTTATTGTTGACATCTTCTTAGGTTTGGAAACCATCACTTACACACAGAAAAAAGGAAATGATCACAAACGTGACTTGTAATCATCTATGCTGTAGAATTTTTCATTATAAAACATCTGCTGTGTTTTTAAGCATAAATATAGTGAACTTTGTTTTTGAAGCAGTTTAGACTATATGGTTTATGTAATGCTATAGCTTAAGAGATTTTTTGTTCACCTTGCACAGGACTTTATTATGAGCAATAATATCACAATTTACATTCCCCCCATCTATCTTTTGCCAGGACTAAAACTCGATCAATACAGTAAACTTCAACCTGCTGCATCTCACAAATTAAGGCATAGAACAGGCTGCATTAATTGCTGCATAGTCAAATTGACAGCAATGG
Organism: Nettapus auritus; assembly: GCA_011076525.1. Lineage (NCBI taxonomy): Eukaryota > Metazoa > Chordata > Aves > Anseriformes > Anatidae > Nettapus > Nettapus auritus. The sequence continues at coordinate 55,208,256 of CM021769.1, read as the reverse complement.
GCATCCCTAATATGTCTCTTGCTATTTAGCTACTTCCAGTTTGGAGGGGTATGGTTTTAATTCTATAGCACGCATGACAAAAGTGTCTCTTGTAGGACTCCCCTGAGCACAAGGACTCACTAAAATCCACCAACACTGTGGGCTGGGCTCTATTAACATTTTATACTTGCAAAGCACTTCCCATTCATGGACTCTGTAGCACCTTGACGATGTTAAGCCAAACAAAACTATTTAACATGAAGTCAGTGTGCTTTTCTACATGCCAGTGGCTAGAGTAGCGCACGCAGAAATGTTTTTACCCCAAATCACTAAGTAATACACTAAAACTCTTAACTGATATTATCTATTTATTTTGTAAGTTCTACATGTAAAGTAAGTGGACTACATAGTCTACTTTTCACTAGCAGAATCAAGTCAGGAACCTCAAGACCAAGACTTCAAAAGCGCTACCACAAAGACTGAGCTACTTCATCCAACAGGTATTTCAGCAAAATGAAGTACCAAAGAGACAAAAAAAAAAAAATAGAGCTTTTTAAAGCAAAACTATTCTTGGCCACCATCAGCAAATATAACAGTGAAATAGTACAGTTTCGGTTTGCAAGATTTATTTTTTACCCACATTTAGTATTAGTATGGTGAACAAAACTGTGGTAATAATTTGGAGGAAATTCTACAGTTGGCCATGGGATCATCAAAATACATTTTACGTTCTTAAAATTAATTTTCTTCACTAGAATTATACTTCTAAAATGTATCACCTATGTAAACAGATAACCGAAATAAATACAAAAATTAAAATATGCACTGTTAACGCTTCTAATAACTGAGGAAATCTGTTTTGCACTGACTTGCAGATAGGGAACCCATACGGCACTATATGTGCTGTAGCAAGGGGTTTGGCAAAATGACTTCACAAAACATAGCATAAACCTCCAACTGAAGAAATGTCTGCTTATTCTGCCTTGTCATTTTCAACCTCAATCAGGTTGTAATGCCCTACACTTCTATATCAATTTTATTATCTGTTCTAATAGTATTTCTTAATACAGTTCATTGAAAATCCAACTTTATTATTTCTAAGCTTTAAAGAAACTAAAAAGTAACATGGTACTGACGTTTCAGAAAATCCTTCCTTGATTCCGTGTTCAATTTAGCCAGAAGGTGCTAGTATTCATTACGAGTCAGAAATTCACTGGGAAGCAACAAAAGCAATTCCCTTTCTGATCGATGAATACAAAGCAAGACATAGACATTTTTAAAAACTCTGGGGTCTGGTTCAGATTTTAAGACAATTACACATCTAAAAATAAAATTTACTGTTCAAGCACCTTCCTCTTACTTTTCCAAGCTTAAGTGGGAATTTGCCTGTTAAAGTAGTTTTCATCTTTAAATATTAAGCAGACATTAACACTGATCATAAACATTTCATTCACTAGCTTTGGTTAATATACTTTGTTGACTAAATGTAGTTTAAGTGAAAAATAAGGTTGTTGGTTTTTTTTGGTAACTATTTCTACTTTATTAATCAATTTTAGGATTAAAATGCATTTAAGTTAAAGTTCACATGCATATAGTTGGATGAATGTCAAGTAATTAAAATTACAGGGAAGAAACTTCCCAGTGTAATGAACAAATCAAATAAATACATCTGGATAAATATATCTAAAGCCATATAACTCGAGATTCTCTTTTTAGAAAAAAAGAAAAAAGAAAAAAGCATAACTGAGTACTTGGTTGCAAATCAGTTTTAAAAATTATATGCAAGCAGAAATAAATTCTGCATAGGGGAAAACATATAACACATATAGCTTGAATTACATTTTCCAACAAACCTCTCAAGGGACTAACATCTATTTCCCGTGCTCACGTCCAGCAGAGCAGAGCTCTGTAGCCACCAGCCTTGACTGCCATGCAGCTATGCAGATACAAAGCAGAAACCGTCTTTTTCTTTTTGCAGGGTAGACAGCATGGGAGGGTAACGTTTTCTTCTCTTTCATTTGGTTCTGACTGAAATGGTTTTAGGAACCCATCATAACCAAGCTGTATTACATTTTCTCATTATTACAATGCTTGTGCTCCAGATACATAGGCAGAAGGTTACTCCGTTGAAAACATATGGGCTGTTTTTAAAAATAAAAAATAAAAGGGGATATGGGGAGCACGGGACACATCGTGTGAGACCTTGGAAAACCTTGTTTTATAGAAAGCTGAAATTACAGCCAAACTGGGACTGAAAACATCTCTTTACTATTTCCACTCTTGGGAAAGCACACTAGCTCCCAGAAACAAGAGCTGAAACATAAAGATAAATGAACTCCATCCTGCCAAGAGAAACCTGCAGCACTGGGTCTCTGCCTGCTGGGGCCAGCCCTGCCATTACAGCTCCTCCAGCTGCCAAAAAGAGAGATGAGCACACAAGCCTAGCTGCTGGAGAATGGAGGGACCCGGTTGCAATTCCCCTACCTCTGCTCCAAGTCACCCAAGAGAGCCATAACTGGCACTTGAATTGAAACATATGCAAGGTCCTTTTGTATCCGCCGCTTGCTTAGCTTGGAAATTAAAAGAAGCTATTGATAGCAATTTATATGCACCAGGATGGCTGAGAGGGGAGCTTGAGCATGCTAAATTGCAAGTAATCACTCACTGTTCGGTGACAGCTTAACAGAACTTAATCACAAAATTTAAAAAATAAGATTGGGAAAGTGAATGAGAGGACATCAAGTCCTTCTCTCTGCTTTTCTCACAGAGATGATATTTATAATCTTTCCAATAATATCTCTGTTTGGGGATGGTATTTTAAAGGTGCCTAAGAGACTACGGTTAGCCGCAATTGCTGGGTGCATGTATATGCGTTAAAAGCAGATCTCTCTGGTAATGACACTTTAATTCAAAACCCCCACATAAACCTAACGTCTGCCTTATTTCCATTCTAGAGAGAATGCCATTTTCATAGAAACGGCATGTACTCAGACGGGTTAAAGACTAAATTTTGTAGACTGACTTCACTTTTCTTATCTTTACATTAAAAGACTTCTTTGTGCCAATAAAAAGCTTTCCATACTTGTCCTTTCTGCAGAATGTCCATAGCAAGAGCTAAATACACATTTCAGTTTGCCAGCACTGCAAAAACCCCGTTATCTTAGGAAGGGGGAGGATCCTTTCTTATCTTCAAGTGTCATTTGAAAATATTTCTTGTCCATTTCTCTTATCTTTTCAGTTATAAATCAATTTCAAGAGGTTGAGAGAAACCTGGATTCTTGGTACAAAGATGAAGGGGATGGCAAAAGGCTGTAAAGTCATACTGGAGAGCACCAAGGAGCTGAAGAGAGGGAGGGAAAGGAAGGAGCCCAAAAGCAGATAGGAATTGAGACAGATATGCACAGAACACGCAGAGGTCATGTACAGCTAAAAAAAAAACATACCACATACAATAAATTCAGCGGTATTTTGCACCAAATGGTAATATGACAAGGTATATTCAGTGGATTTTTCTTTTTTTTTAAATTCCCTTTCGAGGAGTAATGCTAATTCCTAGAACCTCAGACATCTGAGAGACTGTACCCATTTCTGTCGAACTACAACAGCAGAACAGTCTTTTTAATTTTGTATGTCTCACCTCGTGTGAATTAACTCATTTAAATTGCTGATTCTCTCCCTCACCATTGCACATTCACGTACATTATTTATTGTGTTTAAATTATATCATTCTTGGGTGGCAAATTGAGGTTGAAAAGATTTCTCACATCTGACTTCAATTCATCTCACCTTCCTGCTCAGTTCATAAAAGCAGGAGGGAAAGAGACATTTCACCTACCACCTCCTGCTTATTCCTTTTAAAATGGCAAATGAAACAGGAAAAGCGTATTCAGGATTACTGTGCAGTAGAGAATGCTTTTGCCATCAATGCCTAAATTGAAACAGAAAATACATTCTTATATGAGCTTTGGTATTACCCAGCTGGTACCACTACTCAGTGATTAGCACTGGTGAAACAAACCGTATTTTTTCACAATCTTGAGACTGCAGAAACATCAGAGGGTAAAAATCCCAGCTATGCGGATTCTTTACACCATTCCAGAGAACAGTCACTATGTATTTTACTTCATATGTGAAGGGAATTTACCCACCTTCCTCTGCCTTCATTTCCAACTTTCCTCACACAGCTGCCCCCTCACCTAACGTGGTGGCGACTGGTCCCACAAAGCTGTACACCAAGGAATTTATACCAGGGAAATTTACTGCCAAGGGCAACAGCAATAGATACTTACCCATATCACAAGTAAAACTAATCACATTAACCCTTATAATTACTACTGACACTGAGTACAGCTGTGAGCCAACTTGATGACCCAGGGGCACCTGCAGTGGCACTGTCACAGCTGGCCCAGTGCAGAACTGGGAGGTGAGGGGAGCAACCCAGTGGGAAGTCACTTTGCATCCAAGTTACCATGACCAGGATAAATACTGCGTGATGCTTGTATAAATCGAAGGAAAACAAGTCCTCAACCAAAGTTGCAAGATCACTAAATACAGCAGGTAAAGAGTCTGCCCAGCCTAGCTGCGTAGGCTCAATAAACAGTTCCAGGTTCTTTTTCCATATCACTGGTAAGAATCGTATCCAAAAACGTCCTGTCTGATTCAGAAACCTTTGTTTCAACGCTTTCAACAGAAGTTGAAAAATACCCTTTCTGGAGATAAGGGTATATTCAGCCCATCTTCAGCCTAGACACATCTGAATAAAACACACCGCAGCAGCAGTTACTCTGTTCTGTAATCTGGATAATGATTTGTGAGATACCTTCACAGTGTGCACTACTGATTTTCCACAGGCTAAAACTTCTCAGAAGGATTATCACAATACAAATGGATTAGAGGGTGCACCTGCATTGGCGTTTAGTTTGGATGAGGAGCGGACACATGAAACACACATCCCGACCAGCTCCTTAGTACAATCCTCTATCTGGGAACACGAGTGTTCACACATCCGACTGTCTTTAATTTGAAACAGGACCAGACTGTTTTGAGACTGGGGATTTGGGCTTCCTCAGTAACTCAGCATCCACAGAAACTTTTAAGCTGTTCACAGGTTAACAGTCAGTCTTCAACAGGCTCCCATAGGCACAGCCATTGACAAATAGTTCCTTGTTTTAGCAACAAAGATGACCCCTGAAGGTCAGAGCAAGAGCCCTCAGCTAAGCAGTATGAGAAAGGATGCCGTACTGCAGTCTATACTATGTTTACTTTGAGACCAGTGGAAGACTTTCACCATCACCAGTGCTGGCACGGCAAACTTCACTGGAACTGAAGTCTGATGATTTTATTTATTTGTCTACTTCTACTGCAGAGTCCAAGCTCACAGGACTGTAGAACTGGAATATTTTTAGGTCAAGGTTTTTCTAATGTATTTCCTTGCACTGCTAGTAATTAAAGATTAATCTACTTACAAAAGCAGGAAGTATTACCTGGGTATACAGAAATGCAGAATCAGAGTAATGACGTAGGCTTCCAGCCTTGCACACTGAGAATCGTGGTGTATGTTTGTTGCTATTGCCTTTTGCGGGTTTTCATTTAAGTAAATTCAGAAACACTAAAAATCACCTGTGAAGAAACAATGAAACATATTGACTTAAATGCATGGTCCACTGCAGGTCAGTATTCCGATGAGTTTTATTTTATTTCATTTTAGTACTTCTTTACAATGTTACTGAAAGTGCACAGGTGGGCAGGAAAACGAACAACGAAGGCACAGATTCTGCAGAAGTAATTATCATCCTCTTACAATTTTGGAAGCACAGGTAAAGAACAACCTAACCACATTAAACTGTGTATCCTTGCTTTATATTTAAAACGCTCGCCTATCGAGGCAAGATTTTTTTTCATCTGGAATTTTATAGAAATCTTACTTTTATCGATAAATTGGAATAAAAAGTTCCTATAAAAATCACTGCAAGGATGAAAATTTTTAGACTTCAGCTCACCCCCTGGGGAGATGCCTGGGACTGGAAGACACAAGCTTTTTATCTTCTGGAAGAGGAGGTGGGTAGTAAGAAGAGAGACCAAGACATGCAATCAGGGCAGAGGCAGATTATCAATAGCAAGCTACCGAGGCAGAGAGGACAAGTGAAGAACTGACAGGAAGACGAGATAAAGCACTAGCTGTTTTGAACAGGGACGGAAGAATGTGAACGTACTTTCGCGGGGCAGCGAGGGTCTATTTTCAGCCTGCTTCTGCCACGCTGGAAGTTTCCATGATGGAGAAGAAAATAGCACTGTAGCAGAAAATGATCGTGACCTGCTCAACGAACCTGACCTCAGCTACAGAAAGTGCCAGCGTGATGAGGGAAATGAAGAATCTTAATGAGGCAAGAGGAAACCCGGTCATCCTAATGCAGTGGGCTCCTCCCAAGAGATCAGCTAGAGAGGAGCATTCATTGTGTTTTGTAACTTTATTTTAATTCTTCCTGTTTTATCTTTTAAAGAAAAAGCAAGAGTGTTCATAAATTGACACAATCTACTTGTAAATCTCTTTCTTTCTTACATTTATCCTCTGAAGAATTAAACTGCTCATGCAAGTCCTCTCAGCTATCATATAGGTCTGGGGAAGCAGGGTCTGAGGAACCTGAGTGAAAGACTGGGGACAGGGACACCAGTTGTGGCTCACGGGAGGAGGACACGGGAACGGATGGCTCAGTTCAACGCCCTGATTGTCCAAGACAAAACTACATCCCTCAGATCCATTTCCATGCTACAGACATCTCCTGGCAATCTCGTGCCTCCCTTTCCCAAGGAGATGGAGAGCTAAGGCAGACTGTGCTGTACAGCATCTTCCACCTCTCTCACGCGGGCAGGCCCACACGTTGTGTCCATGGCACTGCACTATGCAGTAGCGTATCCCCCAAACAGGGAATCCCCCTACTGCTGTGGGGGACTGTCCCGCGTGGGTCCAAACCCTGCAAAAGAGCATCCAAACATTAAAACATATGGCTGATCACCTGCAAGTTCTCACATCTGTTTCATTTATTGACATAGATGTGGTCATGGGAACTGTACGGCATGGACACAAGTCCCTTCACAGAAAATTAACCAAAAAATTCCCACACGGGCAGATTATCCCACACGTGGTTTGAGGCTAAGTAGCGACGCACAATACTGTCAACATTGCCATCCATTTCTCTTTTGCTATTGTTTCCTTTTTCTATGTCTCTTTCGCAGGCACGGAAGTAAATCTAAAACTAAAGTCTTTTTTTCCTTGAATGTTCCTTGATGTTAGCCCTTTATAATCCTCCATTGTTCCCAGACAGTTGTCCTAACACAACCTGGTGATAAAAGGAAGCTAAAGATGGAGGCTAAAGCTGCCTTTGCTGTTTGTTTGCTTTCTTTTGTTTTGAAAAAACGTCTTCCACGGGAAAGCTACAAGAATTATTAGATTTCAGCTGAAAGCTGGAGATGGCTTTCCTGAGTAATCCAGGCTTTTTAGGTTTCTGAACTTGTTGGGATTTTTGGTTTGATAGGCTGGAAATTTTTGTCTAATTTCCAAGTTGATGAGGCAAAATTACCAACCCATCACTTTTCCTTCCCAAGTCTCATTTCCTAGCTTATACATTTCTATTTTAGTCTCCTGTGTGATCATTTTCTTATTTATTAGTAAAGACAGAAACAGATAACTTTTAAAAATCCCAAATCCTATTGTTTTAGCTGAGAACTCGATCCTAGTACAACAGACAGAGTTCAGCAGCACTAGGCTGATACTTCTGAGCCCAGAAGCTGACGTGTAATGCAGGGATAATAAACCAGCAGAGGATAGCTCTGCTAACAGCATTAATCCATCCCTCTGGTCCGCTCCAGCTCTGGTGCCCAGGGCGTTCAAAGAGTTTGATAAAGCCCTGACAACTCTCCCATGCGATAATATTCTGTAGGAGGACTTGGTATGAGAAGCGGAGTAGTTCTGCAGCCTTTCTGTCTTGTTCTTCACTTTTTGCGTAATGAATCTACTCTGAAGTACAGAGAGTAGCACATGAATCCTACTGGGATCTGTGTTATATCAGAAAGAGGTATTTATATAGCACAAGTCACCACTGCTACCAGAATGGCATCTGCAGAAGTGCTGCAGCCAGGCATAAACTGGAGGAGCCCCGATTCCCTTCCAAATTGCACAGAGGTTAAAATAGAGCCAGCACTTCGGCAGAGCACAACGGGAAAATGGAGACAGGCTGCTGCTCCTGCTTAACCACCCCTTACAGCTTCATCACTGGCACAATTCAACCTTTTAATTTTACATTTGAACTTTTTCCTGTAGCTTCAGCAAAGTTAGTGGTCCGCTGTGGTGCTGGATAATATTTTCACTTTGAGAAATGACAGTTAATAAAACCAAATGACATATTTAGTTCTTTTACAAAATATGGCTCTAATCTGAAAGCTTACACTGCATCTGTTACTCAGAAACCATCTTCACTTATACCAGAGACATAAAATCTGACACCTAGACACCAAACTAATTTAAAAGATAGAAGGAAGGACTCTACTGGTGGTCAATATTAGAAACTTACTGCGCAAAAGGGGTCATTTTGGTGCGATTTATCCTCCAGCAGTACTTGGACCAGTGGTGCCTAATGCAGGCAGCTCTGAGCGGTTTCCCTCTTGGTGGAACCCGGGTGGACTCAGCAGCAAGTACCAAAGGCACACTTCATAGTGCGGTAGATCACAACTTTTTGAGGCTACTTACCAGGTAAGATACACACAGGGACCCAGTGCAGCCTTAACGGATGAGCCACATGTAGCATAAACTCCACAGATTTATTTATTTAATATATAAAAAAAATAATAATAAAAGAATTCTGAACACCAGAAGTGTTCAGTTTGGTTAAAAGAATCTCAGTCAGGGACAGTCAGGGTCCTCTGCCCACTGCAATGTCCTCTTCACCCAGTCCGAGCATGAGGATCCTAGTGGAATCCAAATCTTGAAAAGAGCATTTTCCACAATTTTTACCGTTCTCAGCTCTCTGGAGTCACAGCCAGATCTGGGAAACAGCAGTGGGGCTCTCTTCTGCACAAACAGAATTTGTTAACCAAGTTCCAATTACAGGACCAAAACCTACCTGCCTATCTATAGCTGCCATCACATTAAATCTGATGGTAATTGGGTTGAGCAGGCTTGTAAATCAGGGCAGAATTTGACCTGCCAAATCTCTGTTATTCGTGATGCTATTCACTACATTAAACTCAAGTTGACTTTCAGACTCTAGCTGAAATCTGCCTGTTAAAGAAACAAAACCTTTTCAATTTAACATTGTCCAAAATTTGAATTGGGATGAATAAGGAGAAAACACGTACCCCTAAATTCTCATTTTGTGCCAAGTACAAGTACACACATAGCAAATCTAAGGGAAGGGCAAAGAAAACAGCTAAAGCTAGGCACACAATGTGAATAAACACTGTTAAAGAAATTATTTCCAGCAATAATTTAGCAGCCACTATTCAAAGATGGCATTGGCACACAAAAAAGACACGTGGGTATCTGGCATATCCTGGTTTTATTCATAGTTAATGATGTTTTCTTATCTAGGCAGTACATTTTTAAATCACCTTTTCAGTGCTTGAAAAAACATGTTGATGAATTCGTCTCCAAACTAGTAATTCAATTTCTAGAAGTTCAGCAGCGTTGCTCTACATCACACAATGGATACGCCTCTCCAATCATCTGTTTTGCTCAACGCTTGTGAAACAACTTCTGATAAACAGTCAGCAAGGACCTGGGGGCACGCCTGGCCCAGCTGCTCCTCACCGCAGCTGGACAGCACGCGTGTGCTGCCTGGCGAGCGCAGCAGGAGCGGTACCTCCGGGAGGCAGAGCTATCTCACGCTTCATTTTTTCCCACTCAACAGACAAAATGCCTGCAGTTCCTATTTATAGTGGAGACACGTCACGTGTTTACAGCAGTCACTCCACAGGCAGAAGCCCAAACGCATTGCTATTGCTGAAAATACAATGCTGTTTACCCCATCTGTGCTGAGAAGCCTGCTGGAGCTTGCTAGGTGAAGCTCCTACACGGCCCTGCGGGTGATCTGCCCCAACACACTGGCACCTGACCGAGATGGCAATGCATCCCTAACAACAACAAATCAAGAAAATCACTACCCAGCCTTTCCTACAGCCTGTAAGGCCCTTCCTGCTTTCCACCAGTTCTTGCCTCCTTGAGTTCCTAAATATCACAGCATCCATACCAAACAGCTCCGTTTGGAAAAACCGTGGAAGAACTGTTATCCCAGTCTTTAAATTCAGCCAGTTCCAAAGCAGAGGGAACTCCAGACTGTTCAACCAGCCGCTGACATCCCTGCCTGAATGCAGCAGCCTCCTGTGAAACATCCACTTCCTTTTTCGGTCCCCTTCTCTCCAGTCACCAGAGACACACCTCAACGCGTTATTGCCCAGGAGCTGCCCCGTGAACGCGACGTCTTCCCTGAGGTGACCCCTCCAGCTCCAGCTCCGCACAGGGACACAGCCTGTGGGGTATGGATGGCCAGAACCAGCGCGGACAGTCAGCAAATCTGGTCACACGGGCATCGCTTCCAGCACTTCCACAGGATACAAGACATCCAAACCCACGCCAGCCTAGTGCGATCACTGTTAACGTCAATCACATCTACACCAGTTATCTGCGTAATTGAAGCTACACTGGGGACTGAAATCCCAAAGGAGACACAACGTAAGTCTCCCATCTATAGACTGAAAACTACACCATTCTGGTTTAATTCTAGGTATCAGATTGTCACATGGGATCCCAAGAGCGCGATTTAAAGACCAAGAAAGTAGATGGTGAATAACTGCAGACTACAACACTGGAAGAAAATCTGTGCAAAGGACATTTGCAAGTATTAATTTCACCACAACTGTGGAGATTCCCCAAGTTCCAATTTTGTCCACTATGCACAGAGAGGAAAATCAAATCCATTAGCCATAGACAAACAGGTCTTCAGTAGAGTATTTCTTTAATCTGGCTGAATGACCAAACATTCTCTGAAATGGTCTTGTATAAAGTATTCCTTGATTAATTACTAATTATCATGCATTGTTATCAAACTAGAATGTGTTATGACAAAGGACATAGATCTATTAAGCTCACAGATAATGGACTGAATCATGAAGTGCTTCTTTAAACTGATATTGCATGGGCTATTTTTCCAGGTTCCTTACAATGAAATTGGTCATTACTGGCACTGTGTTTCTTTTTCTTTCTTTAAAAGTCTCAATTGGACAAAATACAGAGAGAGGAAAAAAAAAAAACAAACCTACTTCAAAAACTAAAAGTCAGTTGAATTCATGCATTTGTTGTTTTGTTCTAACAAATTAAATTAGTCACAGCGGAACTGCAGTGTCAGGGAGAGTCAAGCTGGAAAAGAGCTACTAAATTATTTACTATACCCTCCAATTCCTTAATTGTCAAGAAATATCTAGCCTTACCTGTTGTTTTATTTTTCACAGTCATGCTGTTTGCATTCTGCTTATTTTCATGAAACACCCAACTTTCTTGCCGATGTTCAAATGGTTTTTTTTCAGTGCTGAAGAGGAACACCAAGAGCTGTGGACTACTTTTCTGCAGTCCAGAAACTCTATTCTGCTGGCAAAGTGCTTACTTCAAAAAATTTCCCCTCCCGCTTTTAAGCAACAGTTGTTTAAATTATTAATACTATCTTTCTCTGGTGCTTAAATGTAACTGTTTTCTCTAGCAATTAAATATAACTGTTTTTATTCTAGGACATGGTGGTTTCAGAAATGGATGGATTCACTTGGTAAGAATAAGGATCTTGCCTTTTAGTTCCCCAAAGTTTCAGTAATTCTGGAGCTGAATCACAAATCATCGTTTCAATGGATGACCTCAGTAGTTCATCTTAGACATTTTGATTGCTGCAGCCAAAGCAATTAGGTAAGACAAGAAATCTGTTCTTCAGTCATCTGTAAAGGAATTAAAAATCCTTTGTTTAGGCTGTGATATTCATAAATTAGCTTTCCCTTCTGAGCTTGCCTGGCTAGCATTTCCTTACATTATGGTTTTAAAAATGTACATCTTCCTGAGAACACCAAAATATCAGGGCCGGTGATGAAGTCAAATCATGTCAAGCTCAATAAAGATTCAGAATTCTTGCCAATTCCTGAAATATCTTTAATCTTTAATTTGCAATTTAAGGTTAACATCCAAAGAAGAGAAGCTATTGAAAAGGAGTGCTACTAAGAAAAGTATCAGCTCCCGGAAGACAGGGATTTATTAATGTCACTTAGAACTATTTAAAAACAAATCTTCAAAGCTAGATATGTGATACATAGAAACGCAGGTTTCTGAAAAAGGAGGAGAAAAATAACTTGCAAAGCAAATCAGAGATAAACAGGTATTGCCGTAGTGCACACATCTGTCTTTACAACGGCCGTATATTAGCTTTAAATAATATGTGGAATCCTTACTAGAAACTTAGTGGGAATTTTTTTCCTGTGGTTGAAATCAGCTGTCATTGTGTGCTAGCGCAATATGTATAGATTAAAAAAAATGTTCAAATGTGGACATACAACGTTTTTTGTCATATACAAATATATACAACCGCAGAAAAATGCAATTGTATTATGATGTTCCAAATAATAAATGCAAAGCAAGTAACGCAGTGTTTTTTTTCTGGACTTGCACAAAGCATCTGCAGTTACCATATCATCCTCAATTATAAGAATACAATTAGGTTCCTTTCTGAAGGCAGATTGATGAGAAATTTTGTATCAACATTTATAACTCGGAGACAAATCATATCACTCTTACACTGTATGGTAGTTTGCTATTTTGTTTCCTTCCCTGGAAGGAATGAATTAATTACTTGGCACTAGCTAGAGTTAGGCCCTTCATTTATTTTGAGAACGCTCTCAAATGGTCAATGTCCCAGTTCACTTTAGGTAAAACCCTGTTGAGTTACTGCTTCATTGTTAATTAGAAATGCTTCCAGTTAAAGCAATGCAATTAGAGAGGAATAAGGATGGAGTAAGTGAAATCTGACAGAGCCATCCTCTCCGAAGTTGCCCTTCCTGGTCATCTGGGATGTAAATCGTACAAAGCACAGATTCTTTCATGAGAAATTTGCTCCTTTCTGCTTGTCAGAACCGTTGCTTGTGGGAGTCCTTTTTTCTCTGTCCTGTTTCAATAGGTCTTTAAAACGTGAATGAAAAAGATCTGAAAGAGTTAAACAAGCAACTAAGATCTTAAAAAAACGTCAATTTGGTTTACTCCAGATCACGTACACTGGGCCGTGCTATTCCCACGTTAGCATACACCTCCATATGTTTTGCCCAAGATTAATAAAACGGGTCTGCATATCACACACCCATCTTCAGGAGGTGTTAGCTGGTGTCACCAGTGGGCGGCAAAGGATAAAATCATGTGCAGAGCTTCCAGTTTAAGCAAACAGTTGCAACATTACTCTCCGTATAGCTATGGAGAAATGCCAGCATCCCGTATCTCACATGTATTTTAGTTTAATGCAGTCCCTTCTAGCAGTCTCAGGGCCCAAGGCAGACAATGAGCGTGGCACATGCTGTCTCACAGGACACAGCTTGATGTTCCCACAACCGACCTCTTCCCTGAGCAAAATTACACAATTCCTTTAATCAGTGCCCAAGTCCGAGCATTTTTCCTTAACAGTAGCATGGAGAAAACTTCTTAGTGACCCCCCCAGCATGAAGCAGCTTGAACACACAGCATACCCACAGCACAACTCATACCCAGTGCAAATCATTAACCCAGCTCCACAGGCTTTGCCAAAAAAGTAAAAAAGTGAAGCTGAAAAACTAGTTCCTTGCCCAGAAGTAGGCACGCTTCCTGTCTGTGACAAGGTGGGAGGGTAGTGCTGATCAACTTGCTTGGCAGAGAGTATATATGGTGCAAATGGTTCAAAAATGAACAAAAAAGCACAAAGTCATGTGTAAACAATTAATGCATCTGTGGCAAAGTCTCAAGTAAATGGGTTGGTCTGCCTTCTGGTACTTAATTAGTACGCTCTGTTCAGTACAGACTGTGTCCCCAGTAAGCAGTGCCTCCCAAGCAAATTAAAATGAGCATAATAAATCTTCCTTTTTCTCCAAACCCACGAATCTCTCTCAATACACACATCTCTGTATGTGTATGCAAGAAGAGACAGAAGAAAGAAACATAAAGTTTCGGGAGGAAAACAGAACAGCAGCCATCTTTCTCATTCCTTATCTTCCTGAGAAATTAGTTCGGCAGGGCTGCAGAGCCAATGACAGCCTGCACAAGGACAGCGCTGGGTGAGCAAGTCAGGCCCAGTCATTTTTTATTTAGGTATCTCACAACTTCATCCTTTTGCAGACCAGTTAAATGTATTTTTCTGTTCGAGAAAGGAAGCAGCAAAATGTAAACCAAGTCAAGTAGAAGTTTGAACTTAGTGATGTGTGCAGCATTAGATCAGTTTTATCATACCAGTAATTTTGTAACAGTTAAAATACATCTCACAACGAAAGCAAAACGCTCTACCTCCAAGTGTTCTGGGGGGGTCTCCCCATTTAACTCCAGTGGGAGCCAGCTACAACACCTGCACGCTTTCTTACAAGCCATCAACGAAATAGCGAGAAGTCCGGGCTTCCCAGCATTAGCATCCCAGGGCTTTTCAAAATGGCCACACTGTAAAAGCTGGTGCTCACCCAGCAAGGGAGAAGGAGTGACACTGGGCTGAGGCAGAACAGCTCGCACAAGCAGCAAGAGACTGAGCGTGGTACACAGCTTGTGTTTATAAAAATTCATAAGCATTTCAAGTGCACTCCTAAAGGAATTATGTAGATGCTGCAACAAATTATTATATAATATAATTAAACACAAAACCTGCAATAGTAAAATAGCATTCAGGGACAGATTTTCCTTGCTGTAGTAGTGGCAGATTGCAAGCAAAGATCCCATTAGAGGTAATGGGAGCTGAAGTTATAATCCACTGTGCAGTGTTGAAAATAATATCCCTGTGGCTTTGGCTTAAACTAGCAGAGCTAAGGCAGCAAGCGTATTGCTAATTCTCCCCATTGTGTGCAGATAGCAGCCCTCACAACACCCGCGCTCCCCTCCTCCCTCTCCAACACATTTTCCACCAATCCACAAAGCAGGAGCTCAAGGGAGGGAGGGAGGACCAAGCATGCTATATAGAATTGTGCGGTTCCTTTGCTTTTGTTGGTTTAAATCAAGCTTTTAATTGCTTTTAGCGTGGCTAATGGTTAGAGCAAAGGACTAGAGCTGAGAGCTCTGGTGTTTTTCACTTTGTCGCCGTGGGTAAATCACCTTCGGACCAGGGTGGCCTGGCTGTTGGCACGGGGAAGCAAGCTGCAGTGCCCCTCTATAAAACCACCCCGCACCTCTTCCAGGAGCAAACTGCCCCAGCCTGTGGCCATTGGAAACCACCAGGGACTCCACAGCACTCCACCTGTTCCAGTCGTCTTGTCTTCTGGTCAAGCAGCGTTTCTTTCACGTGAAGGGGTCTCAGGCCCCCCCAGACCCATTACCTGCCATAGCAGGTTTTGCTGTGTCAGTCAGGCTCTTTCAGAAGATGGCCAGCTTTCACTGAGAGAATGCCCACAGGTAAATGCTGCACCTGCTCCAGTGCAAGCCTGTGGGCTGGGGCTGCCGGCACCAAAGTGCTGAAATATAACCAATGTGCACGTGTAATCCTGCTTTGAGCAGGAGCTGGAGTAAGATGCCCTCTTGTTGGACCCTCCCAATCTAAATTCCAGCGTCATTCTCCCTTCCAACAGCTCACAGCAAGCATTTTAAACCAACAATGCACTATTTGCCCTTCTTCCCCATCCAAACAAGGCAGAGAACTAATCCCATTTTACCTCAATGAAAACAGACACAGGCAGACATCTGTAAGCTTGTGCCCAGCTCAGCAGTAGCCCTGTTTGCACGAACCATCCAGCGAATCATTGTATAATCAGAAAACAAGAATTACTGGCTCTTGGTTCCGTGTGTTATCCATTCAACCATAACGATTTTACATGCAAACCTCTTCCAGCCTGTGACTGCTTTCCTGATCTGTTTTAACAGCACTGAACACAACAGCTTCCCGGCCTTCGCCTGATAGTTCTTGGCACTACTGTAATGCAGGTTATGATCATAATTAATAATGTGCTGGGGTCTGAATAAATTACTTTGAATGTATGAAATGATTCTGGTGCAGATGAGCAAGCTCCAACACAACAGAAAAAATAGCTAATGGCAGAGTGCACGGAACAACTTAATCACTGCCATACACGTGGTAGCCACCGAGACAAAGTTTCTGGGGAAAGAAGTGTCTTTTTCAGGTATGGTCCTAATAGCATTTGGAAATCCTGGATCCACAACCAGGCAAGCTACACACTGTTATGGTCCCAACAAATGGCAGAATAAGAAAAGAAACAAAAAAGAAAAAAAAAATAAAAAGAAAAAAGGCAGTAACACGAAATGTGGAGACCTATACAGACCTTGTCTCCAATAAGGCAGAAAAGAAGGAGAAGAATTTACAGTAAGGGAAAAGGTTTGCACCACCTACATCCCTTCCTCCTTTTTGATCATCACGACCACAAAATTCAGTAACTGGGTAATCAGAATGAAAACTTCTGAACCAGTGTTCAATTATGCTGACAAGCCCAGTTTTCAGTGCAAGGCATTTCTGGATTTGCCACACTGTTCAAGCCACTTTTATACTCCCTCTATCACCAACTAATTGCATATGGAAAGCAGACATCACTGTGAATTTGACTAGGACAATAGAAGGTTTTCAAGGCATTGTCCTGGCCTCTGTCATTTCTGGAATTTCATCGTCATTTTTGTCCAGCACATTCAAAAGCTCATTCAAGAAACAGATATATGTGACCGAGACTCATCTCCCAGGGAGAATACTAGGAACACACCAAACCTCTTAATCCTCTATAGCGAAAGGGTCAAGTATAAAGTTGTGTCCTACTTGAAGTTTGCTTCCTCCTGGAAAAAAAGGTTTTTCAGATGAACTGGGAAAAAAATTAAAATAAAACAGTACCGTGTGTACTAAGTCAGAAGCAAAATCTATAAATATCACTACAGAAGCATGAGAGACTTCTCTCATCTCTTCCAAGGTACCTGGAATGATTATTCCACTTTCCGCACTGCTTCTGCCACTAACTGTTTGTTAATTGTTTTATTGTTCTCTGCTGTTGCCTTTTGAAATGCCTTTTATTATATTCTATGCTTACTTTTTAGTGCTAAAAATATGAATTACAAATGAAGCAACAGAAATAAGAGTTGATGGCACAAGCCGAACAAAAATAATCCTTCTATAAATAGTATTTATACTATTTTTAAATCTCAGGTTCAAATCCTGTCTCCAGTAAAGCAAATGGCAGAACAAGGCTTTTCATCCCACTTTTGGTACAGGTTCATCAGTGTGCTTCCACAATTAACAATGAAGCTAAGTAATAAGAAGGTATAAATCCTATGATCTTTTTGTTTTCTAGGCAGCACTTGCTAGAGCAGGTGCAGTAATTACTGATTATTGTGTCCTGACTGCCTATGATCGCATGACAGTAAGGCTGACTCACAATTCATTTCATACAGAAAACTGGAAAGAAAACAATTTTCAGCTCTCGCCTCTATTTTAAGCATTTCTAAAGCATTTTTCTCCATAGTATGAGTGAAGAGGCTAGACTCTTGAAAGTCTTGAAAAGTCTTGAAAGTCTTCAGAGATTGCCATTAATCCCCTGGGTCATTTACACACACAAGGCAACATTTACCATATATCCTTTAGGGTATGCAAACAGTATGGGTTCCAACCTCCGCATAGACCACTACCTGACAGTGATGTACATGCCCAGAAAGAAACCTCTTGGGTTTTTAAAATGAAAATCACTTTACTCACAATGATTTTGAACAGCTGAAGTCATGGGAACATGTTTGTCATTGGTTTAAGTAACTAATTTTGGCTCCAAATACAATTGTTGTTTCACCTTTTAATTCGGCAGAGACCTGTTTCTAAGTTAACAATGAAGTATCTCTATTAAACAGAAAGAACCCATAGAAATTGTACAGTTTGATAAAGTCCTAGCACTGGTACATCATCACTAGTGCAACTGTCCACTGTACCAAATCTGTGCTTTAATAAATACCCATTTAATTTATTTTTTCTTAAGATTTCACCTATTTTTAGATAAATCTAGAGTCCTTACGTGGGTGATGGTAATTCTGTGCCCTGGAATTTTTAATAACACAGCATTACACAACATTGAGATGTTCGCCTGCCTGAGAATAAATGAAAGTGTCTTTCAACAGAAGATTTTTAAAAGTATTTGATTCTCATACATTATATTCTTGAACATACCATTAGAGTTGGCAATAATAAATGCTACGGTCCTGCTCTGGTACCAAAGTGAAGTTGTGCTAGAAACTGCACGAACACGCAGGCTGCAAGAATTACCAGTCTGCACAGCTAAACTAGCAAATGGAAAAGGGACTGCATAAGGTAATTTGTCCCATATATCACTAGCAAAGCCTGAAGCAGACCGGATCTGCAGACTCGTACTTCATTCAGTAGACTATGCTGCCTCTTAAAGAAGCCTGCACGCCGTTACACGTTGGGCTTTTATCACCACACTGCAATTAAACTGCAACATTGGCACTAGTCCATAACATAAATACCAAGTCCATTAGTAGAAGTTCTGTGCCTTAAAACGATGAGCTCTTCAACGCAATAAATACCAATATAATAGCAGCTATGCTGAGTACCGCAAGAAAAAAACACCTCTCCGGTAAACCTCCACAAAGAAAGGCTCACACTTAAAACCCATTAGTGTTTCCACTATTTTAGAATAAAAGAATTGTGAGGGCATGTGCCCTACTTCACTCTAGGCCACTTGAGTTTAGGCTAACGAGAGTAAACCTGACTAACGACCTACATACAGCCTAGTGCCCACCTTCCACATTTTGCTATATTAAAAGCATCAAGAAGCAGAGGAAAAGACCAAAACAACAGCAAACGTCACTGTTTTTCATATCACCAAACTAAGAGACACGCAATAAATACTAAATTAGACAGCAGAGATTCATTCTCTACACTCAAAAGAGTTCCTTCTAAAAATGAAACTGTCAGCATTGACTATAAACGTTTGTTTATTATTGATCTTTTGGGGCCTGCAGTTCTTATAAAGTACTAGAGATTGCAAACTCTCTGTGTTTTGGTAATCAGGCATTGAGCATTTTGATAGCAGAAGACAAGGGAAATAAGTCATCTCTTTTTTCCTTTTTATTTTTTTTTCCTTTTCTTTAACATATCCTTATTTTATAGTTCGCTTTTCATCAGAGCTTCATTTGAAGTTTGTAGTCTCTCTTGTATTAAAGAGTTCTGATTCTGCAGGAAGCACACTCAGTGGGAGGTATCTTATAAATTAATACATAAAATTGAGGACACCTCTTACGGTGCAAGAGTAAAATCTAGAAATAATTTATGGAAACAGAACAAAGAAGACTAGGGGGAAAAAAGCACAGTAAACTCAAACTGGAGAACGAGTTAAGCATCAGAATGTGAAATGCTGGTTTAAAAGCCAGTGATCACTCAAAGCCCTGGTTACAGTCCCAAACCCAGACAGAAGGTAACCAAGTTGGCTTGCAAGCTTTCACTGAGCTAGAAGAAAATGCTTTGTTTAAAGTGTACGGAAATAGAACTTCCAAAATTGATTTTCAAGCTTTTGTTGTAAAGTTTCATCCGACTGCATTAAATAAATCACAGGATTAAGCCTTCTGGCTATGTCTGGCTGGGAAGAGAAGCAATTACACCACCTTGGGTACATCTACACTGGGCCATGACAGAGGCTCCGGACCTCCCAGTAAGAAGCCAACTGGTCTACTGAGCTGTGCAGAGTTATTTCTTCCAAAACACATGCAGGACATTTTAAAGTCAGTGACGCACTTCTCTGACATTGCTGTCATACATCACACACGGAAAGCTGGAACGGAAAATGAGGCAGGTGTGTAACTTCATGTGTTCCAGCACAGCTAATAAACCTCACTGAGCTGAGCTGGAGTCAATTAGTTTGGAGCTTCCCTGGCACCTGAAAGTGCTCCAGGAAAGATAAACTTTGGCTAGGGGAGAGCAGGATAGTGCTGCTGAATGGAAACAGAACAGCAGGGAGATTATAGGGGGTTACTCTCCATGCTTACCAGTCTTCCACCATGAATCAGAGATGCTCCCTGTGTAGGGGATACATCGTGCCACAGAGCAGGCTCAGAATGGAAAGCTGGTCTCCATTGCAACAACAGACCAGCAGCCCCAACATGAAAATAAGCTGGCTAACAAAGGAGCGCATCTCCCTTAAACCCAAGGTGATTCCCAAAGTGCACAAAAGGAGTGGCCTCCATGTCCCACCACGGGTCCTACCATGCCTGTAGTTTGGGGAGGGAGTCGGACCTTCAGGGCTGCGGGTCATTGCCAGCTCTTGGGCAGATTTCAGCCCCCAGCAGTGGAGCTGGACCCACCACTGGCCACGTGAGGACTCTGGCCCCAAAGGTCACAGCTGAGGAAAGCACACAAAAGGCATCTGTGGCCCACAGCGCCGAGGACATAATTCCCCTCGGGATGTCAATTAGAGCTCAGTTCTCAGCAGGAAGAAACGAGCCATGCTTGAAGGAAAGCAGGACCTTAGATGACAATGGCTGTATTCTGTATTTTGACATAAATTATTGACATTCAGCTGGAACAAGAGCATGTATAAAGGTTGTATTAGAGTGGAAGGGAGAACATATAGCACAGGCCAGGAATTTAGTCTCCTTCAGATACATTCATCTTTCACTGCACATGTACATGCGATGTTTTTCAGACAGGAAGCGGTAGCTGGTGCTGTGCCTTTCTCTGCTTTTGAGTCTTGTAAATTCCTACGTTAAATTCTGATTTAGTAGCTTGACGTACTGTGAAATGACTATAGATTCCAGCTCTAGCCAGGCAAGAAGCCAAGGTAGCTGTATTGTGAAAAGCATGGGTCTTGGCTCTGCTCTTGAAAATTTAACACATCTTAACAGTTGGTTTTCAAATAAAATACACTTCTCTGTCACATCAAAACAGAGCAACATTAGGCTTCCTCCATAATTGTGCTGCAGGATTCAAATGGCTGACTTGATCCTAATTGCAGCAGAAAAAGACAAATGGCTTCTCATATTAATAATACTCAAAACAAGGTAACTGCTTAAACTGCATCTAGCAACAATTAATAGAAACTGATCGCAGTTTATATGAAGCAAGGAAGAGACAGGCACTTGTACTGGTTGTATCTGAAGATCTGCAGTCAGCTCTAAGTGCAGTATTCCCAAGCACAGAAGTAAAAAATTTGCTGTGACAAAGGGTAACCACAGCGAAAGTGGACCACAAAGGCCCCAACAGTGGCATATGAGAAAACACTGCCGCTGTTCATCTCCAGACGCTCTGGAGCACCTTAAAATAAAGCAGAACAATAAGCTCCGATTTTGAATTGCAATTCCTGTATTTCAAGGCGATCTCCATCGTGCCTTTCTGCTGTTTAGAAGAAGCAATGTTATTTCTTCCTTATCTTGGGCAGTTTTTTCTCATCCAGCCCCTGCCTGAAGGAACAGATCAGGTCTGTTTCCCATTCACGTACCTTCAAAACACACAGCTCCCACTGCTGCTTCACCTTTTCTTTCATGCTTTCAAACATATACACGACTTCTCCTATGGTCTGGATACTTCCAGAAGGGAAAACACAGGAATAAATACCGGGATTCCTTTTTTTCTTTTCTGGAAAGACCTAATTACAACTGCTGTGACTTTTCGTATGAGAAGCAACGTGTTTAAAATATGTTTCCCTACAGAATAACTAATTATAACTACTAAACTATCCAGCTTGTTTGCTTTGATCTTTCTAACTGCTATAGATTCTAAGCATTGTATTAATTGTATATGCAAGCACCACTAGGGATCGTGTTTATTTCTGTCCTTTTTCAATTACCAAATCCATTTTCACAGCCACCTCAAAAAATGTCTCCAACAATCAGGTTCTGGTATTTTAGCATACAAATGACAAAGGAAGTTCAGATGAATAATTAGGAAGTGGGACAATTTGTGACTGCAGTATCTATTTACTAACTTTAGCATAAGTATTAAGGCAGTAGTTACTAGAATACTGTATCCTATGACATTTGTAGACACTGACAAAAATCATATTAAAATAATATATTAGCAGTTGAGCACAGAGTTATGAAGGCCAAAGAAATAATGCTCACTTTGATTCATCTTTAAGTGAATGAAACAATGAATAATGGCATTGCTGGCATCCTTAGTTTGCAGTTTCTCAGCTCTTGTTGCTTGGTATCACACTTCTAGGATCATTTAGAAATTATATTATCAAATAATTCAAAGGCAAATTTAATATACAATAGATTTGACAAAACATTACAAGCTATTTCTATCTTTTTAGCAACACCATTTAAAATAAATACTACTGTAGGGCATTTTTAAATGAGATTTATTTTAACTCGATATTTTTCTGCAATATTGAAACCAAAAACTACATTGTGGTCTTGAAAAGAAATGATCTAAAAGAAGCTGTCGATACCCAGAGACATACCTACTTTAACTTCAGAGGTAAATGAAATGTAAAAGGAAAACAAAATCTCATGTGGTGGCAAACAATGGTTTGTAAAATCAATCAGTGCTAATAATTTAAACAATCCTAGGTAGCTTCGTAAAGCTGATTTTACTAGACATTTCAACTTAAATGTGTTTTTTTATTTTTCTACTGCTTTCCAGCACTTTTTTCCCCTAGATAAAGGTAACTCGAGAACAGGAGTTATTTCGCAATTATATAAAAACAAGACAATTTGATGTATGTAGAGTAAGTTATGGGTAAAAAGTCCGATCTAACCCTTATTGCTGCTAATAAAAGGATGCTCACTCACTTCAAAATGTCCATGGAATACAGGGCTTGGACCGATGACCACTACAAGACACTGAAAAATGCAGGGATCGGTGGTTCTCTGACCCAGATCCTGCCCCTTCTACATGAGGACATTTCTGTAATGCTATATCCATAAACCGAGAGGGACTGCTTGTTCCCCTCGTCATTCTCTGCCATTTGAATCCAAACATCTACCTACCTAGAATGCACATTTTTTTTCCCTATCTAATAGATAGCTATCTAAACATCAAAATAGTCCTGACTATGAGATTATTTGTACGCGTTTGGGTTTAAAATACATACTCAGGGTCATAACTGTTTTGGGAATAGTTTGGCCATCGGAAAACAACAGCAGTAAATATTCCCCACATATACTACCTAAAAGGGCTCTCAGATGCAGAACAGGTCAGTGCCTCAGATCAAACCTTTGCGCCATCCAATGCTGAATGCATCTGAAGATGAAACAGCAAATGGATGTACCAGTTGTGCAGTACAGTGGAAGAGCAAAAAACTCCTTTTGCCACCAGCAGAGATTCTGAGCATTATTTGATTAACATCTTCCTCAGTCTTGGCAAACTGCAGTTCTGTCAGCCGTCATAAATTTATTGGCCATCCATGTTTTAAAGCCCGGACATCACTTCCAGCGTCTTAAAATGCACAGCAGTAATGAACAGCATCCACAGAACAGAAATCCACAGCAGCATTTCTATTCAGAGAGGGAAAAGCAGCACGAGACTACAGGGAGGTCAACACATCAGGGATGTTAGGACCCCAATGCCCTTACTCTCTTGCCTTAATTCCAGAGACCGATTACCAGTTCAAGTCAAGTGATTTGGACTTCCACAGTACACAGCGAAAGCAAGGAAGCGAAGTTTCTCCCTGTGGCACTTTCCAATCCTTTCCCAGTAAAGCACGGTAATGCGGTGAATTAATGTCAATGTTGCGATCAGCAATTTAACCAAATTCTTGATCAGCAATTACTTATCCTTAACGCACAGTTAGTATTTGTGCAATATTCCCTATACACGTACAAGTGGAATAAGGTCTGGCCAGCTGTGCAGAAATACAGCTTCCAACAACAATTATGTTAATTTCAGGAGAGATGTTCCACTATTTCCAGGAGTATACAGAGCAGAAGGATGCAGCAGGACAGCAGCCACCAATGGACTCTCTTAAAGGTTAAAACTATAAGGAAAATTCCCTTTGCAAGCCTAGCTAGGAAAATAGACATCCATTTTGCATTTATTTTAAAGACAATCTGCCATCCAGGTAATTTTTCTTCCTTCTATTTATCTAGAAATCTGGACTTATAAAGTTGCTGCTTACACGCTTAGAAATAAGACTCTCTTTCCTTTTCTTTGTTGCAAAGTTATCAAGGGCCTCTTTGTTCTTATACTGTGTGATTCATTAAAAAAGAACTTTAGTTTTCCTTACAATGGATTTTTTGCCCTCAGAAACTACACATATCCCTTAAACAAACCTATGTGGAATCTGTTGATATCAGATACATATTTCCCACAGAAACGCTCTCACAGTGAAAGAGAAATAGCTTTTCATAAAAGAAGCTAAGAGAACTTGAAAAGTAATACAAAACACAATAAAAGAATTTATTTCTAGCAGTGCACTTCTGAAGTATCTATCCTTTTGGAGATGTGTCACAATTTCCTAAAGGGTTTGTATTAAAAAAGGCTGAAAATACAAAGCCTATTTCTTTAGGGCTTCTATCAGACTTCATTTCTAACTGATTTTCCAGAAGTGCATATTTTAAAAGAAAAGATCTCGCTAGACTAACCGCTCATGTCAGGTAGCAGACTAGATCCGCTGCTTGAGCACCCCACTCATGTGCGTTCAGTGGGGAACATGACCTGGGTCTCCTGCTAGGCAAATTCATCTCTGTCCTCATAGCCTCCCCTCATCCTACTTGCATTTCGGTGACGTGTATTTTTAAGGTGCTAACACTGCGTGATGTTTGCTTAGAGACAACGCCCCCATTTACATTATGTTAAGAACTGGAAGCCTTCCCCATCCCATTTTAAGTACTCGATAATCCCTTCCATTTCTCAAGTTTCTCACCCTTCTTGTGAACCTTTTCCTGGGGACGAGGCTGCGCTAACAAGGAGAAAGTCCTTAGTTAATCCAAGTCTGCTTCACTCCTCATTTTCAGACCATTCCTTCTGCAACATATGCTAACTAATTTCCACATTTATTGGCCAAACTGTATTCCACAACAAGGGAACACCCATTGTGACTTCTCTCTCTGGACCTCCAGCAGACAACATACCCACTCCTTTTTAGCACATCCAAGGTTCTGCCACCCAACACAGCAGCTGGCATTCCAACTGCGTACATCTTTGATCTGTTCCTCACATAGTAACAAGACAACTCTTCAGCCTTGCTTTCATCTTTCAGCATCTCCTCACCATCAAGTTTCCTGCCCCAGATTCCACCACTTGGTCCTGTTTAGCAACCGGTCTGCTCCTCACAGCAGCAGCTGCCCTCTTTAAGGCCTTCCCATTTCTGTGCACTGGACTCGCTCAAATTCCATCTTGCTCAAGCTTCTCAAATTCCTCAAAAACACCTTGTCATTCAGAATCTTCCTTCAGTATTAGTAAGGTGAAATCCAAGAGGTTTTACTATTTGCCACCCCTATTTAGAAACATTTCTTATTTTAATTCAGAATATGAACTAGGGAACAGCATCCAAAATGGCACTTGTTTGGTATAATCATGAAATTACTCAAAAACATTTTCTCTACACTTTAGGGAGATCTTTTTTGCCTTTTTTTTTTCAGCTTTTTCTGAGCCCTTTCTTTTTTGTAATATCCTTCACTGGTAAAATCGAGGGGGATTTTTTTCAAATAGTCTTTCCTGCAGCGCGTCATTCCATTATTATTTTTTATGGAACTGAAGCACATTTTGACAACATTTGTGCACATTCATTCTTGATACCATTCACTCAATATATTTCGTCTTCTGTGTGCACAGCCACATCGCTGCGCGGAGCAGAAGACAATTCCAGTTAATTGGGAACCAGCCAGAACGAGGCACTTCACAGCTGTGCGACCTACACAAGGACCTTCAATCAGCGTTAAGCTCAACCATTGTCCTGCCATGCGGTATTCAAGAGAGACATCTGCTGGCAGGAAAAGCAAGGAGCGCCCATCATGAACTCATGAAAGCACTCCACATTCAATGACACGGATATACTTGACCACGAAAATTCAGGGCTAATTAGAAATCTCCAGTCTGCTGAAATCATACGTTTACTTTCATAACACCATTTTCCAGATGCATCCTGTTGCATTGATGATGCGTGCGATCTGTTTATGTTGGATATGACTTGTTACATTACACTGCTTCACAAATGTTTTCAGGGAGATGCAGCTTAATATGGGAGGCATTCATTTACCACAAGGGTCGTACATCTGTTCTGAAGTTTGATTATGTGCAAGGTGTTTTTACAGATACGAATCCTGTAACTTTAATAAACGAATGACAGGATGCCACCAAATAACTAATATATATCGGTTAATAGTAAAGGATTGAGCTTTGAGGATATGTTGCCAAATGTCATCCACAGAAATGGTACTGAAGCCTGAGGAAATACCATCACCAGTGAGACGAGGCTCCAGCCAGCACTGCAATGCTGAAGCTATTTCACTATAATTGGGCCAAAGATTATTTTTAGACAACTTTCATGTGGGTTATAAAGGAAAATACCTTCTTAGCTGATGACTTCAAATGATACTTAGCCACAGCCGTGTTAGGTTGGTTTGTTTTAGCATTCTTATTCCGAACTTTGTCAAGAGCCAAGGAGGAAAATGTGCCGCAGGTGTCAAAACATTTATGACTGTCTGGTAGAGGACATTTCAAAGAAACAGCGAAGCGCAGAATTATTTGTTGCTAGTGCAACATGCTGATGCAGCTGCCTTGCATTTTATATCTCATAATTTTTAAATTTACCAGCCACGAAGCAATTTCTTTCAGCCCCCTGCAGGAAGGAGCCCGTTGTTGCACTATGCCACTGCATGACACGGGAAGGTACCGGCTTGTGACAGCCACGCTGTTCTTCCCCACAATTTATCTCTGGGTCTTTGGAAAATGCTTGTGAATGGACATTCACTTTTTCAATAAAACAGATTGTATAAAACACCTTATTTTAAATAGTAATAATAAAATCCATGCTCCCTTATTTATATGCTTCTTCCTCCTTTTCCCCTTTCCCCAATTATTTCCATATAGGTCGTTTTCATAGACAACTGCCTTCTTTGTTATTTTTGTCATCTGGTGGCTGTGCCATGAAAGTCTTCACTGTATTTCGACCCTCCTCCCCAAAACAAATCTATTTAAAAGCCTTTTGATGTAAGTAACTGCAAGATTCCTTCTGGCCTTCCTTTTTAATTCAGTCTTCTCAGTGTAAAAAGCCCAGTCCTACCTCTCTTCCTCTCTCCCCTGGGTCACAGGCTGCACGATCTCTAATTGCGTCCACCCCACGCACTTCCAGAGATTCACTCCAGTTCTTTCCATGCACTGCAAGCACCACTAACCACAGGCACCAAGCCTGCCTAAACGTTGTTTGTCAGAAGTGATCATTTTACAGGAGGCTATCCACCAGAATTGGTATTTGTGAGAGGAATACTTATCACATAGTCTGTTCCTGAGTGTGACAATGCCTCGAAAAACAGGTACTGTCTGAAAATCACTAACTTATAAGCATGCATTACATCTGCCCAGTACTGAGAGACCGGTTTCAGCCAAAGGTGGTTCTCGAGGAGCTAAGTGATTAAGGTCAACACCTGCTCTTACAGACAGTGGTGCTTGGTGATCTGTTCAATCTCTTACATTTACTACCATTAACTGGCTAGATGTGATGGTAGATGGGCATTCCTCTAAAAAAACGGTATTTTGCTATTGATGTAATCTACTGTTATCTCCTTCAGATTCTTTTACACACTGGGTTAACCTCTCTGCTGGATCGTTTGCTTTTTCATGATAAACTATGGAAAGAAATATACAGGAAGAACTGCCAAAAGCATTGCTGTGGCAACCAGCTAGCCGTAAAGTTATCTTCCAGTAAAGGGAATGAGGTCCCAGCAGCTGCAGATAGAATTGCACAAAATCTTTTAGCCGTGATATGCTACTGATATAGTCCAAAGTCTTTCAGATACTTAAATTGTTGCACCTTGCAAAGAAAAAAATAAATAAATGCAATGGCAGACCACGGTCTGGTCTTCCCCTAACCTAAGACATGGCTAAAGCATAAGGTCTTGCTTTTTCCCTAAGGTAAATACTGGCCTAACTGCATATCTGTTTAAAATTCATCTAGTCTAACCTGTTTAGGAAAAAGGAAAGTTAAATATTCAGTCAACAGATGCCAGGTGCTATCTCTTTTATGTAACATGGATCTTGTTTGTACACTTATAAAAATCAGCATTAAATAGCTTCAAAGAAAATGCTACCTTTATCATAATTTCTGTGCATCAGTGTGCAGTGCTAGTAATGGCAAGCAAGCCACATTGGACCGGAATACTTGAATGCCATCCTTGCTCTGAATCAGCCAAGCTGTATAATGAAAATGCCTCTTAATGAAACACAATGTTCCATTACAATACAGTTTCACTGCAATCATTGTACTTTTGTGTTTGGCATGAGCCGGTCTCCATTATTCTAAGTAGTTAATGTAAGTAGAGCAGATTGTACTCACTGATATGATTTCACAATCCTTGATAGGATGGGCTGCAGCTCTGAAGAAAATTATTAGTGAGTCAGAGACCATTCACATCCCAACGCTGCTATAATTAGAAACCATCTACATCTCCAAACTGCAGCAATCCTGATCCCATGGATAACTGAAGCCTGTCTTTTACAGTAACTATTGGCAAGCATGGCAAATATGAATAAAAACTCCTTTTATACGCCAATAATATTTATACAGTTCTGAAAATACATCTCACACAACGCTAATCCTTAAAGATATCAATCACAGGTTTTTAGCACAGATCATAGCCTCCAAGTATAGTGTAAATTGATAAAGAACAAATCTTACAGACTCACACAAAGGCTTTTTCTATTAATGCATGTTTGAATGCAGTTACGAGCAAAGATATATTCAAGCTAAAATCCACCTGAATTTGACAGGATTTGCATAAAAACTCCCAAATAAATTTGGAGATCTACGTACTACATCAGCATCTCAAACTGCACAGATTTATGACTGTGTCAGTTCCTAGCACATTACAAAATATTTATTTAAGTGACACAGATCAACCTCCTTTACTTCATGACAGGAAAAACAAGCTCCACAAGCCATGCTTTATCTTTCTGTAGAATTAATAAAAACTTTAGAAATCCACCTAAGATTACTTCCAGCACTTAAGAATGCCATTATGATTACCGCTGATAAGCAAACATTAAATCAAATAAACCTTGATTTTCTATACAAACTCACCTCCTGTTTATAGGTCCCATTTCCTTCCAGAGAATTTTTTAATCCCTTCAAAAAAAAGGGCTAACATTTCATTGGGGCTATAGTTTATACCATGTCAAATCCTGTAGGCATACAATACATACAATGCAGAAGCAAGGCAATAAAAAGGCACACAAAAACTAGTGGAGAGGTATTAGTACACAACACTTCACTTTGTCCATTTTTGTACACTGTGTGTACTTCACAAAGATATGAGGTCTTGCGTTTTACAGCACTGCCTGAACTGCTTGGCCCTTTATTTGGGATGAGAAGCATTTTAAGGTTTTGCTTGAGCTTCTTCAGAAGCTTCTTCAGGAAGCTTCTGTGGTATACACATGCCTAATACACAATGGAGAATTGCATTGTTTTGTAGCCTGTGTATTGGTTCAGGCCCCGTTTTTATCGTTATGGACCAGCATGTATTTCATGCACTCTTAATGTAGGTCTTCCAGTTGAGTCTTCTCTGAAAGAAATCTAGTTTAAGTGGGCAAACACATTTTGCATTCAAAATTAAAATGTCAAAATTCGGAATGAACACAGGAGCTTGTTCTAAAACAAACATCCAAACAAAATAAAAAAGGTAAACTTCACCTACATCCGCTTTTACAAACTGTAATCTTGCGAGTATGTTCCAGGTCAGAGTACACCAAAACAGTTAATAGAAGAAAAACAGAATAAGCATACCTCACTATAGCACACTACAAATAGCTTCTTTTGTGTAACCAAACTTTCAAGCAGAAATAAGTAATGGTACTGTTCATTAATTTTAAGTATCAAATTTGGGTGCGTTATGTGATTCCATAATCAAGAGACTTGGAGAGTCCTTGGCTTTCATAATGGGCAGTTTTGCAAGTAATACATTCATGTAACTATTTGTGTTCAAAATTCGTAAATGTATGAACCTCACAAAAAGAAAGCTCTCCTTTTATCCAGAACATGTTTTCACAGATCTCTTCCTTCAATTTAAATTTGGAAAGATAAAGCAAATAACAACATACATACACACACAAAAAATGGAAGATACAAATAATATAACTCCTTGACCCAAAACACAAACACATCTTGCATCAAAACCAAAAATTAGAAGATATGGATAAAGTCTCCATCTTAATTATCTATAAAAACATGTTTACGTACATGTTTAATTGCTACTTACATTGTACTTTAAATAGCGATTACAATTATACTAAGTATTTCTTATTGATACACATCCCATTATGTAATCTCTTTATATTTGCACATCTACACAATACATTTTGTTGCAACACATTTACTTGTGAATAATCTTTATTATTGTCAAACGTATTAGTGTTTATTGAGCCAAGATGAAAGGGCACTGCAATACGAATTATAAATGTTTGGAGTTCGGAGTACAGCATATAAATAGCAAGGAGCAAGGTGCAAGACTTCCTTGCAGACTATTCATGATTTCTGTTACCTCAAAGCTGACACAGATTGGGCTCTCTTTAATTTTTTTTATATGGTGACTGTGTTTTTTTTTTTTTAAAAAAAAAAACAAACAAAAAAACAGAAAAGTGTGAGGTAGTACCGAACCCAGATGTCCAGTCTAATGTTCAGTGGAATTCAGCCTTCCCTCTCCACAGATCTCAAGATCTCATTACTTCCTTTAGATTGCCAAACATACTCCTCCGACAATATGATTTCCAGAAAAGAAACACACTCAAAAATAACATCTCAAAAAAAAAAGAGGTCATCCTAGAGATATACTTAGTTGCAAGAAGTAAGGTTTGACAAAGATTCATGTTTAAAGAAGCAGCACCCATCAGTATTCAAAGGCAAATACAGATAATCCAAGTACCATCTGCTGAATTAACATGCAGACATAACTCTGCTGCACCAAAAATAATCTCATGACTTCTCCATCATCCTACATAGATACTCAAAGGTAAGATACAATGCATGAAAACAGACAACTTCAAAAGATCTTTTCAGAGAGCCTGCAAACAAATCAGCCTTTAACAGTACTTTATTAAATTTATGCACCTTCACAACTTTTTTTCTTGTAAAAACACAGTGTTCAAACTACTTCTGAAGCCACTGGACTCCAACTCTTGACATTCTAGGGAAGAACAGGACATGACAGAAGAAAAATAACACAAAACATGAAGAGCTCCCCCAACTACCAGACTTGAATGCTTTTAAGCAAGTAACGTGAAGTCTTCCAGACAATTTCTGTCTTGCTGTTTCAGACAACAGTCACGTTTGATATAGTCGTGATCGCTAAGCCAAAATCTCCATGACAGAACACACACCAATATATAAGGACTGAAACACCGTGACAACTAAAAAAATACACTGATTTATAATTTCTTTCCAAAACAGGGAATTTTCTTTTGAAGCCAAAGACTTGCAGAGAGTTACCTGAAGAGAAAATGAAAAAACTGTTTCTTATCCAATTAGTGCTTTTTTTGCATTTCTGCTCGTTGGTCCAAACTTTTATTTCCGGCACACAAGTCTCTGGCTTATTTTGTATTTCAACTGAAAACTCATCTCTTAAAAACTTTTTTTTTAATTAGCACTCCTTTCAAGTTGTATAATTGTTAATTAGTTGTTCACTGTTAATTTTAAGTTTGCTGGCACAGTGCTTCAAGACTGGATAAATAGCCCTCTGCATCCTGATTTGTATTGTTGTAATGCGATAAACCTAGCAGACCAGACACACTCAGCAGTGAGGGGAGCAGCATGCTTCTGAAAACAATTTCACTAATAAATCGTACAGATTACAAAATCAGCAAAAATAATTACATTAATAGCAAATAATATAGATCAACTTATTCAAGGTATTACAATTTATAGTAATGTAGTGGTAGTCACACGTCCTAAATCAGGACTGGGTCCAACAGCATCAACTGCTTTTCAAACACAGAGAAGAGAGGCCTTCTGGAAGGGGCTCTAAACATAAAGAAAGCAACAAATGACAAATTAGATGCAGTGCAATAGTTCACATAGTGGGACCCTTCTCATGAAGAAACAGCATGGCAAATGGCACGAATGTGACAGGCAACATATACAAGGAAGAGATAATAACATGGGGGCAGAAGAGTCACAGGTTCCTGCCTGCAAACGCAAGGATCTGAAGTACAGCATAGCAGCTCCTGTGTGGACTTTCAAAAGGCTTTCCCTCAGAAAGAATAGGTGAGAAGCTAGTCATTTTTGATGGAGAGGCTAAATGATGGGCAATAAAGGCTGGAAATCTGGGTACTGAAGGTGGGAATTTGGTATAAAACACATGAGAATGGCCAGGAGCACCAACATAATAAGATATCGAAAAAGGTCCATACTAACTTGTGTAAAGCCTTGAAGGACAAGAGTCAGATGCAGAAGTGGGGGGAATGATCACGGGGTAGATGTGCCAAAAATAATGAGAAAGGAAAACAATTCCATCAGCTGTACTCTGAATTGATTTTCAGAAGACAAAATGATTAGAAGAAACATTGAAGGGCATATTATACAGGGAGATATCTGAATGTGCTAGCACAATATAGACATAAGTAACTGGAAAACTGAAGTTCGTTAATAAGGAAGGAAGAGGAGCTTAGGGAAGGACAAACACATCAGTCCTGAATTGCTGGAACCTGATATGAACAAGAGACAGCATAGAATATCCATGCTGGAAGACCAACAAAAGTTCAAACTGAGCAGAAACCTGCAATTTAACAGTATATGCTTTAGACTGAACTTATACTACATTATTTAACTTTCTGACACACAACTTCTCTTGGTATCTCGCAGTGATGAAAATCTGCCTTCTTTACCACCACACAAAATCCACTGTAAAAGTGGAAAAGTCTTAGCTTCTGTGGCTTTCACAGATTCTTACAGCACACATATATTCACACACGTGTACGCTTCTGAATATCACTATTTAATCTGCATGCTTGCAAGCAGCTCTAACTTCCAAATTGCAAATATCAAAGCCAAAGAAAGGCACTCTCCTGAATATCATTTCCTAAGTCTAGTACAACAGAATGCTCATACAGATGCAAAATCCCCATGGAGATTAAATGGTGATGCAAGCAGTTAACAGCAGTTTGCCATTCCTGCCATTTGTTTGAACAGCTAATGTTCTCATTGACACTGCAGACCGCACTGCCTGTGTTGCTAACATGAGTATGTGTTAGCTGCCCTCAGAGTTTGTAACTTCCATCGATTAAGTTCTCTTAGCAGAAAGGCCTTTCAAAAGATTTTTGCCAGAGGAGTTTTAAGTACTGTAAAGTGGTGGCTAGAATACTGTCACTACTGACTTTGCTGGGTATAAATAAATAGGACTTATGGATAAGTAAAAGACTTGCTTCTCCAAAGTTAACATTTTAATAACCACCCATTACTAATACTTCATATATCAACACACAAATAGACGAATGTGCTAAACTTACTAAGTTGTAAGACACTACCAAGTGTATGTATGTTACTCCCTCTACTGGAAGAAGTCCATATAGTTGTTCTCCATACTGCAATTGCCAGCCTACGGAGTACACACGTACTATTTTTGCCTCAAAACTGATCTTTTATCATTTATGATCAGCTTAGCTACATAAAATGTCCGTCTACAATGCATTCGTTTGCTTAACCCAAGATTAACAGGCAAGCAGATGGAAGAATTTCTTCTCCCTTCCCTGCCTCTTCCCAGTAGTCTCACCTGCTTGCAGGAGGCAGCATTCAAAGTACAATCCTGCTTTATCATGCAGAGTTATGCTTTAGGTAGCCCCTGTGTGGGCACGTGAAAAGGACATTATTCCTGAGGCCTATGCAGGAACTAATGTATTTCTAAACTCTTTTATTAAGCAAAACAGCCATACTTTCTCCCATGGGACTACCCCTGCTATAGATCACTTGATGACCTCTTGAAGGCACTCTGACCGTGATGCATACAGTCTTGAATATTCTACTATAAAAATGCTAAGAACTTTTGTGATATTTAATATGACCTTGCAGCTTACATAAACAGCCATGCATTAGTCCAGGATACCTGTGCAAGTACAAAAATTAAACCCAAAATATATTGACAGTATTCCCTCAAAAAGGCAAGGCAGTAACTCTGTGTCATCAACTTAATTTGAAAATATCATGATCAAGAACACAATCTGTTTTGCAGTAAAGAGGCTATCACTAATTATGTATTAAAAGAAGGAGAAAATTTTTAGGAGTTCTGAGAATTGGAAACCTCAGAAACCCATAGTATAAAGGTGCACACTGAAGTCTACTGGCTCTGCTACAGCCTTTGCACTCCAAGTTATCTTCTTTATCTAATCTCTGTATTTCTAACTTTTGGTTCTTGTGGCAACTTTTTCTGTATTCAGTACTTATTTTGGTTTGACTAATGCATTAGAAAGGTAACCCAACACCTTAAGCATGCTGTAAAAATTCCACCAGGTGGCACCTAAAGACAGCACGACTCACTGCTTTAGTACTAGCAGCACACAGTTGTTCGTATTGTAAGGTAATAAAAGGAATCTTTATGCCATGATTTTAGCATCTAGCACACAAAACCATGAACCACCATGATTCACTAATACACATTTTAAGAAAATAGAAACATTCGTAACTTCTATATTTGATACCAAACAATGAAAGAAAACAATGAATAAACTAAACAAATTTAAGATTGGGCTTTAAAAATCACAAAAACCTTACCAGTTTTCTAGCACCCCACCCTGTTCATCTGTACGTATGCACTTACACTTTGATATACTTGTGTTTTGTTTTTTTCCTAACTAAAACTAAGCAATAACATTTTACATATTTATATTTAATTTTTACAGAGGTGATGAAGCAATGGTGTACTTGACAGTGCAACAGCAAGACAACAGTTACTATAAAATGTTGACCATGGTGATAGGAAAGGCTTGGAGAAAACAAAAGTCCAAATCCAATTATTTGAACTGTTACTAATTTAAAAGTATGATAATATTACCCAAAAGACAAAGTGAATTTATCATTAAAAGGAATCTAAACTAGATTTGCCTGCAAGGAGCATAAACAGACTGAATTCAAATACAACAGAATCACATCTGTTAAAGTATTTGTTTGTTTCACACTCACAGATAAACAGAAACTTACATTAGGATAGCTAAGTGGAAGCACTGGGCTTCATGCTGGTTTTGAAGGTAGACCTCCTTGCAAATTCTGCCTAAGTACTGTTTTGCTTTCAAATGCTACTCACAAAGACCTAGATAAGGAAGGGTTATTGACTTGTAGTGTACACACCCTCTTCCCCGGGCCCCCAAAGAGACACTTACAGTTGCTGTGTCCATTTAATGCTTGAATTCTCTCCTCATGTTGTCACACAGAATCAGCTATATGGGAGGTTCTTCTCTAATCCGCTAAGAATGGAAAAATATACATTATCAGACTTATCAACTATGGAAATTGTATATATCACAATTTTGCCGCCTACAGCTCTTCAAGGCACTGACTGCGATATGATAGCTAAGGTCCGCAGATCTGCTAAATTTCAAAAACAAACAAACCAAAACAACAACAAAACCCACCATTCACATCACTATTAGCTCCCAGCACAGTGCACTGCACCTAAGTATATGGAAGCCTGCTTCTAGAAACAGGCACTATCAAGCTTCTCATTTTAGGCAAGGGAAAGCTTTACAAACACAATTCGCTCCAGTCCCTCAGGGCTGGGTATTGCTGAAGTCTGCTCAGGCCTGCATTAGCACTGAAGTGGGATTTTCACTTCATTTTAAGTGAATTTACTGCTCACGTGTAACCTCCACAGCCTCTACAGTCACCAGTTGGCTGCCAACAGCGTTGGTACAGCACTTCTCTTGTTAGGATCATCCAAAACACCACAAAATGCCTCAAAATCCACCTAGCTGCCCTCCTACAGGAAGCCTGAGGGTCCTTTCGGCCTGCTTCCTCAGCAGGCAGCAATGCCCCAGCAGCTGCCTGGGGCTGGCGGGCGGCGCAACGTCCCCTGGAAATACAGTGAAGGTTAAAAGAGAAGTTTCCTGTGAAATTGCAGCGAGCCAGCCAGGGCTACAACAGGCCTCATACCCAAATCCAAACAAAATCACAGGTTTTCATGGAAGACAAAACTCCTGAGCACCTGGCACGGTGGGCCTGAGCTCTATGTGAGGACACGTCCCGCACACAGCATTTTGTCACCTCAGCGGCGTCACCCCACCCTCAAAGCCTGGATCCCCACTGGTGGGCACCTTGAGGGCTAACTGCTGACAGCCACTGCTCGGGACGTTTTCCTCAGCTCTTTTAACAAACACTACTTTCAGAGGCTAACACAGCCCTGCAACACCCTGCCACAGTCCCACAAACCCGATCCAACCCAAGCTCGGTCTAACACCCGGCCCTCAGCAAGCAATTTCTGTCACGACGCTTGAGCCGAACTCGTGCTCTACACGCTTCCACCCGTGTCTCAAACGCCCTCGGAAGCCTGTGCCACAGGAAAGAGACGCAAATTACGCTGCAAATTTACAATTACGCTGCGAACCTGCCCGCTGCCTTCACTTTCCACTAAGAATTCCTTCCTTCCCCCGGGAAGCGCGGGTTGCCGCGGAGGGCGGGCGGCCTTACCGGCACTGCCGGGCTCCGCAGCGCCCCGGCGTCGCTCCTCGCGGCTGTGCAGGCGCCCGCAGGCACCGCCCCGGTCGCCACACACGGCCGCCAGGCGTGCGAGGACTCGCGGCTCGACCTCCCCCGGCGGCCGCTGAGGGGAGCCGAGCTCCCCGCCGACATGGGGCGAGGGCAGCGGGCCGGCTCGGCGCCCGGCATGGAGGGCGGCCGGTCCCGGCCGAGCCGACTCGAGCCCGGCTGTCTCCGGGACAACCGCCGTTGGCGGCTGCGGCAGCGGCCGGGCGGGCAGGAGGCGCCATGAGCGAGCAGCCC
The DNA here is from genome assembly GCA_011076525.1 of Nettapus auritus. NCBI lineage: Eukaryota > Metazoa > Chordata > Aves > Anseriformes > Anatidae > Nettapus > Nettapus auritus. The sequence goes on along the minus strand of CM021769.1, from coordinate 55,170,984 downwards.
CCGCCGCGGCCCCTCTACTTCCCCCCGTTCCACGACCGCACCGAGCCCGGCGCTCCCCCGGCCGAAGGCGGCGGCCCGCGGAAGCATTTGGCGGCCGTGCCCGGGCCGTGGCAGCCCCCGCCGGCCGCCGTGGCTCCCCGCTGGCCCGCGGGGCTGGCGCCCATCGCCTACGAGCCGCTGCGCTTCTTCTGCCCGGCGGCGGCGGAGGAGAGCGCGGCGCGGCGGCCCGGGGAGCAGCCGCAGCTGGAGGGCGAGATCTGCGAGCTGGGCATCCGCCTCAAGGAGCTGGAGCTGATGGCCCTCGTCGGCGACGGCTTCGACCAGCAGCAGTGTGCGTCCCCCGGGACGGGCAACCCGGGGGAAACGGGTGCGGGCACCGCCGGGAACGGCCCCCGAGCCGTCAGGTGTCGGCGGGGAGGGCAGGCCGCTAAAACCGACGGGGGTTCACCCCTCAGAAGTTAGGCACTTGTAGTAACGAGGCCCTGCGGCTGTAGAGCATCCCTGACGTAAAGCAAAGGCCGGCGACGGCTGCAGGTGGTCAAAGCTTCAGAGAAAGTGTGAAATGAGTTGGGCATTTTAGTTTGAAAACCTACTGGACACGAGGGAAACACGCAAGATAAAGCAGCTCAGCAGCTAGTGCTTACGGAGGGCATCAGTACTGAAGGAAGGATGAGGGTCTTGGCCTTTCGCCATGGCCACAGGCTGCCGGTCCCAACACTCGCCCAGCTGCTGGTTACAGGAGCCCAAGGGCGTTCATCAGACAGACACTGGAAGGAAGACCTCAAAGCAATTGTGATACATAGCTTGCATATGTTACTTTCCAGAAGAGGAAATCAATAGTTTTTTTCTTGTCATAGCAATACCTACCTTTTTCCAGTTTAATACCTGTTATTTTCAATAGGTGTGAGAAACTAGTTTACAGGTGTTTGCTAAACAAGACACGCTATGGAAAGTTACTGATTGCTCAACAAATTATTTATTTTTCTTAGAATTCTTGTAAACAATGATATCGTCAATGACAAATTATGTTTCATTCCTGTTTAGATAAACTTCTGAAGGCAATGAAAGAAGAAAAGATACAACACATGAAAGCAAGGCAGAAACTGAAGAAACAGCCACCAACATGATGAATGTGATTTGGGCTGGATGTTCTGTCACTACAGAGTATTTTAATGCATATTCCCGATATTTTTTCTACTTACTACATGCTGTTCACTTACTAAATTAAAAAAATGCATTATATTGTCTTGTTGACTTTTTTGTATGTCATTTCTCTGGTATTAGATATTGATAATGCTGGTATGTATTTTAACATTTCTTTCTCCAAGTACTATAGATAAAACTGGGTGGATAGTATTTTCTTCAAAAACACTAAGAAATTAATACTGCTGACATCAGGATTCCCACCAGTACAACAATGAGATTCAAGATACAGGTAGCAACGAAACAGTAATTCTAATATAAAATACATTTGTATTTTGTTATTAATTACAAGTAAGTGCACCTGAGAGCAAATAGATATGCTTAGAAGCCCTATCTATCTAAGCCTCTAAGGGAGCCTTAGAAAACTACATTCATGATAGCATAAAAATCTCTTACAAACAAGCATAGCTTATTGTCTTAAGCACACCAAAGTGATGAAGTTATGGCTTAAGTTAGTTTTTAACAGAAAAGTTGTAAAACGTTGAATTTCAACTTACATTTTACTATTATTTTAGGATCTATGGTGCTTGGGCTGAAGTCTGAGGCAGTTTTAGGAATGACAACATCCTTATGTTTGGAAGGATTGAAGAGAAAATGGGCAGAGACAGCAATAACAGACTAAAGATCTGGAGAGCATCTGCCATTAAAAAAGTAATGCCATGTACAGCATTGAGAATAAGTAAACAGGCTTATCAGACTGACGATCGGTTTTGGTAGATAATTGCTTTTTCTTGCTCTAATTCAAGAGCAGCAGGTGGCAGTATGGAATAATGGTGAATAGTTACCACCCCTGAAGCTATCATATTTTGACAACTTTTTTTAAAAAAGAACAGTATTTCAATCTTTTTTTTTTTTTTTTTTTTTTTTTTAAATTGCATTAGAGCTGCTCAACTGTGAAGCATTTTAGCACGATATGATATCAAAATATTATTTCCTATTACTGCTTATTCCCAGCATTGTAACTTCTACTGTCTTATTCTTTCCAGATAGATTTTGATCTATCCCACAGAGGGTTTATATTAAAAAAAAATCCAGTTTATAACTTCCATTTGTCAATCACCAAACTATAATAATCACATTTTATCAGAAAAGCTAGGAAATCTTAAACAGAATCATACCATCCACAATTGCCATTGTCATCGTGGGGTCTCTGCCAATATGTCAATTCACAATTTCAGCTGCTAATCAATATGCTTTTTAATGAAACAAACAATAGTTTTCAGACCCATTGGTCTTTGAAATGTGCTGGATGGAGCTGGGATCCTGGGAGTGCATCTTTGCTCAAGGCACAATGCCCTCAGGGCCCCGGCGTGGGCTGTGGTGTCCAGGGTTGGGGCAGTGTGACAAGGACAGGTCTGGGCCAATGTTACGTGCCAGGTAGGGTGAGGTGAGGAACCAGGTCCAGGAAGCCCAGGGACAGGACTGGTTACAAGACCACCGCTAACACAGGTCCACAGAGGGCTTCACCCAGGCGGCCGCACAACCTAGAAGCCCTGCCACAGGCCTGGGCTGACCTGCAACATAGCCCAGGCCAGGAGCCATGGCCCCAGGGGCTCCAAGGCCACCTGAACAGAAAATCCCTGGTGGATATCCCCAAGGAGCTTGGTCAGGGCACTTACAGAATCACAGAATTAATCACAGAATGTTTGGGTTAGAAGGGACCTGAGAGATCATCTAATTCCAACGCCCCTGCTGTGGGACACCTCCCACCAGACTGGGTTGCTCAAAGCCCCATCCAACCTGGCCTCGAACACTTCCAGGGATGGGGCATCGACAGCTTCTCTGGGCAACCTGTTCCAGGGTCTCACTGCCCTCAGAGTGAAGAATTTTTCCTCATATCTAATCTAAATCTACCGTTTTCCAGTTTAAAGCCATTCCTCCTTGTCCCATCACTATATTCCCTGACAAAGAGTCCTTCCCCAGCTTTCCTGTACGCCCCTGTAGGTACTAGAAGGTCACTGTAAGGTCTCCCCAGAGCCTTCTCTTCTCCACACTGAACAACCCCAACTGCCTCAGCCTTTCTTCAGAAGAGGGATGCTCCAGCCCCTTGAACATCTTTGTGGCCCTCTGGACTTGTTCTGCGTCCACGTCCTTCTTGTGCTGGGGGCCCCAGAGCTGGATGTAGTGCTCCAGATGGGGTCTCACAAGAGCAGAGCAGAGAGGAGCAATCCCCTCCCTCACCCTGCTGGCCACACTGTTTTTGATGCAACCCTGGATATGGTTGGCTCTCTCGACTGCAAGCACACACTGCCTGCACATGTCAAGCTTCTCATCAACCACCACCCCCAAGTTCTTATCATCAAGGCTGCTCTCAATCCATTCTCCACCCAGCCTGTATTTGTGCTTGGGATTCCCCCAGCCTGGATGGAGGACCTTACACTTGGCCTTGTTGTACCTCATGAGGTTCACAGAGGCCCACCTGGTCCCTCTGGATGGCATCCCTTCCCTCCAGTGTATTGACCTCACCACTCGGCTTGGTGTCATCAGCAAACTTGCTGAGAGTGGACTTGATCCCACTGTCCATGTCACCAAAAATGTTAAACAACGCTGGTCCCAATACTGACCCCTGAGGAACACTGCTTGTCACTGATTTCCACCTGGACATTGAGTTGTTGACCTCAACTCTTTGAGTGAGATCACCCAGCCAATTCCTTCCCCCCGAGTGGTCCATCCATCAAATCCATGTCTCTCCAATTGACACTAACAGCCTCCTGCTGTCCCCAAAGGCCCGACAGCCTAATAGCATGCAGCAGTAGCCGGACGTTAATAGCAGCTACTGCCAACTGCCCTCCTCATACAACAAATGCATTGTTTATGCCCTCTCCAGTTGTTTTTACCCTACTCTTTAGGCCCACCTTGGCACCATTTAATTGCCACTTCGTTCTTTAGAGCCTAATTAATAACTGTGTGCTTCTGGATAAACATCTCCTTTCACTACTTGGCCTTTTTTAAGCTGATTTACACCAGACAGCACATTACAAGTAACCTCCAACATGGGGTTATTAAGCTAGGTGTTTTTTCACCCAGCTTGCTTTAGGTCTGGTCAGCACACAGTTAACCTGGATGGAGCCCACAGAAGACAGCTGGTGTGTTTGTATTTCTTACATCCAGGACATCACGCCCTCAAAAATCAAGACCTACAGGCAGCCTCAAGGGCAAGCTTTTCTCAGCGTTTCTGTTAGTCTGTTCCCTGTGTTTAATTTGATAATTTGGGGGTGGAGAAATTCTCACATATCACAGAAACAGCATAACCACAGATGATTTATCTCCCTTTCCAGCCTTGTCTGAGAGGCCGAGTCAGTAAATATATATAAAGTAGATCTAGGTACCTAAAGAAACAGACAGTTACCAAAATGCCTTGGAAACCTGGGCTAAAGTGTTTTACAACCCATCTGTGGAACAAGGATAAAAAGTCTCTCAAAGAGCTCTGCTAAATGTATTAACAGTGCAGTGACTGATTGCAACGAGAAACGGAGCTGTATTAGTCCTTAAATACCACAACACAAACTTGGACAGGTGAAAAGGGCCAACACATGGCAGTCTTCCAAGGTTTTGCACAGAAGACCTTTTACATCAAGTTCAGCAGCAGAGGAGCTGTCTTTACCTTTTCAAATCTCCAGAATAATTTCACTCCTAAACCACGCTAAGTTTCCCATAATTATTGCAATGGGCTAAATGGATTTCCATTCCATATTACCACTGCTTCCTATTATATCCCATCACCTTTTAACCACTCTTTCACTTCTCATACAGCCTTCATCAGCTACTATTCATGCAGGTCTTCTTGGCTTGAACTAAACTATTTTCCCCAGCACGCAATTTAAATTTTTGTTCATCTATTGTACACTTTCTGTCATATAGCCATTATGTAAAAACAACACTTTGTGTTTAATTAATAGGGAATAACTCAAGGAATAACATCAGTTTATATGTAATCTCCGTTAAAATTACCTGGGGACATCTATCTACTGAAAATCATTAGTTTTATGTGCCAAAACAGGGCAGAAGGGTTTACCTTGGCCAGCTTCAGCCACAGCATTGTGCTATCAGGGTGCTTTGGTCCAAATCCTTTTACTGAAGCATCTCAGTGTTCCAGGAAGGTCACTGACGGATGATGGCTTCACCAGAAAGCCAATTTGGCCTTTTCTCTGTGAAGTAGCACTTACAAAAAGGACTTAGAGAAACACAGAAAATTCCATGAAATGTTTCTGCCTGAAATTAATCGCTGTCTGTAATTTCAGTTGGAAATATTTAACGCATTCATGTGCATGAATTTAGAGAGAATAATAAGGTTGTATTAATAGCCCAAGCAAACAACCAGTTACACATAATGAAGCATGATTGTTACTTGGCCATAAACATTTTATTTACCTTTATTTCTCTTCTCTGTTTCCACCTGACCTTGTTACATCTGGTAATTTGCTCTCATCTTTGTAGGCATGACCTTTTTCGTTTCAAATCGGCACATCTGAAAACCGATTTATTGTTTCCTTTATGAAAATAAACATGTATTAACTGAAATACATGAGCATTCTTACTGTGTACCTTTCACAAAGCATGTGCCATCTGTTTTTCAGTTGCTTCTGTTCTCTTAGACTGTTAAAGGAAGGTTAAGCCTGACATTTATATATTGGCACAGCTCAGATCTCTTTCATATAGCTGCCCTGTGACTCAACAAATCTATCCCTATTGCATTCAAGAAAGAAACATTTGGCTGTGATTTGGATTCCTGAGCAAAGATTTCAAAACATCAGTAGGTTGCTCTGTTTCACTTCCAGTTCTTAACAAAGAAGGATTCTCAGGAAGCATCTTCTCAGCCAACCTGAGGGCTGAGCAATGACAGCTGTCTTGCTGAGAGCACAGCATCCACAGCTGCAGTGATACTTGTGTGCTTTCCCATGGAGCATTCTCTGATTTTTCACTTGGAAACCTGAAATGGCTTTGGCTGTTTTATGATGGGAAACATTAGATAAAAAGCCATTGGAAAGGAAGAATGCATTTAAGCTTTATTTTAAAGTGTTCTATACCAAACGGTTGGGCCCATCAAATGGCAGGCTGCTTCTTTATTTTAGAGTTTGCTATGTTAATTCTCCAAATGGATACTCTGCATTATTACAATGGATCATTAGGATGTAAATTAATCTTGAAGCAAAGCTGCCTTAATTAGTTCTGGGACAGATTACAGAGGAAATCCAAAAGCATTAAACTATCATAAGATGACTTTTGTTTTCAGTAGTGAATGCTACATGATAGATTCGCCTGTCAGGGCTAGTATATATGCATAAAGCAGGGAAATCAAGGGTAGCAATTAACTCTAGAAATCCTGGCTCCTTTTGTTTGCTTGGGTAGTTCGTTTTCTCAAGTTTACTGACATCTAGGTACTGAGTGTAAGTTAGTTAAAGGTACTAAGAAGGAAGGGTTTCTAGCAGTTGATAAGTGGAGCACTTGGTCTTTATAAGGAAACATAAAATTATTAACATTCTTAGTCAGTTTTTTAATATATATTTGCAAAATAGGCTGAAATTTTGGTGTATCTTGAGAAATGCCAGAAAAACCCCTTGAGCCAATTTAAGCACTCTCATTGACAACTTAATATACACATACATAACAGCATCTGTCCCAAACCTTAGCAGTGATATGTACGCTAGGAATTTCATTTATCTTCTATTTTGGGAAGATCCTTTCCTGCCTCTTTTTTTCCTGAAACTACAAAAAGAGGGAGGAAGGGGAAGATTTATTCCTTGTAGTAACATGAACTATTTATTCCAAATGACTTGAATTGCAAATTACACAAAAGCAGTACTGTCAAAAACACGTACCTGCATTTTCCATTTTCTTTTCATTCCACATCAGGCTGACAGCAAGAAATGAAGGCCTGATTAAATACTAACAAAAAGAACAGAAACTGAATAATAGGGGAGGGCATAGATGAAATGAAGGTAGGGACAGAAGTTCACAAAGGAAACACAGGATCACAATATGCCCTCAAAATCCTTATGCTTTGCTGATTACTCTCTTCCTCACCTCTGTAAGGCAGGCAAATGCCTCTCTTCAGAGGAGTATCACTGCTGAAATACACTGTTTTATCTCGTGGAGTTCTTTAAACTTCTTCCCTATCCTTTGCCAGGTTCTTTCTTGAGAGCATGAGCAGCACGTCCCCTACACAGCCCAGAAACCTGGCTGCTCCAAACAAAAGGCAGGCTCATGCTTAAAAGCAGCTGATCTACAGAAAGGAACACAGCAAGAACAATCAATAAGTAGCAACATAGATTTTAAGACATATTTTATTTAATGTGCAAAATTGCCAAGAAAAAACGTGTACAACTTCAACTAAGCTACAGCAACTAACACAAAAAAAACCCTACACTATGTGCTTGTAAGCTTCATTTCTAGAATCACCCTACAGTTCAAAGTAAAAACACAGCCATTTTGTAATGACCCAGAACATCTTAAATGTTTTTTTTTAGTGATAAGTAAAATTCAACCACTGGTATGGGCAATGTTTGTAATTGCAAATGGAACCAGCTCTTAGAGGTTTCCTTTCCAATTGCATAGTATAAAATCTTAATTGGTTATTTTCTTCCTCTTTCAGTTTAGTCCCTAGACTTGGCTTTACAAATTACTCACAAATTTGCAGCTCTAACTGGCTTAACAAAACTAATTTACCCATTTACAGCTGAAACACACTTAAAAAATTTGAGCGATTTTCACAGACACAGCCATTACAGTTTAGTTGAATCAAACTGTAAACAATGAAGGTAATGTGGATATTTGTAATTACACAGAACTTTTCCTTTCCATAACTCAAAGATGCAAGAGAAGTGAACGTCATCAAAAAGTGAGATGTGTTATATGGGAAGTGACACAATTTATATATTTGATATAGCATCTCTGAAAAAAAAAAAAAAAAAAAAAAAGTGTAGAAGCTGTTATTAGAAAGGCTTCCTAGACCATACTGAAATAGTCATTAGAAGGGGTTTATTCCCTTGTAAATGCATCTATATTTCGTTGTTAGCACAGGACTGGGTAATTTATAGTCCTGGACAATTACCAAGCTCCATGAAATAATAACTAACGCTTCATACTGAAGTATCAGCTTCCACTCCAGGGTTTCACAGTTCCTAATATTATCAGTTAGCTGAACCCCTCCCAGCAGAGTGAGGAGGGGCATTCTCTTCATCCTGCTTTACAGACAGAGATGCTGAGGCACAGCCAGATTAAGCTACCTATAACCAGCTATCATACTTTCTGTCTTTGCCTGTCTTTATGAGATGCTGATGATAGTTAAGTCACTGAGAAAATACCTTACTTTTCTTGAAACAAGCATGTATTTTGTCTGTAACTTCAATGGAACACATGATCAATATTCATGCCACCTTAATACTAACATGACCTTGTCAGTATCACACAGTAGAATACGGTCCAAAGCCACGCAGCGCCATAGCTAATTAAAAATTACATCACGTATGTTAGTCAGTACCCCTGTCACACCTGCAGTACATCAGAGAGCTAAAGAGAGCAGCTGTTGCAGTACACTAATGCAAAAGCTAAATTCAAAATGCACAGCTGCCACAAAAGAAAGTTGTTCAAATGAAAAAGAGAAGTCCAATAAGGCAGGAATATCTGTGCTGTGCACATTTCCTTCCTAACCAGACCTAAAGTACTCCCCAGAACAGCCCCTTCACTGAGCCTGAGCTCTTACTGCCGGGTTGCTCAATCCTAAACCAACCTTCAAGATGGGCTCTGTTTTATTTTCCATTATATTTGGCTTCACTGTCATTTTCTCTGCCAATATGACCTTGAATACAGTTTGAAGAACCCAACACACATATGAAATGTAAAAAGCCTTGTCAGTCCCTCCATCATAGGAAGTAATATTGAAAATAATTTAGAGGGTAAAGTTTTTTTTTGCTTGCAGTATTGAAAGTAGGAGATAAAGGCAAGGACAAACAACACACCTTAATTTTCCTTGCATTCAGATCTCCCATCTTTATAACTCTGAATCAGAGTATGCTCTTAATAGTGTTATCTTTGTACTGTTTTAACAAGCAAAGAAATCAAAAGGTAACAAAATACCTACAATAGATTCCAAGCAGTTAATTTCAGACTCCGTTCTGATGTAGTTATCAGCCCCTAAATAGCTGGTGACCATGCACTGCTGAAATAGAAGGTTTAGCACCTATTCTTCTACCACAGTCACTCACTTTTTAAGATACTGGCAAATGCCTGGTGTAGAGTCCTGTATTCTGTCGCATCACATCTTAGCATATATGTCAGTGAAGTTTGCTGGTGATGCAGCCACTGATTCCTTGTAAAAATCCAGAGTTAAGGACACACAAATTTCTGTTTTAATAGTTAAGAATTTAATCATGTACACAGGCACTCTTTACAAAGTCCCACTGGAGCCTGCAGAAATCAGTGCTTCTTGCCAGATATACTTGATTTTAACTAATGCCAATGCGTTATGGTGTTTCAACATTGGTTTACAAAGCACAGAAATGCACTGAGCTGCAGAAAAGGGACATGCTTTGTAAGAAAAAAATCACCTCCTCACAAAATACTGTACTTAGTGGAGTCATCTTTCTGTATCATTTACAATCCTTAGGAGCTATTATTGCCCTAGAATGCGTGTATTTAATATGTTACAAAATTATTAGAATACAATATGCTACTCCTTGACAATTACTATTAATGAACTCAGAAATTTATGAAAAGTCAGGCACTTCTTAAAACAAGAATTATTTTTACCAAATGCAAAATAAATAAATACTGAAGCATCTCTTCATGGCATTTGTAATTATTGTCAATACATCTGCTAGGCATTTAACCACCTAATTGTTTAAAACCCATTTCATATCTTTCATAAGCTTTGTAACAGAAAAACCCTGCATTATTGCCTCTGTACAGCTTAAGGAACTTGAAATGGGTGGGTACAAACAGATGGATCTAAGAATTCATTTCCAAAAAAACGGTAGTTTTTACATCTGTGTGTATTAAGGGCAAACATATTGCACATTGTAGTTTATCTGCCTCAGAGCCCCACTGAAATCCTTGTTCCATCTCCCATGTCTTATATACAGTCCTGACAAAAATTTTCTCGGATAACAGGGATCCCAAGGTGTACAGTTTTCTGATTGCTTTTCATTCTCTCGGTACTGCCAAACATTTTTGACCAAGCATGCAGGATAAGACCAATACTTTTGATGCAGTAACAATTGGTATGCAATACAATTATTCTCAATAAAGATACTGCAGTATTAACAAGGCAGGCCTCTATGTCTTAGCCATCTTGAAACTTTCATTATAGATCAAGTCAGTATCCAATTCATTTACTGACCTATATAAATATCATTTCCACAAGTAAATTTTTACATTATTTATTTACAAGAGAAAGGCAACAGTTCATAAATGCATTCTCAATGAGTACTCATCCTCATTTTGCATGCCTACACTTTAAAGTGTTTTGATAAGCAACACAATCTTACACAGTCCTGGAGTTATGTTCAAAACATTAACCCATGAAAGGAAAGTCTAGCATAGAAAGTTTAAGTAACCATTTGCCATACTGATTCTACATAGACCTGTTACAAAATCTACAGTATATGTATAAATAACTTTATAGCAAACAGGCTTGAGCTGATTCATTTCTCTTTCAATGCACACTGTGTTGAAAAAATTGCTCAGCAGACCAGTAATGTATCTGGAGAGATCACAGAGATGTTATTTACCTCCATATGCTTATTTTCAAAATTATACATGACTTACTCAAAAAACCCCCTGTGTATCTGTACCCTTGTAGAAGTGGAGTAAAGTGGGGAGAGGAAAGATCTGATCCATCAGATACGATAGCAGACTGAGAAGGCAGTAGCAGTGACAAGTAAGCAGTCCTATCTTTGCAGACCAAACTTTCCTCTTTTTCACAAAGCCCATTAAAAAAGAAAAAAGGCTAATAGTATTAATATACTAGCATAGTGTCTGAACATTTTTCTTTTCCAAATGGTAAAATATATATAAAATGACATACAACTTGAGATTACTCTAAGTAACTGTGGAAAGCTCTCATGCTCATTTTGCCACTTTCTCATGTGGAGCTACACAGAGTACACACATGGCTTGCACAATGGAGCGGAAGCATTAATTGATACATTCTTGTGTTTGGACCGAGTGTTAATTAATACATATCCGTTATTAACAGTGAAAGTAATACACCTTTCCAAGGACAGCTGCTTTAAACAACCATTTTCTAGCAGGTATAACTTAGCAAGCATCAGAAGATGCATGGCTTCCAGACTGTTAGGGTACTTGACCCATTAACGTCCTTCATACTATCTCACACTGGTTGTCTTCCTATCCAATTGTATGCCAACAAGGTATGGGAAGCACTGAGATTTTTTTTTATGTACAAGAAATATAAGGTCAAGACCGTCACTGATTTACAGAAACCTTGGACGCCATACTTGGAGCTGCTCACACGTGGACAGGTAGTGTGAAGTTAGCAAAACAAAGCAGCTTCTCATGCTAGCTCAGAAAACTATCATTGCTTTCAAATTCCCTCAGACTTTTAGGAGCAGGCATTTAGCTCTTATATTTACAATGCAGGACTGAAAAAATACATTCAAGTTTAATTCATTCTTTACAGACATCTTGAAATGTTCCCCAAAATTGCAGTTAGTTTTGTATATATCACCCCTTAAATAAGACAGAGGCCTCACGTCAGTTCTGCCATAGAATCCAATGGTGCTCTCTACCTGCTTCATAATTTTATCTTATATTTTCTGTTCTCCATGTCTCCCCCTTTTCAAAGCTAGTCTGAAAAAGAAATGATCATTACTTATGATAATTTTCCCATTTCTATATAGGATTTACATGCATTTCTATCATGTTCTACCTAGAATGTTATTAAAAAATAATAATCATCATATTTATACAGCATTGCAGCTCCTCACAATATATATTTTTCTCCAGATATATTTTTCTCCAGAAATTACTGTCAAAGAATGCCTTCCTATCCTCTTACAGTTACGCTTTTAGTAATGTTAATAAAACATCACACATGCTATGTATACCTACTGAGAATTGTCATTACAAACCTACCGAGAAGTAATTTTACATGTGTTTCATTAGTCCATGTTTCTATTAATGATTTAAAGATCCAAAGACAAATATCGGTCAGAAAATCAACATTTCTGTACACAGAAAAGAGTTGTTTTTTTTCATCCTAACATTAGCAACAATTTAAAGAAAATTGGGGCATTTGCTAGAAAAGCCTTAAGTTGTTATTGGAGTAAGTGACATCAATACATTCTGGTGATGTCATAACTTTAAACAGGTAAACTTTCTGCTTTGAAATCAATATTGAAAAACTATATTGTCATTGTAGCCATACAAAATGTTTATTATTTTACAAATTATTTGTACACTATATTTTCACTTTTTCATTGCTTTGTGCTCAGACAATATAAATATTACAGCATGGATTTTTCTTTTCCAGGAATGTCCTTACTGTCTAGATATAATCTTACTTTGTACTTAAAAAAAAAAAATATAGAAACATTACAAACAAGATAAAAAGCCATTATGAATGAAGAATGTAAAATACCTTTGTGAATAAACTGTACCACAATGGTTTCAGAGTGATGATTCAGGGAATATTCAGTCGACTGCACATCATCAATACAATATCAAACAAAATTAAGTTTTAAAGTCTAACAGGTCTTCTTCAGTTGTATGAAGAGTACTTTGTTTAACTTTACTGAAATGGTTTGTCCTTCTAGAAGGCAATTTAAATGGTTCTTTTGTTTGTTTTCTTGTTCTTGTTTGTTTTTCTATTTTGTTCATTTTGTTTGCATGCAAGTATCCCAACCCTATACCACATATGTAATTTTCAAACTTTTTTAATTTTCAGTATGGCAAGATATCATGCTTGGCTTCACCCTCACACATTCTGTGATAGAACAGTTAAATCACTTAAGTTCAAGAAGGGGATAGATTTACAAGCAGAGCTGAGCATCCCAAAGATGCTGTTTAAATCTCATACATCCTACCTCCTGCGACTCTTTTGGGAACACGTTGTAACATGACCTTTCTCAGATACATTGCGTCAGCACTCCTGTCTGCATGACTGCTGCTGTTTCCGCACTTGCAGCTTTAGGATAATCCTGCAAAACTTGTGTCTAAAATACAGAAATTTATTTCAGAGGGCATTTCACTCCTATTGCATAGAAGGCCCTCTCTACATACAAAATTTCTGTGGAATAACTACAAGAATCGTTCTAAAAGTAAGTAAATAAAGCTGATGCAAAAGGCAGCTGACTAAATGAAGATTTAACTTACCAAGTTAGCTTAAGCCAGTTATGAAACTGCTTAGGCTAAATAAAATGAAGCTGCTCTTAAATTATGTCTGCACTTATGTTACAGTGATTTAAGTACACCAACTGAAAAATAAGCACAATACTGTTCGCATGATTCTAGTGAAACTTGCATGTATGGATGAAACCTAATATAGAGATTCAGCCTTGCTCTCAGTGAGCTGAGTTCCCACTGAAGCCAAACAGAACTTATATTTTTATGGCACGCTGAGTGTGGCCTGGTATATTTTAAGCCGTTAAATTTTAAATGCAACGTTTTTAGGCAGCTATTAACGCAAAAAGACATTTGGATGTATTGTATTACACTGACAAGATCAGTGTTAGTTAGCTGACAGGTAACTTAGACAGCAGTCTGCCTTTAGTAGACTTATACAGATATGAAAGATTGAGCTTCTTTGGTTGTTTAGTATCCAAGCCACCATTTGTGTATTCCAGACACAGCATGTTAATATTGATCATTAAAATTATTAGTTTTTTTCCTTTTTTTTTTTCTTTTCACTTGATTTATGGAAATTTTTTGACTATAGCAGATTAGTCACTTATATAAATATACAGCACATATATACATCGAGATTACAAAAATACATTTTATTTATATCTGATTTTTAAATAATAAAAATGAAACTTCACATTCATTTAAAGATCAGTTAGCATTCCAAAAGCTTCTGCAATACCTAAGGTCTCAGAGCAGAAGATATGTGTATATTCTAGGATAACTACATATCACAATCTCAGGGTTAATGATATAATTATATGGGGGAAAAAATAGCTCTGTTTTAAAAGTTTGTGCTTCTTCAATTTCTTCTTCTTTCCCCTGTTCTAGTCTCCTCTTTCCTCCTGTCATTTTACTGATGGCCAAAAAGCTAAACCAAGTTCCCTTTCTCATCCCAATAAAGACCAAAGAAACTCAAGAAAAGGAAATGAATAGACAAAATAGCATACGTAATTGAGGATAGCTTACTGAAATGAAGAACATTACCTTTAACTCCAGTTGACATCAAACATGCCCAACACAATGTATTTTGCAACAACTTCAATTCCCAAAGCAAATTGCCAAAGGAACTGAAAACAATTGTTCATGATCTCCAACTATTCTGTACAACTGCAAAAGACAAACTAGTGTCCCATTCAACTGGTTTGATTCTCTTTTGGGTTTGGATTCATAGAATAATGCAGTTTAACAATTAGTGACCTTTATCTTGAACAACATAAAGTCAGCATCACTTCTGGAAATGCTCTCTTTTTCACAGCACATTAGTATTTTTCATTAATCCGTTTAACCGATTACTTATTTACATGTTAACATATGATCAGGTCCTCTACATTCAGAACTTCCTAGGTGTGTATCCACTGTTCCATTTCAAGATCAACTGTGGCTTCATGTAGCACTTCAGTAGATATCGTTGTTTAAGAAAGAGAAAAAAGCACTGTGTTAAACAGAGGTTGTCTTGTACAAGCAGGCGTATTCATTATTCCAGGTTGGAAATAGTTGCTCAAAGGTCTCAGGTTTACCAGCTTCACATCCATGGAGAGTGAAAAGCCTGAATATAAGAGCAAACACAAATAACCTTTTTTTATTTCTCCTGGAAGCTTCTAGCACCAATTTCCTTTGTTAGCTCTTCATGCATTGTGCTGTCTCACATTGAAAATTCTCCTCCATAACTCATCAGTGGCATTCATGGACAAGGTAGCCACCAATTATCAAAATATCATTAACCTCCTTCTGTCTTCTCTTCTTTCACTTCTTTGTACTGTTAATAGGATGAGGAGAATTGGGGGTATTTACAGGACATTTATGTGTATCACTAATCTCAGATTCTTTTGGTTTAAACACAGCCTCTAGAATGAAAACACTGAATGAGTCCGTGCTGATGAAATCAACATTCCTTGTACAACGTCCCGCAACAATTAACATGGCCACCAGCCACCACACCTACCACGGCCTTTAGCTTTCTGTATTCTACTGTGTTTTCTTCTTTAACCAAAGAAATAAAGTTTTGACATGCAGAAGTTATTTTCAGCAGCTCTACCTTTGGGCCTGCAAATGAAACACTGTGTCACAGACATGTTCAGCAGCATCTCTAGTGACGATGGGTCATAGTACAAGTGCTAAGTGACTAACAATCGCATATGGTCTATATTAACTGTATGGAACAGTTACCTGGCAGCATTTCCTTAGCTGGCAAGCAGAATGTATATCTGCAGAGTCCTGTTGCTCTACGTTAAGTGATTTCATAGTGTTGACTTTTCATATGGAGAAAAATGCCATCACTTTGGCACATTTCATAGCAAGTTTGTAAGTGAAAATTAAAGGGATCACTTTCTTGGCTACTCCAAATTATAGAATACAACTACTGTGCACAAAAGATACTAGACCTGGAACTCAAACATATCTGTTTGCTTCTTGGCCAGTTTAGCAACTTCTTCTCTTATTGCCTTTACAAGGGCAGCTGTAGAAATGTTGGTGAGAGGAGCATCAGACGGGTCGTTTTCTGTCAGGCTCTGCTGAGAAGCTGTGGCAGATGGCAAAGGAGCTTGTTCCAGGCTGGGATGCATGCTTGCTTGCTGGCTGTATTGGCGAGGCAGTCGGGAAGGAGAATTGTGCTGGTAGCGGGGCCTTGGGTAAGCTTCAATGTAGCCAGGCAGTGGAACCTGTAGAGCATTGTAATTACACAGAATTATACAGAACAACTGATCCTTAGTGCCACCCGTCAGGGTAACACAAACCTCCATGGGGCAGAATAAGATGCAAAGGATAGGAACCTATGACAAGAATGTAAGCTTCACATTCCTAAGTGTCAGTTGACAAATTTCTATATTTGCATGTGCCATTTATGAACGTACGTCAATAAGCTAAATACTCAACTCTCTGAACTGTGGCAGCAAAAATACTTTGCAGTATACTAGGACATTGCATGTACAAATTTATTGTGACTGCAAAAAGACTAAGGAGGCAGCTTTTCTGAAAGTGTGTCCTCTGATTACTATTTCTCCTAAGTATTTTTCTTTCAAATAGCCACAACTATATTTCAAGACACTGACAACATAGGACAGAAGACTTTGCTGATTTGCAGCACTAACTTAAGCTGTTTAGTCCATGTGACTATTAAATTTCTGTCAAAAAGCCATGAACCAGTCTTTACATTCATACTAAACTTCTCAGAAGTTTTTTTTTTTTTATATATGACAGATAAAAATAGTATTTAGGTCTTGCAAAGTCTAGAAAATAGTTTCAAAGGCTTTATGCTATTTCAAAAAGCAAGACATAACACATTACTAGGACAAGACAATTTCTCCTTCAGAAAACCTCACAAGTAACTACTGGTCATTATAATCTATTCCAACAAAAAGAAAGGGAAATTCAGAATATGCTTTTTTTATGAACAGGATGGCTCAGAACACTACACTTACTGTAAGGTAACCAATAAGCTACCACAATGTTTAAACACTAAAAAGTTAACTTTGAAATTTATATTGCTCAAGGTGGGAAGAATACATGTTTTTAGCTTTCTAAATACACTGAAGTCTTATATAGGTATATATAGTACAGGCAGGCAGACAGGTGTCTCACCTATCTTTTGGATTTCTGTCAGGCTGATATGTAAGGTACTTGACCCACCAAGGCTTAGGCTTTGGTGGATATGCCAGAAGCAGAACTTCAGAATTGCAAGTGTCTGCAAACAGACTCAAATGGCAAGATGTGATCCTCTGACAAGTTTAAATACCTCATGGGGATTATGGGACCACAGCATGAACTTTAGAATGACAACTTTGGAATTTTACTTAAAGCCCATTTTGGGTCTAGTCTCATGAGGCTTTTACAATTCCCTGGGTGCTTTTGAAAATCTCAGCAATGCAGGTATCTAAAAACCTATGAAATCTGACTACTAGGACTTATGCATGCTCTGCAGGATCTTGGATATCCATCAAGTGATGCACAGAATGTCATATGCATTCAATATGATGTGATGACACAAGCATAGGAAACAGGCGCGATATGAAACTTCTCATTAAATGCAATTGCCTCTGTTTAGTTGACAATAGATTGTTCAAAAGACAAACATTTTAGTAGTACAACGTGAACACGCCACTAGAGGCCACCAGGTTCCTACTTTCACTGAGCAACATCTAGCAATTTGGAAAATAAATGCATTTCTCTTCTCCCACAAAGCTCAGTGTGTCAATACTTAACTTTTAATTGAGGAAATGTGACCGTAAATTAAGCTTCCGAGAAAACTCTTTGTTGCCAAAGCTCCTATTTCATATGCCTACTTGGTGTCTTATTTACAGTCCAGTTAGTGGAAACGCATGACAAGTAACTCATTTTTAAGTTTCCTACTGAAGAAAGTGAAATGTTTTGTTTCTACATTTTTTTCTCTTCTGCTAAATCACAGAAGGGCTATAAAGTCTGTGTAACAAGAAGATCTCGTTTAAAGCTCTGTAACACATAAATGAATTTGAAAGAAATATTAATTTCCTTTGAATTCTATATTGTCACTTGTTTTTCAGACAGCTTCTCACTTCCCTCCCTATCCCCTTCTGTACACAGCAGAGAGGAACAGTCCACTGGCACTAACTGCTTTTCTCACCTCTTTTCCTAAAGACAAGGAAACAAGAGGGCTACATTCTTCTCCTTCCAAAGGAAGGAACTGGGGGTTGGAACATTGATTTCCATTTTTTTCTGGCTCGTTTTTAGTCTTCATTTTTGACAAGTGATATCTGACTCTTATTTAATGCAGCCAAGAAGTAGGGATGCAAAAGGGAAAAGAAGTCAAATAAAATACTGTTCCTGATTTTGTTTTCTTTCTGAAGAAAAAGTTCTAAATGATTGCTCAGATACAATGGTCCTCCTGAATTTAAAGTGTATGTAGGATTACGAATAAAATTTTAAAAATAACATGTTTTCATGGAAGGTTTTACTTGTTTTAAATGGCAGTTCTGTTCTGGGAAGGGAATCTGTATGACTTTACAAGCCTCCAAGTGTCAGGGGTACATCAGCAGATGTGCTCAGCTTACATATGAACGTATTTCTTTTTTCTTGACAATTCAGCATACAAATTCAGACTTGTATCCAAGAGCCAAACTGAATTATTTTCCTCTCAGACATCAAAAGCAGTAATAAAGATTTGGTACCAAACAGTTGTTCCCAGGAACATTTATATGCCCTTACTGTCTCTTGCTTAGTTGCTCAGACGCAACTATTAGAGAATAGTTCACTAAAATATTCTGTTACTTTGTGTATTCTACACAAAGAAACAGAATCCATCTTCCAATTCATTGGGTTGAATTGGTTCTGCATAAACACCAGATGTGAGCTCAGGCAGCAAAATCAATCTTTTGCTTTTATTTCCCTAATAGCGTTAAAGGTAAGTGTTGAAAAAAATGTCAGAAATTGTTTCAAACATAATAAACTACCACAATTCATTTTAGGATCCGTTTTATTTCTTTGAAATGTAGGTACTCTTCAGACTAAAAAATAGATCTGTCTCAGAGTAGAATTGTGCAATTAATTACTTAGTTTAAGATCTGTCAGACCCTTCAGGAGGACTTAAAATGCTGTGCAGCACGGTTGTGGCAGGCCTGGGAACTAGGAGCTGGGCTATTTCGAGAGAAACCTCCAGGATGTAAAGGTGTTCCCCTGCTTCCAAACAGCAGAAGGCCACTTTGAGAGGCAGTATCACCTGCTCCCTATCCAAATCTTTAAGCTTTGTCTTGAGTATCTGATGCACCAAACTTGAATGGGTGCCATACTCCAGCCTAGTGAACAATGCTTACAGTTTGTGGGATGGACAACTAAATATCCCCACCCTCTCTCACAGATTTTCACTGCTAGAGATTGTTCCCATTCAGGAAGAATTACCGTTCTCAGATCTTTTGTTGATCACTAAGAATCGCTTAAATCCTCTCTTGTGCAAATCACAGAAAATTTATGTAGTTAGAAAAACAAGGATACTTACTGAGTCTGCCCACTGTCCCGGTAATTCATTCTCTCCAGCATATGGCATCCAGGCTTGATTCCTGTATGCGGTGGGTGGCGTTGGGATAAAATAGCCTGTGAAGCCAGGTCGGTTTGCTGCTGGTATGGCAAATACTGCTGGTACTGTATTTCCTATTAAAAAAAAAAAAAAAAAGAGAGAGAGAGAAAGAGAGAGATTAGATAAAAATTAGTAGGCAGTATTTTCAGTTATAAATTAGGAGATACTACTTTTGAAGTAATTGTGTCCTTTTTTTTTTTTCTTTTTTTTCTTTGGTGAGAATGTGGTCTCCGTTGACCTTTGGTCGGATGCAAGGCTCCCAGTATCTGACTAGAATATCTCTGTGATGCTCGGAAATACTGAAGAAGATGAGATTTGTAGTTGTCTATATAATCATGCATAGCCCTTAGATAAAGATAGAAGGAAGGACATACTCCTTACGACTTAATCCTTGTAATGGCTGATCTCCATCAAAACTCTGAAAACTTTGAAAAGAATTTTTTTTTTCATCTTACATTTGTTTCTTTTCCTCGTTTTCAATTTTTAAGCTGTTGTTGCCATGGGTTTCAAAGTACTACACCTTTCTTTTCAACAGCAGGCTACAGAGCATCCAGTTTATACAGTAAAACTATCTTAATGTCTCTAGACACAAAACCTACAAAACTGAGTGAATGATACATTTAAAAGGCTGTAATCTCGACAACCCCATCATAAAACTTCAATACTTCCATAAAAAATACCAAGGCTCTGCCTGCTCAATTTGTTTCCCAGAACAGCCTGTGGCTGCCATGAATTATGCAGCTACAACTTCAGTAAGTATTTCCAAGGAAACCCGGTGACATGAGATCTGTTTTTATCATGTCTTGATCAAGATATACATGCAGGGATGTCCAGGAAGGCTTTTGTTAGAATTCCATTATCATACTCAATGTTAGGTGGGAGAAAACAGCTTTCCTAACACAAGGTTCAGGCAAGTCTCTGGATATGGTTCTTTCTGCTCTTTCAGGTTTCTCTGTAGTCCTCACAGAGATACACAGGCCAGTGTGGTTCTTTCTGCAATTACTCAGACTATCCACAGTACTTGCAAAGTTTAAAGTACAATTTGCTTGTCCAGTAAGAATTCCTTCCTCTAGTGTCTCTTTACACAGGAAGACAAACACCAGCATCTCTACCACTGCTACACTAAAGCCCTCAAAACCTCATTCCTAAAACCTTAGAGGAAAGATTCCTCCACCAGTTTTACCACGTAGCAAAGCATGTGGACAGGATGTTTTAAACACTCAATTATAATATATAGACATGTATTTTACTTTTCAAATTCACAGAATATAGCGAAAATAATTTATGTCAGAGCAGAAGCCCCACAAGAACACAGTAAAAGTGCAACTCGAGCATTTTCATTGAGGAATGGGAGTAGAGGAATGTTGCATAGATGGGCATTGGCTCTGCTTTAGAGTCAATAGAGAGAAAATACATTTCCACTTCCTTCCAGCTGCATACCATTTGAATATTGCAACTAATTGCCCTCAGTAGATATGGCACTATTACATAAGAGATGCTGAAAAAACAGCAAGGCATGGGCATTCCCCTGAACTTCATAGAGAGAATAATAGAAATTAGCATTGCTTCCTGGCTGCTTCAGTTTACAGCCGTGGCACATCCTCACCCCTGAGCACTGTGCAGGATGGTTACGCTGCCTGCACTGACGGATGCTGGGAACTCTGCTTGGGCACATGCACAGAGATGGAACGGCTTGAGCAGCAACACTTAGCCCCAAAACAGTCACCACAGAAACAGAGATCTCTAGGTTCTCAGTAACCTCCCAATGCAGCCCCGGGTCAAATAGCTATGAATAGCTATGAATGCAAGCAGGGCTTGTAAAGAGGAGAAAAAAATATTTTGTAGCACAGGGCAGAACCCCATGGCATCTGTTTCAACAATGACTCAAAAAAAAAAAAAAAAAAAAAAAAAGAGAGAGAGAAAAGAGATATGTCATCTAAAAAGAATGGACTAAAAATATTTATCTTGCACTTTACACTTACACAATGTTTTCCCCTGTTTGGGACTAAGTCGTACCTGATTTTGACATCAGTTTGTAGGTGAAAAGGCACCATGTCAGGATGATGCTAGAGTCACTTTGCCTCAGAGAAGTAGTCCCAGTGGAATTGCTCTGGCCCAGTGGGATGTGCGTAGCCACAGGGTATCCCACAAGACCTCTATCCCAACTGTTCCACCACTTCCTTGGTTTAGAAGGAGGTGGGCTAAGAAAAGAGGAGTGGGCAATCTTTGTTCCTACCAGGTCACAGACAGCACGAGGATTGCTATTTTAAGTGAGTTAGCAAGGCTGGAAGTAAGCATTCTTCAGACAAGTGTAGAGAAGAAAGCGCTGCTCCTATAGATGACACAAAGCTTCTACACCAAACAGCTCTTTCAATTTAACCACAGCAAAATGAACTACTATTCAAAGTGAACACTCAAGTAGCTGAGATAATACATTATCCCAATTCTTACTGCAAAATCATTATCTTAGAGTTGATGTCAATGGGCTACGTGAGAGCAACATTAGGTCATTTCATGCCAAATCGACACCTGCAGCGATGTTTTTTCATCTGTTGAAGCAATAAGAAAATATTTTCTAATCCGAACATTAAGAAATCCTTGCTTGCTATAGTTGCAGGTTTCTTACAACTCTCTTCATCTTTTCCTGCATTACAGATAGGATCTGTCATGTATGAACGTTTCCTCCAACTACCCCCCAGACTAATTCTGGCAAACTCCACAACGTACACAGAGGTCTTTTTGTCTCTTACAAAATGCCATCACTCTTCCATGGTAGCACAGCATACTTATTTGTTACATACAGCAATAAAACCTCCACAACACTGGAAGTTATAAAAAGGTATATCATACAGAACATGTTACTGCAGTCGTGACAGAAGAGTTCTTGGCAGTGTGGCATGTCTTATAGTTTGAATTGCTTTAAAATGAAAGGGAGAGCATCTGCTCTTTTTAGACTAACACTGCAGAAGGTACAGCGATAAAAGTGAGAGTAGAATGGATCCTTCAAATCTAATGTATTTAATTAATTGGTAACAGATTTGCATACCCACAGTACTATTCTCAGTAGAAAATGCAATACAATGCAGTTAACTTTCTATTACTTCTAACAAAGATAAGAAATTCTTCTTGCAGATTAACAGAGCAATGTCTAACAAACCTGCCAATTACCAAACTGAAATGACAATGTACAATTTTTGTAATCTTTCAAGTCTTTTTCTATAGCTCATCAAGAAAACGCATTTTGCCAATGAGAAGCTATTTCCAGTATTTCCCCAGCTAAGTGTTATGCAGATACATATAAACAAAGTATCAGATTAATCTGATTAAATCAATTAATTCAAAACCAAGATTCTTATCAAATTCATATCAGGAACTCATAAGACTTCTAAAATGGAGAGACTTTGACCCAATACAAGTTCTGCACTTGAGCAGGAGCTATCTTCTCCAAAAAAGGAGGGCAGACGAGCTAACGTATGACCTTTGACCAGGCAAAAACACTGCTGCCTTCTGCTTTGCATGGATGGGGGCACATCTCCTCAATTTACCCTTCCTCAGTAGTCCACTCCTGTCACCACAGCGAGGGGTTGTTTCTCAGGAGGAAAAAAGGAGTCATAAAAGACATCCCCTAGTCAGGTTGAAAAACATCTGTCATACACTTTTATGTCCATTTGCTTTTCCTCCCCTTCCTTACAAACCAAGCTGTGCTTAATGCCATCAAACCTTCTTCTACACAACACTTCTACTTACGGCTTTTGAAGATGATCTCCCAACTGTTCCCAATCCCTGTGCTTTGGTTAGCTCTGAAGTATTCTCAAAGTACACAAACTGGACCTCTTTCAGATGAAAACAAACTGGAACAAATGCTCTAATGAGCATTCAGTCCATGGGTCACTTGAGAGCTATGCCAAGTGTGTGTATGGAAAAAGCAGAAATTCAAAAATGCAGACAGCATGGATGTCAGGCCCTCATTTATCAGCTGATTTGCTTTACAGAGTTGCTCCTCTTGGTCTGCTCTACTGCTAATGTGGATACAACCACTACATTATAGCTAATCTCAAGAGGAAGAGAAAAGGCAGCTGATGTAAACTACTGAGGGTTAACTGAATGGAAAGAATCCAGTGTTTTCAAGCAGTATCAGCCAAGAGTACCTTCTTTTAGTTTAATGAAGGGAGGTCAATGTTTAACAGAAAAACAGCTGCATTTCTTACTGTTCTCACCTTATTTTAACCTAGATCACGACATTTTTTGGCAACAGCTTTTCTTCATGCAAAGCTGTAAAGGTTTAGACACGTGATGATTGCTGGTGTGTTCAGGGGTCTGCCAGACAGCTGCCTTTTGCTGCTGAGCCCCATCAAATACTGCAACTTCTGCTCTTGCCAACCGATATACCAGCTAGAAAGTCCCCCCTAAAACTTCCACTGGATTTTATGGTACAAATGAACTTTTTTACTGGACCTTTAATTGATTAGTGAGCCAGCAGAATGCCATATTGGAACAAAGACTATCTGGTACATTACTGCTGGCTCTTACCTTCAGAAATGACCATTTCCTGGTGCTTCTGCAAGATGGATAGTATTTATAATGTAGCTGCTTCTGCATTTACAAAGGGATAATCTTTTGTATAGCCCCTTCAGTTGTACCCTATAAAATACCCAATACCTTCTTTCTCCAAATAATCATCTCTATTTGCTATATCCCATATACTCATTTATAAGCGAAACAAATAGTGTGGTTCTCAAAGATGCAAGTTGGGTCTGCAGGTCTATTTTTTCACCTGAGTGAAACGCTGATTGATCAAGTGGGCCAACAGACATTGGAGCTCTTGAACCAGGTGCAAAAGATGCCTGATCATGATGCTGGGCCTGATCCACCCCGCTGGACTCAGGTATTCTCACTTTGCTGCCAATATCTGATGTAGACCTGTGCATTAAAAGAGAGAAAAAAAGAAACTTTTGACATCCTGACTAATAGATGAGACTTGTAGCCATATATACATGCCTGTCAGACACAGTATGACAAGCCTGCTAGGGATAAGATATCTGATTATGCTCTGGCATGACAGAAGTTTGGAAAATGTTTGAGAATTTCTTTAACCTGGAGCTACTTTGCAAAAGCGTGTTATTACAGGTGCACAGAGCCTTTGCTTCCTGCATCAAGCGAATGCCTGTGACATGCAACACAAAAAAACAAACAGCATTACTGCAGTTAATCAACACAACAGACAACCATAGACAATGGCATATTACTACAGTGCCTATGACAAGGTATCATACGGCAAGTGACTACAATGGTAAGTAGTGCAAACTGCATGTGAGAAGTACTAACATCCACTGAAAAGATGTGTCCCAGTTGCTTTAGAGCTAAAATGTAATGGATAAAGAAGAGCGTGTCAGAAAACTGTATTCATATCCTGAATATTTGGATGCAGTTAGAATATCATTAGCAGACACTGAGAAAAAAAAGTTTCCTTTGGTCTCAGTGCTCCACAGCAATTCTCAGCAGGCCTGTGGTGCCTTCAAAATGCAGTTGGCATCAGGCAGTGCACAATTCTGAAGGCTAAATGAGCTCATCCACCACAGAAGTGCGAAAATTCCTTGAAATGCATTTTATCGAGTGCCTAACTGTGAGGATATGCCAAAAGGTATACACTGAGCTAAGGCAACCAGGTTTTTGCAAATATTTGGCTTTGGAAACACAGGTGTGAGATATCTGAAAGCTAGGCAAAAACCTCTGGAGCCAGGTTCTGGTAACTCATCTGTATCATGTTGCAAGTCATGAATAGAGAATAGAGAGAAGTAGGGAGAGTAACAGTGTGAATGATCTACCCTACATTTGCTATATGATATGCCATTACGCATTGTGAGAGTCGAGGCAATGCGTGTTTTAAAAGAAATCAGAGTCGAGATTTCCTAATTATGTTGAAACTGATTAGCTAACAAGAGAAAATTCATTGTTATTTCTTTCCTCTTGACGTTAAAAAGAAAATAAAAATAGTCTGTTTCTCATTTCACGAGTGTTTCTTTATTAACTGGACGGCTCCTAAGCGCCACTTCAGGGTTTGGCTGAGTTCTTTTGAAAACAGTCTGTTCACACCAGAAATAAGCCAAAAGGTAAATACCTCCTGAGAGAGGCAACAGCCACAGGACCAGTTCTGGGAGGGACAGGAGGAGGAGGAGATCCCATTACCATCTCAGGAAGCTGAGAAAATCTGTAAGCCTATAAAAGAGAAAGATTTTCTGGGACAAGAAGAGATCTAATGCAAATTAAAAAGCAAAATAACCTCAGAAACCAAATACCTGCTTTGCATGCTGGCCAACAGGAAGCTAATATTTTGTAGCACCACTAGAAATACCGATTCATTATAGAATTTACAATGCTTGGGTGATTTTAGGACTTTGAAGAAAACATGAACAAATGTGTTCACAGAGGCAAAACAAAGTCTAATTAAAGCAAAACCTTATGAAACGCTGTCTCTGTGACACTTGTAACCTTGCTGGCAAAGCAGATCTGTTATGACTATGCGGGACTCAACAGCTGCTTTGGACCCACAGGTAAAAAATCTCAGTATTTGCAGTTCCTCCAAAAGCAGAAGATTCAGAAAGCATCCTCAGAGCAGCATCTGGTGAAATGAAACTGCCTGCAAGCAATGAATATTTCAACATTTTTTCCAGCTTTGAAGAGATGAAAAGAAAACTTCACAAAAACCCCAAGCTCTGTAACTTTCTAAAGCAATCATAATTCAAATTATGTTGAAAAAGAAGAGTAACTCAGAGGAGCACACAATCAGCCCACTAACTCACAAAACCGAGCATTTTGCCCATAGCTGTTCTGGATTTCATCGCTAATACACGTGAAGGTCAAGCAATTGTGTGCGTGAAAGCTGTGGCACACAACAGATAACCTTTAGGACAAAATGTCTCGTCTAAATTCTCATTAATGCTATAGATTAGAGGTTACAATTTGGCAAAATATGCTTAAAGACAGAGGGATGATTTCAATCTCTCTAACATTTCATTGGCACTTTTCTCCTACACATTATGCTTTATTTATTGTTGTTTGTGTTTTTTATTGACCACACTTCAGAGAAATACCCAGGATTAGAGATAAAATCAGAGTGATAGCAAATAAATTATGGGGAGGCTCTGCAGCATCCAGATATATGCATTTGGACTAAAACTGGAGTCTGAAGTCCAGCATTGGGGCTTTGACCCTCTAAAAGAGAGGCATCTGCTTTACCCAGAGTATCTCCCTTGGCAAGCAGCAGAGAAAGCTAAAAACATGTTAGCAGGGGATGAGTCACTCTCAATCTCCTGCCTGTTGAAAGAGCCTACAGGATTTACATGATTAGCTCAGACTTAACACCTACATTTAGGTTTGAATTTGGCAATATAAATCCCACACTGAATATCTAAAACCACTATCTAAAGTAATCATCTTTACAAATCACACTTTTAGACAGTGCTCCATTATCTTTTTTTCTCAAATAGCTGCAAAACTGGGTTTGCACACAGGAAAGATAACTTATCAAATGCTGACTTTTGATGTCAATGTATCTAAGGGAAAAGCAATACAGACCAAGCATCTTTCTCCCACCTCTCACCCCTGGCTCTTTTAACGCAGGGTAAGGTCCCTCAAAGGCAAGTCTTTGAAAATAATTTTTCCCTTTCAAGCCACCTGTGATGT
The DNA here is from genome assembly GCA_011076525.1 of Nettapus auritus. NCBI lineage: Eukaryota > Metazoa > Chordata > Aves > Anseriformes > Anatidae > Nettapus > Nettapus auritus. Next base: position 55,143,695 of record CM021769.1, on the reverse strand, counting down.
TTCTCAATATTTATTTGCAGCATGCTACAATGATATTTAAGGTATTTATTTCTTTAAGTGGAATACTAAGAAAATGCAGTGGTACATTTCCTAGTCAGGAGCGGGAACTATTGATTTTTAATGAAAGAACTGTATAGAAAAAAAATGCTGTTGCATCAAAGGAAACCTAATTTGTATTTCTCCTACTGGACTCGAAATGGTCTGCAATACCTCTTCTGCATCCGAAAAGCTGGCGATGCTCTCCCAGACTGAACCAAACGCCTCCTTCTGGCTCCATAATCCTTTCATCCCACATCTTGCTCTCAGCATGCACTTGTACTGTGTATGAAATTATTTTTTTTCCCTATTTTAAAGGTACAGTGTATGTTTCAGAGTCGTTGGCGACTTCAGATACTACTGAGGATGACAGGGTTGAAGGAGAGATGCAGACTTGGGTTTTCTCTTGTGCATTAATGCATAGCTTTGAAATGTGGACATCAAAGGAAGCGTTTTAAGGAATCAAAAAGAATGATTCACAAACTTCCTGCAACTCGCCCTGAAAGATGTGGGGGAAAAAAGTAAAGTAGGAAATCCAAGCATTTATTTTGCTGCTTACATGGGAGATGAACGATTTTGAACGAGTGGCACCTAATGGCTGGGCAGAGGGAATCCTGTTAAAGTCAAAAATCCTATTAAAAGATTCGCAGCACCTTACCAAGGCACTGTCCACTCTGGGGGACAGCAGTCAATCCTGTTTTGCAGAACCTCCACAGACACCAAAATGGTCACAAGAGAAAACTTGAAAATTTCTAGACTTTCTACAGTACATTGGAGCATTAGCGTTTTTCTCCTTGCAAAACAAATGGAGAATAATGTTCAGACACTATAAAGGCCACTCAGTTGGAGGTTTAGGTGAGCCCTTACGTACTAGATTGACATGACTGTAGAAAAAAAAGTAACTTCACTGAAATTTGTATACTGTTGTAAAGCCAATCTGGAAAACAGAGCTAACAAGTCAACACGTCAGAAGATGCTGCTTTCAGAGAAAATCTGCCTAATTTCATTCTTCAAAATGACTTTATCTTTTGAAGGTGGTGCATCGCTTTTTCTGTTCACAAATATATAAATAAATAAAATTAACAAAGAGAAGCATTCTGAAAGGATTCTGAATGCTGTTTTGTTCAAAACTGAGAACCTGTGTAATACAGAGGCTATAATAATACTGGCAATGTTAATCACATTTCAGATTCAGGACAGACTGCACATGTACCAGACTGCAGACCTCTTACCACCCTTTCTGGAAGAAATATCAGTGAGGGAGCCTGTTTTTGCTAAAACACCAAATACTTAAAAAGCAAACCAGTGAAGATTTAAAATTAACAACTGTGGTTTAGCAGGGAAGCTTTGGGAAAGCCTCTGGGTCCAGGACATAAAACACAACCTTCTAGAAGATGAAGTCCAGCCAAAAGGGGACACCTGCACTAGTTTTGACCAGTGTCTCGTACAAAAACCAGAAGTCTAAGGTATCATCTGTCAGGATGCAGACAGGAGTTTAATCAGCACACAACAACCAAAGGCTAAAGGAGAAACACTGCACTTCACTTTAATGGTACATTTCACTGGCTGCAGTATCAAAGCCTTTTTACCACCTCCAATTTACAGATTTGTTTGTCTTGGGCTAAATTATTCAATGTTGCCTTCTAATTAAATGCCAATCTGCTTAAATCTCATCATAGGAATTAAAAGGGTAGTGTTTTTATTTACTCACTGAATGATTTAAGTAATTTGATTATTCAATTGCAATCCAGGAAAATTGCAAACATTGATTTCAGCTGGATTTGGTTTTTGTTGTAGCTGCAGAAAGCTTTATATTTAGTTTATTAGCTGTTACTCTGATCATTTGAACTTTGATTAAACACTCACTTGACCTCTGTTAAATGCAGAGAAGCTGCGAGGACTCGGATTCATCACCAGCCACTCGAGCTGTAAGTCTGCTCATGTCCACCTGTGCCTGCTATGCAATGCCAATTCTCCCCTCGGGATCAAATTGTGTTACTCTTATTTATCTTTCCGGAGCACTAACAAAGAGAGATGGGAACTGGCCCAGCCCTGTAATAAAGAGCCTTTTTTTCCCAGGCCGTAGCTCTCTGCTCAACTCAGCTATGTGGATTTCCAAAGCAGTAACATGATCTGCCAAGGTACAATGCTCGTGGTCTGGCTCCTGTTGTACTCTCTATTCTATACCTCCTGTCCTCCAGCCCCTAGTAGAGCAGCTGGATTTGACCCAGCCAAATATTGCTCGTCCCATTTTCAGAGGCTCCAGCCCAACACGACAAGTTTGTATTTTACTAGCTTTTCTCTGCAAGGAGAAGGAGAAAGCCGCAGATGAAGGAGCTGTGTTATCACAGGTTACCCAGGAGCAGTTGACAGACAGGCATTCCCACACAGGAGCTACAGAGAATTTAGGTATTAATGCTGGCACATAAACAAGAACAAGAAACACATAAGGCCTCAAAAGAAAAACAAACATGGAAAAAGAAGAAAGCTACACACTCAAGAGACATACACAGCTTCCTGGTGGTGGGACTAGCCAGGAGGTTCACTCCAAAAAAATCAAAGAACCATAATTTGGAAGAGACCTGAAGAAACCCAGCCCTGAAGAATGGTTCTGAAGAGTGGTTCTGGCCCCCTGAAAACATCTGATAAATACTCAGGAACAGAGGGAAACACGAAGATGGAGATTATCATGCACATTTCTGTTGTTTTGCCTCAACCTATTTATTATTTGTCCATTATAAAGGTAGAGAATGTCTGTTACAATTTTATACAGCATTTGTATCTCCTCTGAAATGTGTTAGCAATAATAACATGTAAGTGATGGCTCTGAGAAGGGTGCACTCAAATCACTGGGAAATTTGTGGGATCCTGTAAAAGTTTAGAGTCCTAAGTATGGAATGTGAAGGCCCAGATCTTACAAGAGACTGATGGGCTGAAGATCTTTATACATATATTGCATCTAGAGACCTGTAAGTAAAGCCAATGTCTGCATTTGTTCCATCTAAGCAGGAAAATCCTCTTAAATCCAAATTTCAAATGATAATAGCATTATTAATGTTGACTTTTAATTGCAACTAATAAGTGAATTTTAAAAAAGGTAAAAATAAATAATACCTCTTTTGTAGAGTAAACATCCTCCGCTGTGTAACAAGCATCCTGGTGCTGACATACCTCTCACCCTCAAGCCTGCCAGCAGCTCCTCATTAATCCCTTAGCTCACTGAGCTGGACACCTCCGCTACAGCCACCAGACACGCTGCTGCCCCACAGTCAGCCCTGAGCATGGCCAGGCCCAATCCACTCCCGAGGGCTCCCGTTTTCAGCACCTCCAGGAGAATTACCAAACCGAGGCATCCTGGGCATGCAAACAAGTGCTGAGATGTCAAGAGCAGCAATTCTTGCATATTTTTCGAGCACACAGGTCGCTCTGCACACACATCTCAACTGTTTTTTTTTTTTTTTTTTTCCAATTGCAATCCCCCCCCCCCCCCCATTTGTGCACAAGTGGGTAAATAGATTAGTTAAAGTCAGCTTATATTTGGGAAACTGATCAGCATAAAACTATGAATTAATAGCCTTTATCCCAGCTCCGGTAGTCTGTGACTATCCTTGCCCATGGCAATCAATTAAAATATAAATGTCTTTGGGGAATTCTTTAGCTCTCTCTTGAAAACCCTAGAAAGATAACCAAATGCTTAAAGGTCCTAAGACATATAGACGATTGAGTAATGAGTCTTAAAAAGAAAACAGTGAAGCATTCACCAAAAAAGTATGGCTATTACATTTTCTTCAATCTGTCACCATATAAGGTTTTTCAGTTCCTTTTAAAAAGACTCTCAAGTGTCAAAGTAATTTGACTAGCTATTAGCTGTTTCTTAAGCTTCTAATCAAATTCAAACCATAAAATATGATTAGAAGCCATATATGAAGTTCTTCAGACCAATTTCAAAGAGCCAAAAATATCCTTTAGCATGATTTAGACAGTACCAGCGTGAACCTCGGATGGCAGTGCCATTAGCTTCCACTTATGTTTAGAATAGTTCAGAAGCAGCAACCTTTAATGTATTTTTTATTGTCATGGAAAGAATTCTTAGTAATAGTTATTTTAAACTGAGGACACTTTTCTGCATTATCCTCCTATTCTAGCCAGTTAGGGACTCATTTTGAAATACGTTCTTTCAAAACAATAAATTTATTTCTGACCAAAAAAAAGAAGCCTTAAAGTGAACAACTTAAATTTAATAAGGCTTTTTTTTTTTTTTTTCTCCACACTGATATTGACTGATGGGCCATTTCTCATCTGAAAGCAATCATCCTCGATTTAGATTTCTACCTGACATGTGTGGAAAAAAAAAGATTTTGTTGAGTTTCACAATACAGTATCTGGGAATTCAAGAGTAGCCTGACCTGCCAAGGATACCCACAGTATTACTGCTATTACCGTCTAGATACCTACAAAATATCACCAACAAATCACATCCACAGACATCAATTCTTAATGCCTTTATTACTTCTGTAAGATAAGGAAATGTTAGCTTCAGTTTGAGGTTAGAAAGTGAAGCATAAGAAGTGACTTACATAAGGTCAACCTCAGGACTGAATCATCTCGTGTGTCCCACGCCAATAACTGTAACTGTAAGACTGTCAATATCAGCCCATGTTTCAGGTCACTCAGATTATTACACTTGGGTCCCTGTCTTGGTATGATGTTCCTCAGTGGTGGAACTTGTGCAGAAGTGTTGAATGTTTTATACTCAGCTATGTATATATCTGTTTTACAAAACCAGATCGATTCCAGATATGCATTCAGTGAACAGGAGGAGACATGCAAACCAGTTTTTGATCTATTGAACAGTCTGGAGCTTAGTGCAGCCCATTCTTTCAAGCAAAACTTAGACGAGACAACCTTGCTGCTAAAATAGAGCAGCAAGAGACTTCATGCACCAGGTGCGTATGTGTGAGGATATATACATACACCCCACTACCCAAACCTATTTACAATAAGCATGGCTTTACACCTGGTTTTTAAGCATGTAAATGAGACTCCAGCTTTAAAAAAATATGTCTCAGAGTAGAACTATCTTTATGAAATTACAGTATACTAAAGAGAAGTTTCACTTACTGGTCTTGGCAGACTGTACTGATACATTTCTGGTCTGTATGTGGGTACCCACTGTACACCCCCTCTAGGTCGGGTCATGGTACCAGGAGCGCTGGTCACCACCTCTGAGTAGGGCAAGTGTGGTGCTGAGCTGTAGGCCTCCTGCCTGCTCTGTCCTCCGTGGCCCGCAGAGGCCAGGCTGAAAGCCTCTTCCAAGAGCATATGCATCTGTTGTCGAACCTCATCAATGGAGGGCTGAGAACTTAAAGTTGAGGTCTCTGAATGACCTTTGGCCTGACGAGACCTGGTGTAGCTCCGAGGCTCATTGACACGGTCAACATTTGTTTCTTCTATAATTTCGGGCTCAGTCTGTTGGATGGAGTAAAAGTATGTATATGTAAAGCTTTACAAGACAGTATTCGTGCTGCTTCACACAAAACATTCTCAAACAGAGATATAACATACAATGTCAGGACTTGTTACAGTATAGACACATGACAAGTGTTTTAAAGGAATTATGTCACGCAGGGAAGGACAATAGCCAGGGACTCAAAGACTCTCTCATATCCTTCATTGTTTGCTGCAAAAACTAGCAGGGACAATCTGTAACATTGAATTGTTAAGGATTCACTTAAAAACAATTAGAATTAATGTTGAAATTCTTTTCTTAGTTGTTATTATCAACTGTACCAGGAGGAGTACGGATCCCTAAATAGTACCATCGCTGTAAAGGACTGCTTACAAGTAGCTGCTTGTTACAGCTACACAGACTGAAATTCTTTTGTTCACTCACACATATTAAGACTTCAGAATAATTAAAGTTTAGGAGTTCTGAAATTTCTAAGCCAGGAGCACCACTAATGACGTCACAGGATAAATTCTGTCTTTTGCAGAAAATGTCCCAAACCAATTCAGACATCCTACCTAGCCAGACAGCAGTTACACAGAAATTTATCCAAAACTAATGTAGAGGCAGTGAACAAAGCAGGTGCTCTAACAAGCAAATAGTACTCATGCAGCTTAACTTGAAGGGCAGGGAAGGGTAGTTCAGTTGGAAGGAACCTTCAAAGACCACCTTGTCCAACTGCCCCATCATTTCAGCGCTAGCCAAAAGTTATACCATGTTATTGAGGGTGCCTCCAAGTGCCTCCTGAACACTAGCAGGCCTGGGGCATCAACCACCTCGCTAGGAAGCCTGTCCCTGTGTTTGACCACCCTCACAGTAAAGACATTGTTCCTCATGCCCCATCTGGCCCTCCCTGGCACAGCTTTGCATCGTTCCCATATATCCTATCATCGGGTAGCAGGGGAAGAGACCAGCACCTCCCTCTCTGCTTCCCCTCGGGAAGTTGTAGGGAACAATGAAGTCACTTCTCAGCCTCCTCTTCTCCAGACTAGATGACAAAAGTGTCCTCAGCTTCTTTCCTAGGATACTCGTAGAGTTACTGACTGTAAAAATGTCAGTGAATGGAATCCCACAAGAGACCTATTAGTACCCAATGCTGAAATAAATCAGGTTTTATACTACAACCCCTTGGTGAAGCTATTACTGCTCTAGATTCTTTGATCCTGTCCAGTAAAAGAAAATAATGTCTAAAATAAATCATATAAATAATGGATTCTTAATAATGGGACAATATTAAGCCAGCTTTGATTTATCAGTTTAAAAGTTGGCATGAAGATTTTGGAGGAGACTGGTGATAGTTAATAATACTCAAGTTTTAAAATATATTTCAATTCATCCTATCTGATGCATTTTATTTGCTTTCGTAACAATCAAAACACGTACGTATTGTAAATAGACACCATTCTATGTTAATGTTAACATAACAATCTGGATATTGTTCAGACACAGTTACTATATAATACGAAGAATGAGAGTAATGTGAAGAAGGAAAATTAAGTCCTGTATGGAGAAGAAGAGTTTATGCATTTCTGGCACAACTTTGCTGCAACTGTATGTTTGTGTAAACATTAATTCAGAAGCTTATTGATATAATTATACTAATGCAACTTGTAAATAAAGGTGCACCAGTAAATTCTTTTGCATATCACTCTCTTAGGCTTTTATAATTAGGTCGTTTTTTTCCTTTTACTCCAAAACCAGATTAATTTTTTTTTCTGCCCTGGCATAAAGCTCATTAGCAGCTCAAAGGTTCTAGACTCTTTCATTACAGCATTTGCTCTACTCATAATTTCTTTGTATATGCTGGAAGTAATAAGGATGTTAATAAAGTTTGCTTAATCTACTTATTAGGTAAAGGTGACAATACGAAACGCTGGTGGGATTATTTAAAATTAAAAGGTGATCTTGCAAAATAATCCATTTATGAAAAGATACTATAAAGCTAAATACTATACTCAGAACATCAAGCAGTAGAATTTACAAAAACCTACACATTCTATACAGGCTGGGATGTAATTATTCACCGTATTTTCTGACCAGTTTTTAGCTCCAAGAAACTGGAACACGATTCAAATACCACAGAAATCATTATATGGAATTAAATATTTTAGACAACCATAATCAATCGAAATAGTAGATATTTTTATGTAAAGGGAACCATTTAAAAACATTAAAAAAAAAAAGAAGAAGCATTGATAGTATGGAACGACAGATTTTGAGCTCTTACTTCCCTCTCCTATTTATAGAGCAAGGCAAAATCAGACAGAACATTAACTCTTATGACTTTGTTGTCCATACCAATCTAGCAATTCTTAAGTTTCTTCAAGAAAGGGAAAATTTAATCTCTTTTCTTATTAAAAAGAATAAATAAAAATCCACCGCCTTTTATCATGGTTGGGAAGTTAAACTTCAGTACATATCCCTAGGCAGGCTGGTAACAGCTCAGAAAAATAGAAAGCCATTTATAAATCTGTAAAAATCTTGTGACTTGAAGATAACATGAAATACCTGATTCATGAATTGGATCACAGAATCACAGAACTGTAGGGGTTGGAAGGGACCTCGAAAGATCATCGGGTCCAACTCCCCTGCCAAAGCAGGTTCCTCAGAGAAGGCTGCCCAGGTAGGCGTCCAGACAGGCCTTGAATATCTCCAGAGAAGGAGACTCCACAGCCTCTCTAGGCAGCCTGTTCCAGTGCTCTGTCACCCTCACCGTGAAGAAGTTCTTTCACATGTCAGTGTGGAACTTCCTGTGCTCTATCTTGCAGCCGTTGCAACTTGTCCTATCCCCACTTGTCCTATCCGCAGATCATTTAGACCTGCTTATAAAGCACAAATTTCACATTTAGTTGGTGGAACTTGCTGCTAAGTAATGTAGTAGGAGGAGGTTAGCAGGAGTCTGAGAAGGGCAGAACCTTTAGAACAACAAAGCAGGTGTCAAAAAGCTGTATGAGATGTTATCAGATAAAAAAAAAAAAAAGTAAGGACACAAGGGTCAGCATAAAAAGCAGCCCTAATTCATAAGTACATTATATCATTAATGATCTTTTAAACCCAATTTCTCAAAAAAACTGCCACATGAATTAATGGCTACAGAAAACAATTCAGTAAAATAATTATTTCAGACCAATGCCTCAGCTGCAACTGTCTGAAGTATGCTCGTCTCCAGAGGTCAGATTTACAGGGGTGTTTAGATGCACCATGGGTGCGATCCACATGGATTCCATGCATGAATATAGATTTAAGCCCCTGTGGGTATCCTGGGAGACCAAGCCTGTCAGATGCTTGGCACAGCACCGAGGTAGCTCGAACGGGAGCGAGGGAAATCAGCCCACGCTGCAAGCTGAGGCTGGGGAACTAAATTTCAACATCCTGTTCCATTTTCCCATGACATTTTTCTGCTTTCAGACAGAAAATACTTCCACTGATAGAAGAGGTGCATTGCAGTGAATCTGCAGCACATCAGGCAAAGAGAATTTTATGTAACCTATTGCTAGAAAAAGACTCTGTCAGGGACAACTCTCCCTGCTACAACGTAAAACAAAAAGCAAAGGCAAACTTAAGTGCAATATGCACAGATGTCAGAGACTGCACATTTTTGAAAGTGCATAATAAACTCATGACACTACTTCCAGGGCTTTCAGCAAACTTTCTTGAAAACCTAGTTTTATACCTTATAATATACACAACTTATTCAAGTATATTATTGAAATCTTCAGCTATGGCATAGCCTCTTCAACTTACGGCATATTCTTTTTGCACTAGTGGCAGGAGGAGAAGGCTGCTGCTAGAAAGCTTTCAATATTCAATTCAGGAAGATTTTACCTATGAAAAACTACTTTCTACTAGCATATATTAAAATCCCATGATCTTCTTGAAACACCTAATTTTCAGGATGCACAGGAAAGTCCAGCTTGACTATGTTTTCATTTTTTAAGAAAACTCAAATAAAAAGAGAAACATTTAAGTGGGGAAAAAATCCTTTCTTCTTTTTGCAAAATGTAAAGCCTGTTGCAACTCTAGGTTTCTAACAGCTATTCCTTTATTTTTCCAGGCAAGTGCACAGTATTCTAATGCCTCAAAAAGCAGCCATTCCGATTACATGGCACAACATGACTCATACAATCTGATGGGAAGTGTCAACATACAGGAAATCTCTTAAGAAATCTGGCACATACAACATGCCCCAGATAATTCCGTAAAAGAATTAAACTGTCCCAAACACATTCCTTCACCTCGCTAAAAATATATCCCTGCCAGCTGAGAAAATTAACAATTAAGTCCCCCACAAAATGCTTGTTTAGAAGATGTTACAGTTTAGAGAATGAACAACCAGCAGATGAACTTTCTTGTTTTCCAGAAATGCTTAGACCTTTTCTAGAAATTCATCTTCAGGGATGGCTGAGCATTTTGTACACTAGGTGGAACGAAAAATTCGACTTTGGGCTACTTGTATCTTCAGTTTGGGTGTATGCTGTGTGAACTTATACCTCGTGTATGTTCAGATTGTGTAAGACAACTAATTTAGCCTTATGTTGGCTGTGTGAGCTCCTCAGACCACAAACCAGTGCAGAATTTACTCTGTCTGGTTTTGAAATTTACCTATTCAGAACTCTCCTGGTTCTGATATAGTAAGAGGGGATTGAGAGCGTGGCCAAATTCCTAGGGGATTTCCACAAACCACTGATATCTAGACTTAAGTGCAATTCCTACAAGCTGGTTGTCCATTCTTCTGAATCAAGAGAGCAGCATAAGGGATATAGAAAAAAACAGAGGATTTTACTTACAACAAAGATATTGGTGTCCTCTAAGTAGCTGCATATTTGGAAGAACTATTTAATTCAAAAATCAATACTTTGGTGAAATATGAGTTTCAAGGAGAATGTTTTGTTTTCATTTCTTTTCCGACTGTAAAATGATGTGCAGCTATAAAGTACGTTCAAGTGTCTGTGCCCTGAGTATCCTAAGCCTTTTTTGGGATGCTGAGTACACCTAATGTACTGTAATGTTAAGTACCCAAGGGCATCCTCACTTGGAGCTTATCAACAGTTTCCTGTTTTCAGGAATAGGCTAAGACTTTGCTGAGCAAAGTTCACTGGACATATCTAATAAACTTACATCATATCCACTGTTACGGATTCCACGCCTAGGTCTTTCCCGAGTCACCAGAAGATCCATCTCAGTTTCTCCTGGGCTAGGACTGTTCAAAGACTGCCTGCTTCTGTATACAGAGTTCTTCATCTGTTGCCTGGAAAACATCAAAGAAGAAAACAGTAAACCAAAAAGGATACAAGCAAAATAGAAGATTATTCTAAAATTATAAGTTTCATAAAAATGTCACTTTATTATTATAGGATATTCTTTTAATGTATATGGAATTCCTAGAAATCAGTTACATTATAAAGAAAACATACATTTTGTTTACTGTTAAGGAAAATAGAACTAAATAAAAGACACGGGCATTGCATTTGGTAGCATATCAGGTAAAATATGTCCCAAGAAGATATCAGAACCCTCTTAGTCTTAGCTGGGATGATTTAAATTAATAAAAAATAAATAGGTGCTGTTGCCAAAAATAATAGCACCTTCCACACACTCAGATGCAGAGCAGAGATTTTGGTTGCTGATCCCGAGTAATGAGAAAGAAGCGGAACAACACTCCATTGCAACGAACACGCAGCAAAGTGTATGGCAAAAGAGGCAAGAGTGGGAGGGAACTGCTTCAAGATGCTGCTTTTAAATAGCCAGTTTGGTAACTGGCCACAGCTTTAATAGAGAGCTGTACTCTCTGGGATTAAACCACTTCCAACATAGCTCTGAGCAGCACTGGGGCAAAGAAATCCCTAGACATTGAGCTTTCACCACCATGAGCTCAGAAGCAAGGGAAAGCAAAGGTACTAACTAGAAAAGCAGCATATCATTCAACATCCCAAATATTCTGCAGTCTTTCTGACATAATCGCTTATTTCCTTGCTAGTGGTTATTAAAAAAAAAATAAAATAGCATTCCTCTGTGAGATGCAGAACATATCTGTAAATAAGTACTTAGTAGCTGTTGCCAAATTGTGATACAACAACTTCATGTTTCATCAAACCACATCTTTTAAGGTTACCTCTAAACCAATGAAGTGTAGGAGATGCTGTTCTCGTAGTTTATCCGGCTATTAGTCATTTTCTTGCATATATCAGAGAAGCACTCCTCCCATCACGGGTCCGTAACAGATCAAATAATTACATGCCAGTTTCAGTGATTAACACTGTAATTACAACCTTGTTAAAGCCTAATATGAATTTATCTTTGCCTGGTCATGCTATTTTTTTCTGCTTTGGGAAACTGTTCCATTCCAAATATTAAAAGTAGATCAGGCCGTCTCACATGTCGGTGTTCCTTGTTTTGTGCAGGGGGCCCGACAGCGATCATAGTGAAGTAACAAATCTTGCACTATTCTATCTGAATTCATGCTTTCATTCTACATTTGCAAGGTGAGATTTATCCCAATTTCTTCAAGGAGACCGATGAAAGGTTGTTTACACCAAAATACTTCCTTTGTGCCATCAGCTGGATCCCCGACACGAACAGGGGACCACTGGACCCCAGCCCTGGTCTCTGTGCTCAACAGGTAACAGTAAGAGATACAGAAAAGGTGTAACAACCCAGAGCTGGAAGTTTGGGACTTCTTCAGTGTCTGCACTCAGCTCAGATGGACAACTATCCACATTTGTCAGGAGATACTGTTCTTAGAGCACTTAGAGCTAACATTTCCCAACGAATCCTCACAGACTGACTGGAAAGTTGCACTAATTCTTGTTTCCCCAAGGTTGCCATGGGTAGCTGGTACTGCCCAAGAAGTAGTGTTGTAGTAATGTCGTGTGTGAACATTGTTTTGCTCTGTTACGCTTGAGAAAATAAAAATATCCTTACTGTATCACATTCATCCAAGTTCATTTTTACTTTTGACAAGTTCAAAATTGAATAAAGGACATTTGTCCTAAAACAGGAGAAACGCAATATTTCTTATTACTAAACTGGGAGAGATTTATAACGAAAAAATCAAAACCACTGCATTTAAATAGATTTTGGTGACCAGCTCCTACAGGTTCTCCAGGGCATCTTGGAGGTAGAAGACAAGAGGCTGAGGTCAATAGGCAGAAACAAGCTTTCAAAAATCCAGAAAGACTGACAAGCACATCAATCAGGAAGTGTACGACAAAAAAATTAACAACAGTGGCCAAGTTTCATACTTCCGATTAAACTAAGCACTAAGTAAATCATATCTGACAATCTTTATGTTCCTTCATTAAAGGTCTCTAAAATTTCATACTTGATTTACTATAGGTCCATTACTACTTGGTTGATGCGCTTATGATATATCTTCGAAGGGATTCAAACACACACCTCTCTAATACATGCAGATTCTTGACCTGATTACGAACTATTAAGGAATAACCCAGAATAGTATGTATCATCAGTAAGCTCCTAAAAAAATTGTCTTGAGATTGCCAATTAGCTCATTTAAGGAAGTTTTACTAATGAGAAAGGAGGTATGAGAGCTAACAACTGGCATTCAAATGGGTTAGCAAGTGCCTTCTGGGAACACAACTGGAACATTTTAAAACATGAATTTTATGGTACAGAAGACTCAATGGAACTAAGAGCACAAAGCTGTTTGTTCTTGAACAAATCAAATTTAAAGAGGTGTTGTTTTGTAGATCACTTTTCAACACCATTTCAAAGAAAAACGAAATGTAAAGGTGATCTCAATGTAATCAACTGCATCTTTATTATCTGATATGTTTTGGAAATGCTGTAATAACGTGATCTAAATTAGTGGAATATATGCAAAACAGAAAAAAAAGTACAATAGGCCTTTTCCCTAGAAACTCTGAAATCTTTTATTTACTCCTAAATGAAATTATTTTTTAAAAAAGTATAAAGTGTTTTAAAGTATGCTTTTAATTGCTGAACTGTAATGATACAAACTAATGATAGAAAGCAGAAAACATTATACATCAAATCTTTTCAATTTAAAGCTAGCCTATATTACTTTAAAAACATTTTTATCTTTTTCCAGAAACACAATTTTATTGATTCATTTACCAATAACATAAACCACGTTACCTTTAAGTTTTATTCAAGGTTTTCATCCAGAAGTATGTTATTTTGGCTATCTTACTTAAAAAACAAAGACAATACTGCTGTGACATGTGTTGCAGCACATTAAGTTCAGCTTGAAGTCTGTGTGTGGCAGTTTTAGTACAGACTTTGGAACACAATTGTTTGCAAAAAGTTCTGAAACATCTGTGAAGTTCCCTTAATGCTCAGTATCTTACTGCAAGAAGCATCAGAAATGGTTCTCTCTCCATATGTAGGGCTATAGACTACACATTTAACGACTAAATCCAAAAGTCAGCCTTTTATGGTTCAGCCACAGAAGGGAATCATTCCTCTAGAGCTCTATACCTGCCTTCAGGCAGTTTCTATCATGCTAGTTATCACTACCTCAAATAGACTATGACAGATTTACACAGCAGCACACAGGAATAAAATGTTTTCCAGAACCTTTCAGCAGCACACAGGCACACAAACAAACATTAGTATATTAAACAAAAAGCAGATGGTTAGCATTAAAGCTTCACGTGTGAATGTTTCAAACATTTCCTACATGGCATGTGACACACAATAAATATCCAAAGTAACACCTCAGTTCTTCACTGTAAGTGCAGCACAGCCAAATAAAAGTTTCTACTTGTTTCATTCATAACCTCTTGACCAACTGTGCAGACAGCACAGGACTCCTGTGTGCTCCAGGTTCAGTATCCTAACTTTTCAGTACATTCGAAGCAACTTGTTCCTTTCTCACTAGAAAACCGCACAAGGAAATGATGCTGTGGGCCCTCCAGCAAGGACATAACATAATTTTTTCTTCACTGGACAGTGCAACACAGAGACACAACCCATCAAGGGCAGTATACATTCTGCCATTTAACTCTAGGCCTGTCGAAGTATGTCTGATCACAGTTTTTGCCCATATTCTGAGGCAACACTTCTCTCACAATTCTCATTAGAGTCTTTTTCATCTTTATGCCCCAAGGGTAACTGCTGAAGTTGCACTGCATGCAAAGACTGTCATCACTGATGCTTTGATTGCAGTCATGATTTATACCTATATGAAAACTTTGGTCTGAACTTTTCAGGAGAGGGGATACAAGACTATACCTCAAGGCATAAATGCCTTTTCCAAAGGAAACGTACTTCAGTATCTCTTTCCTTTCATGGATCAACTACCGCTGATCCCTGGTGATAGCAAGAACCAGAGCCTTCATGGTGGGAGGTGTCATGACAAGCACACTCTTTAACAAGACTTGCCCCCTCACACCTCCACCACCCCTAACAAGGAGGCATATGCATGCTTTGCCATCCTTCTCTCGGACTGCACTGGAGTAGGACTGCTGAAATCTCCTCTTTTGAATGTGTCAGCCTGTGTTTCAGGGAGCTCCAGTGACAGAGCAGGTCCACCCACCTCTTCAGGCAGAGTCAGCATCTACGCTGCCCCCTCATTTCCAAAACAGGGAGATGAATACTACTGGTATGCTATCTTCAAGAGACAATGAAGTGTTAATCAAACCTTAGTACTGTTATACAACATGCCAGTTTCATGTCACAGATGAGAAAATCATGACATTCTCTGTTTAAGGCACAGGACGGTCACCAACCACAGGCACACACACATCCTTAGAGATATTTCTGCAGGATTTACTGAAATACATAGGCAATGTACTGGCTGCGTTCCCTTATGCCTACTGCAATAGTTATAGTCAGATAAAAATTATGCAAAAAGAATAACGCCACTTACTGAACTTTGGAAAATAATTAATTCGGATGCTAACTTCCTGGCTGAAGTCCACTCTCCGTATTACTGAAGAGATTACTACTGCTTTTTCTATTTACCTTACTTGGAAAATGACTCAAAAGCACTTGCAACAGTCCCTTCCCTTATTTCTTTGCCTTTCCATTTCTTTTTAGCTACATTGCAGTTTTACTAAATTACATGCTTTCATAAACAATTATGAACTATATCAAATTTCTTCATGAAGTAGGAGGGACCAGCTGATCTTCTAACAAACAGCTGCCTCCTTAAGACCGGACCTTTTGATTCCCTACAACCCCTGGAGAGCAAGTTTCCTCCTAGAGGAAGGACTGCATGTAAAAAGTCTCACCTGTTCTTAGGCTCAGCAAACGGAGATGATACATCTGGATCTGGATCCAAAATGTGGTCGATTTCTTTCTGCTTTTTTTCATACATCCTTTTTCTGTCTGTCAGCCCCTTGTTGTTATCAACCTGCGGGAAATCATAGTACCCCTTCCTCTTGGCTTTCAAGCGCAGCTTGTTGCGGTAATGTTCTATATCGGACTTCTGCTTCAAAGCCTTGTTCACCTAAAAGGCAAACAGACATTTAACGGGTGGTGCTGGGCTGACTACTTCCAAATGGTATTGTTAGAGCGTGTTTGATGCGCTTCGTGTGTCATTTTACAGAGTGCTTTTTGTACCACACCGTGCCATCTGTAAGCAGCGAGGAACTGCAAGTGAACAGAGTTGCTGCATTTTTTATGGCTTGGCAGATGGTTAAATAATTTTAGCCTAAAAACTATGTACCATCACAACAGTGACTCAGATACACCCACTGAAGAAAAACACTGATGATGATAGCCAACTGCTGTGACCCAAAGCTGTACTTGCCTTTGGGCACTACTGGGAGAACTCACTGATGAAAACTCCTGCAGGGTCCACGAAGTACTGAGACATCACCTCTGGCCAAACAAAACCTTATACAAGTCATCACTGGGGAAGTATTCTAGTGAAATACCTATCATCACGTGTTCTTCTTACTTTTATGGTTTTCTTACAAATCTGTTATGGGCCCCTGTCAGAGAGACAACTGTAAAATAAAAGGGTGTTTGGTCTGACCTGGTGCAGGTCAGCTTCCTATGGACACACCTAAGTATTAAGATGGTTTCCCTCCTGCATAACATAGTCAGTTAAATGAAAATTAGTAATTTACTTGGGATTTGTTCATTTCAGAGTCAAATTCTATAATCTTCTCACAACTTCCAAGATATGTATGTACAGGGGAGTGCACAGCTTCAGGAATGTCACTTACAGAAATTAGATGCTGAATTCTAAATAAGCCCTTCTTGCGTTTAGAAACTGCGTGGCATATCCAGGCTTCGTGCAAGTATGAAATAGAGCACAACAGACTGCTCTAAACGAGACCCACGTAGGAAAGTGATGACACTATCTTTTACTGTGTTTCTGGCAGCAGCCCTCAGAGGTGTTTTTTCAACAGCATCAGAGAGATCCTGGCTGATCTTTAAATGACTGTTGGAGGGCAAGTTTGCAAACAAGGAGCCTTTCTGGCTTGTCCCCATTATGGTTAACAACTATATATAATCCTCAATCCTTTGTAAACGGACCATTTAACTAGATCTCATAAAAACATAAATAATCGTACAAGTATTGGAGTCAAAGAATGGTTCTGGTCAGCACTGGGATCAGACACTTGTGCCATCGCATCTTGTTCCCAAGAAACATCCGTAACCTCTGTGCACAGGCTGGAGTGCAGACTAAGCAAAGCCAAGGTCCTGGCTCCACCCCTTCTTCCCTTGAATGAGATGTATTGCTCAGTATAGAAAGGTTAGCCTGGGACCCAGATAATCTCTATATATATTTTCAAGTTCAGCCTCAGAATTAATGTGGACAAAGAACTTAGTCTGCTCTCTGTCTTTATTACTTACTTCCTTAAAACGTTTATGATTAAAGAAGGATATTGAGAATGCAGGAATACAGAAAGTTGCCTCTTTCAAGGTTACACACATTCAAAGATGTATTATGAAAACAGATCTTAAAATTCTTGGTCCTTAGAGCTCATAATGCTAATGGGACTTTGTATAGCAACAAGGTGAAAAGTTCCCACCAGCCCTCAACTATGACAGGCTTAAGATTGTGTCACCTTTGGATGTAGCCAAGGAAATAACTGCAGACTCTCAGATGGTCCTTACCTCTCCATTAATGATGGCAGATTCCTGGCTCCTATCTGACGCAGCGTGAACAGCAGGTAGTGCCACGGGTTTGATAGCTATCAGCTGTACTGATCCAGAAGAGGTGTCAAAGGGGTCAATGGCAGATTTGGCAATGTTATCAAAGAGAATGCCTCCTTCCTCTTCATCGCTGATAGGCACTAAAGCACAGCAAACTTACTTAGCACAAAGACATGTATTTTTACCGCATGTTTAAAGACGAAATTCAGCAAGCTCATGCTTTAGATTAATGTTGTACTCAGTACACTCCAGGAACAGACCTGGGAGACATCTACACTGGAAAAAAAAAAATCCATTAGATTACAGCTAACAGAATGTATTCAAAGGGTTACCTGGCATTCCCCCCACCAAAAAAAAAAAAAAAAAAAAAAAGTTTATAGGTTTATTTCCAATCTGCACTAATAAGATGAAAAGAAAAAGATGAATAACAAAGAAAACTGAAACTGGCAATGAAACTCAAAGTACATTTTTTGCTAGGTTTCACATGGAAAAGATGTTACATGGAAGTGTCCCTGTACCAAGGCATCAGTAGCTTCACTGGATCTAAGCAAACAATGCTTCTTTTTCAGTGTCTTAGGATGCAAAGCATGGTATTCTCAAAATTTAACATTAATCTACTGATTTTAGCAAACGCTTTAAATTCTAAAACTGCCATCTGTTTAAAAGGCAAACATTACTGCTGTGTGTTAAAACATGCTGAAGAAACTAATGGCATCCAAGTTCATATTATTTTTTGGTTTGTAAAGCAGTACCTCCAGTGGCTGTAAAAGTAAACCACTAGATTTCTTGAGATAGGTGAAGGATTTGAAAATCTTTAAAATTAAATGGCATAGTGAAGCACCTTCACTTTTAGATTTCCATACAAATGGATAATTTTCACATACAATCAGACCCCTTCTACTCCAAATTGTGTTTGTAAACCTGCACTACCTTGTCAGCTGCAGTCTTAAAGCTAACTTTATCCTCATTTTGGAATGAAAGAATGACTCTAAAGTGTGAGCACAAGTACTACAAAGAGATTCCTGCGAATTTTTGAATAATTGTGCTATTAAAGGGAAGAATGTTTGCTCCGTCTCCTAACTGACAGGAAGAGAGATCCTCTGCTATAGAACAAAGTGGTCTGCTCTAAATTTATTTCCTCTGAAAATACACTCTGTTTTAATATTTAATCTTTGCACAAATTACAATGGACTTGTATAAACTCAGCAGTTTAGACAGCTAATGATTTTGATAAGAAAATATTTGACAGCGGCAACAAAATATGAACCCACTGAGTAAGCTTATTATCTTCCTGTCTCTATTCAGCGTAGACTGGAGCTGACGCTACTTGAGCTTTTGAGAACTGTACGGGCTAAATCACTGGGTCATTAACTATCATCCCTCTGGCTTCCGGGACCTCTCCAAATACAACAGAGAGCCTTTAGTCGGTCTGAAATCCCCTTGTTCCTTCTGGGGTTGTTCAAAGTCTGAATTTGTACGCTTGCAAAAGTGAGTAGGTCACAAGCCTGACTCACTGAAATTAATTGCCAGGCTCCCCCTGACCACCATGCTGCCAGGGCTTCATACAGGCAAAATCAGATGAACAAAGAGATACTTGCCTCTCACACGCAGCACCTGAATAGGAAAGCATTTATGTAGCAATGGCTATACAAGTGAAGCATGCACATTCTTCCTTCTGGATATCCTGAATCAGCTCAGTTCTCAAGGAAGTCACCAGCTGCAGTTTTGGAAGAGATTTTTTTTTCCTGTAATTCACTACTGAAACTTCCATGCTACTCTATCAGGGTACCGCAGCGGTGACAGGACTACCTCCAGGAGAGGAAATGGTTGTCTTAACTGTATTTTGAACAAGCAAAGATCATCTCTCCTGATTGCCACAGCTCAGGTGAGCTTGGATAGTACCTCACCTGTGGCTCAAGTACCAGAAGGTCAGAGAATTGCTTCTCCTTGGCTGCTGAGTCAGTGTTTGCTTAAACCATGCACAAAACCCCTGCAATGTGGCTAAGCATCAACTTGCAAAACATGATTATTTTCAAACATCTGTGTTTCCTACTTCACACAGAAAGTACCAAGAAGAGCAGCTCTTCCCACCCCAATGTGTCCTAGTCACCAGAGTGTGAGTTGTCTCCTCATTGTTTCAGGAACAGAAACATGGAGGCTTGCTTAAACAACAGAATTCATCTGGTTCTAAGACTCACTTAAGAGAAGGAGAACGAAGGAGAAGGAGAACGAAGGAGAAGAGAAGAGAATCATGAATCACAGATGACAGCTGCTTCTGATGTGGCACATTAACACGGAAGAGCACTCTCAGTATCTGCACTCTTATTTCTGAGCACTTATCTATATCTAGTATAGTGCTGTTTGCATGGAAATAATAGCCAAATGGGACTAGAATTTGGAAGTATATTCCACCTTAGCTTACCATTTGTTCATTAAATGGCATTTACAGTGTAAAAGTAGTTTTTTTCCATTGCCTTTTTTCCACTGAAGTGTGATAAAAGAATCTGTGATCTGCACTTACTGGCATGCTGCTTCAGTTTAGATTGGCAGTGAACCATAAGCAAGTACTATGGGAATTTTAATATTTGCTCCTATCCGTCTCTTCTGGGGAGAATTCACAGCCAGTGTTTCTGACAGAAGAACCACAGCCACTCGTACCCTTTAATGAACTGACCAAAGGAAGCTCAGCCCTTTGAAAACCTCAGCTGGATGAGCTGGATGGTCACAGGAAATTGAAGCAAACTGTCCAGATGTTCTGTGCACTCACCACAAGCACACTTGCTTGTTATAATTATATAAGCATAACTAAAGTGATGCTTTTATTTTCTTCTCTTGAACACATGCATACAAACACTTTCATAGGTTCACTGCTCCTCCAGCTCTTGATGGCACTGTGTGCATGCACACATGGAGAGACTTAAAAGTTCAGTGGAAGAAAATGGCAAAAAAACACCACCTACTTAATCACCTACTTAACAGCAATTTACCTTCTTTGAAATATCTCATGCTAGATATCTCATACCACTTAATCCACTGAGATTGAATTACTCTTCCTAATCTTTCTGTGACTGAAGTATATGAAGACATATCCAGAACAAACATTTATTCAGGTTGAGTGACAATTGCAAAGCAGATCAGCACAACTCTGGGTTTTTGGAGATCAGGACCATCACTGAAGTTTCATCTCCACATTACTGCAGCTCTTAGTATAAAAAAAAAATCTAGATTAATGCTGCTTAAGGCATGCTACAGTCTTAACTGTGAGTGTAGCTCTGCGCTGTTTCCAGAAGGTGATGCCAGCAGATGGTGCTACCCACTCGTGCCACTGGTGCTGCAGCTGGTGGAGAAGCTGCTGTGAAGCTGTAGCTCTGAATGTTTCAGAAAAAGTAACCAGCTGGGATATCCTGCTTTTCATGTATTTGTTAATTTATCTAAGAAAAAAAAAAATTACTTTTGTCAGCCTAAGATCCTATGAAGGACCCACAAGATTTCTTTTGTCCTTCCTTTCTCTCTCTCCAGCTTGTCTTTCCTACCCTGTCCAAAATCAAAATGTATCAGAAGAGAGGAAAAGAGGACTGAAATATATACCTTAAAAAAAAAAGTAAGGAAATTTAAATTACCTGTGGATCAGGTAACCTCACAGCAAAATACCTGAAAGAAAAAGGTGAGCTGTCCTGCTCAGAAGCAAACGTTTCACTGATTCTGGAATCCTCAGAAAAAGAATGACAGTTTCAGAGAAAAACGGGGAAAACCAACAGCTGGGAAACATTGCAAGCAGGCAGACATGCTCTGCTTCTTCTTAGGTTGTTCAGAGTAGCACTAAAATTTACTGTGTATGAAGCAAATGTGAACATTATAATCATACCTACAGTATGCAATCAATTCTCTGAGTAATGAAAGGGCTTAAAATAATAGGAAAGCAAGTTAATTATATTAAATGAAAAGCCTAAGTTTGACAAAGCAAACTATGTTACAGATCTAAAAAAAAATCATCAGTTTAAGTACTTCAATACTGCATTTAAGTATTTCAAACAAAAACCCTGACCACTGAATGTAAATTAAATTAATAGTGGGAAAATAATTTTCATTTTAGAGAAGCTCTCTCTATATAGAAAAAAAAAAAAGAAAATTTCTACATCATCTAAATCATTCTATTTGTCAACTATCTCCAGAAAGATATGAACAAGAGCTGTTAGCAATAAATAAATGGATGTTCCTGAAGGAGTTTATAAGCCTATAAGTAAAACACAGGTTTCCTAAAATCAATATCCAAACCTATTTGTACTGAAATACCTCTGTATAAGATACTGAGATGTAACAGAATACTTACTTGTGTAAACACACATCTCATTTCCAATACACACCCAACTGTCAGTGTGATTCTAAGCCTTTCGAGAACAGCACAAACATTACATTTTCAGAGGAGACAGCTTAAAGACTAATAGAGGAAGCTCACACTTTCTCCTGGATGTTATTTTCTGACATGCAAAGTCTCCTACAGGCCAGGCTACGTGTCTTAGGTGTTGCAGTCCTGTGTTTGGCTGGAATCCTGAAACAGGAGTTACCTGAGCAGGAGGTTTGAGTTCTCTAAACTGACATTTGAAGGTGTGTTTTTTTATGTCACTGTATACATGGGATGTCTACTCCTCTGTCTGCTGTTTGCTTTGTTCAGTTTCAGTGAATGTATCTTGTCCTTCTAAAGGGAAGCAAAGATCTCTCTTTCTCTGGTCACATCTTCTCATCCAACCAAGTTTGTCTCATTTATTTAAATATCAAAGTCTTTCAGAAGGAGACCACGTATTTCATAACATTTGTACAGAATCCATCAGACCCTTTTCTTGGCTGGCACATCTGTAATACCATCACAGGCATGTTTAATAATTAAAATAATGATTTAACTGACAAGCTTGATGATGACACAAAGAAGATAGATAAGGCAGTCATCAGCACCTGTTTTTATGAAGGTAGCGCTCCATGAGCTCTAAAGCTTTGCAGAAGTCTTTTCCCTATGTACAATAAAACCACCATTTGTCTTCTTCAATGCTGGCGTATTAGTGAAAGAGCACAACCATTCAGACTGCCACTGCATCTGACGGTGTGAGCACTGTCAGAATCACTGCTTGGATGAAAAATGCTGTCACACTTGATTAAGTGGCAGAGTAAAGCTCATTCACAGAGGAACGCAAACTTAAGAAATATTTAATTGCACAGCCACCTACTGATCTCAGTTCCTTCAGATGTATGCTGCAACAGGCACCTTACCAACATGGGAAAGGTATTTTCATGCCCTGAGAAGAGCAGTCAAAAAGACTGTTTGCTTGTTTGTTAAAAAATACAATCTGGCTTAGCCACAGCGATCAAAAAAGCAGTCAAACAGAAGATATTTTCCACTTTGTGCAAGTTCTGCTGTGCTTGTGAACACATCCGAAGACCCCATAGCACATTACAGGCAACTCAGAGGTGCTGCTTTTGCAGGAGTGTGAAAAGGCTCAGAAACACGCACAGAAGTTCGCAGTATAGATTATAACACTTGGCTGCCTCTTGCAAACAAACAAACAAAAAAAAAAAAAAAAAAAAAAACAAGCGGAGAAAGCAGAAGGGAATGGTATAGGCTACATTTGAAGAAACACGGGGTTTACTGCCACTAGCAGAGTAATAGGACACAATTTTTAAAACAAACAAAAACTCCTCTCGAGTCACTAGACAGCCTACCTATTTAGATTAGATTAGGAAGCCAATATTAAAGGACCAAAAACTGGCGAGATGAAACCTTTTCCATCCTAACTTGCATTTCAGCCCACCCAGCGCAGAAAAGGCAGCCCTGGATGACTCTTAGAATATGTCAGGTCCTCAAGGTAACTCTGTGACAGAGCTGACTGCTGCATCACTGCTGTTGGATTCAGTCGCTGTTGCCATATTTCATTTTAATTTGAATCACTGCAGACAACTGCTCAGAAATTCTGAAAAGCTGGATCTGACACTGAGCCACATCAGACTGTGTGAAAACTGGTGGCCAACACTGCTGTAGAATAAAGGCAGCAGTGTATCGTGGAGTTACATCCAAAGATCTGTTTGATGTTAGCTAAGCTAACAATTCAGTCAAGTTTCCTCCCCAGTACTTTTTCCTACAGACATCTGGTTTTCAGAGATCCCAATCAGATGAGCTACAAAGAACAGAAGGAAAAAAAATTAAAAAATTATGTGACAGCTTCTGCCTGGACAGAGAAAATTCTATAGTCTTAGAACCTTCTCATATCTTAAAAAGGAGTGAGGTCCTTGATTGAACTACTTCCGAGAAGCTACATCTAATTTTAAAGAGAATGTCCAAATGCTTGGAAGATGAGAGGAAGCATTCCAGTTGGCATTCCTAGGAGGAGGAATAAAAGGCTTCTTACACAAGAAGGTTGACCACTTCTGAATGCTGCTTGTGAATATTCCCGTGATGTATGGCCTTTTATGCTGATGAGGTTCTAGTATAGACCTGGGCTTCGACTATATGACTTCTCAACCCAAAAGGTATAGAAACACATGCTTAAGAACTGCTAGCAAACTAAAGCTTTCCACCTTTTTAACATCCTATTCTTCTTTTCTTTTCTCTTCTTTTCCCCTCAAAACAAACAAGCCATCACACACTCCCAAAGACCTTAGTGGGAAGGCTGCAAGATCCAGCACTCAAAGTTTGGACAAAACTGCCTGGATAACTTTCGCTTGCTTCATTTTGTGAGGAGCTCATGAAAGGAAAGGTTTTATTGTAGGCTGCTATAGTTCTTTAAGCCCATGTGGGTTCAGCATTTGTTTCTCCCTGAATGATGTTAGGCCCTAACAAAACCAGTAGTTGAAGTGCTAACATCCTGTTGTTCTCTCCCGCACTCTCATAAACCTGCCTCAGAACCTGCCAGTACCTCTGTTGGCCAATTCATTCATTTCACAGACTTCTGACACACGCAATTGGGCACTTTAAAAAAAAAGGTTATAATTCTTTCTAAGTGCCCAAAGTAAGTGAAAGCACAACTCACTTTTAGAAATGAAACCTCCTATTAAAACATTAATGTTTTGCACGAAAAACAAAAGGGAAAAAATGTAATCATCTTTCCAAAATGTATCACTATCATAATCCAAATAGATATTTTCTTCTTGTTTTATCTAAAAATAAGGCTCAGCTGAAGAGTTCTCCTGATCCTCCAAGACACCAGGTGCTTAAGCCAAGCTTGTCAGCCCACGGTGGTTTCACATCGGTCGCTCTCAGCCCTGACACACTCCATTTGGAGTGAATTTTGATACAAGCCATGCAGAGTTTATGTACTGAGGTAACATCCAGTGCTGTCATTTTTCCGTGTAACTAAATGTCAGCAAGAAATAGAATCTAAAATTGGTCTGTAACTATGGCAACTAATGAGCCATTCTAACTTGGAGTCCCCAAATCAAACATGTGACCATCAAGGGATTCATTCCAGTTTTAAGGGGCTGCTTTTCAGAGAAGAAAACACACAGCTTCTTTTGCTGACATGTGTATTTGAGGTGTCAGCCTACAATCAGGCTAGAGAGCTAGAGCAGGTTCAGACAAACAGCTAAGAGAAAAACAGCTGCTTTCTTGAACTGGAAGGAAAAACAGCCAAAATATTCTTCCGATGCTGATCACGCTGGGTAGAGCTAATACCTTGCAGAAAGAACAAAATACCGGAGATGACAATGGCATTTGAAATCATAGCACTGGGAAACAAAGCATAAGCTCAGTGATGAAAAGTAAAAGGTGCCTTGATTTTTTTTTGTTTGTTTTTGTTTTTAATTTCTGCTTCAACAGGCATTTGGTATGACACAACTCAAAAGTCAAAACCACATCATATGCATATATAAATAAATGTGAGGCCAGTTCTGTATTTCTGGTAAGGGGAAGGCCATTTTATCTCCTATGACCAAGTCTTCCTTCTTAGAAGTGGTTCTAAAAGGGTTGTACCAGGAAACTCTCTTAAACATACCTTGAAAGATATGCTTCCAGCTAAAAAACAATAATAATAAATCTCTTTACCAGTATTTCCTCCCCTTTGTATCATTTCCTGGAAACTACCATGTACCATGAAAATGAAGTTCCTCTAGCAGTAGCTGAAGTCCCTACCAGAAGAAGGGCTCTGCAGTAAGTGTGTTTCATGCACAGATTCCTTCAAAGTTCTTGAAAGTCAGAATAATCAGGTGGCAAGAGCTTGTCTTTCTCCTATTTTGTACAGAAGTTACACTATTACTTTTTAAACGCAAACCCTGCTCTTCCATTCTGCCATTGGAGTTCAAGATCTTGCTGCCAGCGTGTGGATATGCACCAAGGACAAGAATCCATAGAATGAATGGAGTACACACCAAAGAAGGTTGCTCCATGTTGCTAAAAATCACATAGCTCTTTTGCTGCCCCTTACAAGAAGGGCCTGAAGCACATTAAATATCTCCATTCTGGCTTTTTTTTCCCCAGAAGATAGGACAGAGAAGGTAAAATAAACAAGTAAAGAAAGTAGTTATTAGTTTTCCAGCAGAATTTGAAAAGTACATAGTTATTGTTATCAAATAAAGTAGAAGCTAAAATGAAATTAAGATTTAAAAGAAAGAGTTAGGATTCGCACATATGACACTGAAAGGTTTCTTTAAACAGCAAGCGTATGTTCTACAAACACAGTACAGCCCAGATCAGAAAAGAGGATGTTAGATGTTAGTCAGACTTTTAACAATGAATTTCATGTTCTTACCAATTTTCTTTGAAGATTTAAAACCTAACAAAACAAAACAAAAAATACCATTGCTAAATTATTTTGCCAACATGTGTAAACATTTCCTGACACTGGTTTTGAACACTGGCTTTCTTGGGTTAAAAAATAAATAAATTACAGATTTTAACTCTGGAAACTATAAATGTCATTGTCTTGTAAAAGAAGCTTCATTTGAAACATTAAAATAAATATTTGTGATCATAAAAAATAAAAATTAATATTTTAATCCTGATTACAAAGGAAAGACCTCTTTGAGATAGACCAATAAGAATACTTATTGTTATGGGACTGGAGCAATCAGTAAAGTCATAGATATGTCAGAAGAAAGCATGACATTTAGCAAACACATTAACAAAAAAAAAGTGAACAAAAATCTCCTGTGAATTTGCAAATCACTGATTTAAAACAGTAAAGCTGATTTGAAAACAGAACACCACAGTTATATCAATTTTATGGTCCCCACAAGATGTAGTGCTGTACGGTACATGTATGGAAAGAGCAGAGGATGCAAAAAATGCAGTCTGATTTGCTGTATAGGACAAGGGCCATCTCTGGTGCTTTGTATCTGTTTCTATACCGCAGTGTATTTTTGCTAAAGCAGCAAAGCCTTTCTTTGCATGACACTTTAGTATTAGACAGTGATCGTCAAGAGATGACGATGTCACACGAGAACTGCTATCAGAATGTTCTGCAGAGGCTACAAAGGTGATTTAATGGAGAAAGGAGAAAAGATCTAAACTAATTTTTTCTCTTTATCTGAGTCCTTGCTTCTAAACTTGTATTTTTTACCAAGAAGAATTACAGATTTGTATTTATGACATAATTTGGTGAGGCCACATGTAGCCTAATTCCCTCCCTTTAAAGGGATGTGATCAACTGGGTCAAGCACAGTGTTTTCTATTCATACAGAATAGAAAGCTTCCATGTGACCGTGGAAGCAAAGCTGTAACTCATGAGAAATAAGCAGAGAGATGGACAAAAGAAAAAAGCAAGGAAGAAAGTGGATTTGATCCAGCTCTCATCAGATGCTCCTGATACATCTCAAATCACAAGTCACCACCATCAACCAAGGGCTTGGAAAAAACGCCCAGCATAACATCCTAGGCGCATCAGAAAAAGCTGTCAGTAAGTGTTAGTAACAAAAAGGTATGATGAGGAGTATTAAAAATGGGAAGTTAAAGCTCTGGACGTCTCACACGTCTTCATCAGGTCTGGGCTCAGCAACAGTAGTAACAGAAATGAATATACTACACAAAAATAAATATAAAGCCAGTCCACCTACCAAGCATCATCATATCTTCATTAGTTTATTGGCTTAAAATAATTAAAAAAAAAAATAAAAATCACAGAATCACAGAAAACTTGCAGGCCCGTGCACAGTAAGTAAACACCATACTGTTTTGTGTGAAGTCGACAAACAGTTATAGCAGTAAAAAAAAGTAAAACCAGCTATAAACAGAAAATGCCTGAAGGACAGCTAAAGGCATGGGAAGATGGCTTTAGCACAGCTAGTGCCAGGGTGGGTACCATGATAGGGCGGCTGCAAGCAGCTTTCACCAGGAAACACTTCTCACCGTTTCTTTTCCTTCCTTCGTCTTTTGTCACTTTTTGCGGTGCCATTACTTTCTGCGGGGAGCTCCGGCTGGAGCTGGGCTTTCCCGACTCGTTGCTGATGATGGAGCCGTTCTGACTCGGGGACCGGCTGCAAGTAACCATAGCAACAAGGGAGGCTGTGAGCTCTTCTCCACAAACCTCATTTCAAGGTTATTTCATTTGCACAGTTTGCACCACTGAGTTTTCAAGTCTGATTTTGTACCAGAATGAGACAGAAAACAAACAACGTGCACAAACACAGAAAAGCGGGAACAGACCGACAGCGTGAGACCACTGCTTCTGCATTAGAGCAGCGCCGATAAGCATCTTAAGTGACACCAAAAGCAGCCACTTCTCATGCACAACCCCCACAATACCAGAAGCAGCACTGCAGAGGACAAAAACTGTTATTAATTCAGCGACATTTATAGAGCTAAAATAAAGCAGACCCTTGTTTTTATAAATATGGCTAAAGTAATTCCTTTACTAGTTAGCCTGCGTTTACACACCACTATTTTCTCAGCTGTAATGCAAAATTATGCGCTCACTTTACGTGTATGCACACACAATGCGAAAAGAACATTCTTTTTTTTCCTTTTTGCACATAACAGAGTTTAGCCAGCACCATTACCTGCCGAAATGCCTAAAAAAAAAAGCTTGTTTTACTGAGGCTTGGCATATCCTTCCACTGAAAGTGCCCCCGTGCAGGGCAAGGAGGGCAGAGCAGACCCACCACAAGTGTTTGGTCTCAGCGAGGAGCTCCCCTTACTCAGACCAGAAATAAGCGGTGCACCCTGGGGCTGCTTTGGGAGCCAGCTCTCAGCAGCAGTTCTCTCCTTTTTGGGTGGGCAGATTAATCAGTGTTAGTGCACAAATTGAGAAAAGCCGGCCGAAGAAGAAGATGGGAAATTTGGTGCTACTCCAGATGCCTGGTGTCACGTAGTTTCTAGACTTGAAACTTGCCACAACAGGAATGAAAGCAACCCACAGGACTTGTGCAGTTCCTCATGCACCCATCTGCAATTAATCACTCCCAACCGGCATGGTCAGTGAAAGGAAAACGTAAACAGGCTGCATCTCAGGGAAAAAAAAATGGCCTTAGTCAAGAGGACTTTGATTTACAGAGAGAAATCAAATCAGCGTCTATTGCTGTCACAATGGCTTTACATTCAGAAAATGGTACCAAAACAAAACAATGGTGAAGACCATCCTGCAAATTATTGCTGATATTATATCACCAGCTTGAAACATTCATTTACTTCCAGTTCTGACCGTCCTGTCTGGGGTAAATAAAGACCATTTACTGTGGTCGCAACAGGAAGGGACAAGTATGAGAAAGTAATTCCTAGGGACTCTCTTGAGGACATCCTAGATGGAAATATATATAACTTGACACAGGCTCTTTCCAGATCCATGAATTTAGGAAAACTCAGCATGCAGCCCACCTCATCTCAACTTGTGGGTTTTCTTGTGAAATTCTATTGAGAATAAACATTCTTGAAAAGTAGAATTTCTCCCCTAAAGACTCATCTGTCACTGCTAATGAACAGTCCCAGTAAATAAACGATTCCAGGTACAGACTAATACCTGAAGAAAAGCTACTCTGCTTGGGAACAAGGAAAAGAAACAAGTACAGATAGCTTGCACCGTGATTTCTGCTGCCACTAAACTAAATATTCATCATTTTTCAGTGACCATCGTATTTATTATCTTTTAAGTTCCCTTTGGTAATAATATCAGAGAATGTATACTGACCAGTTACCAGCCACTTCACACTTCATAGCAGTCTGATTTAACTTGACCTTTCAGACTGCTGAGTAACCAGGACCAAAGAGCAAATACCTGAAGGTCAAGAAATATTTCTTCATCTTAAGAAACCATTAAGTTCCATCTCCAGGCACAGCTCATGGGAATGAAAAGAGACTAAATTTATGTGTGTTCTCACTTACTCAAGTAATCACCCCAAAGGAAGCAAAACTAACTCAGTAGCGCTGTTTGCTTAGGAAGGTACCACAGAAGTATCACAGGCTCAATACATTGTTATAAACAGGTTAACGTTCCTGTGAACTCCTCAATCAAGTCTGCCAACCAACATTTGCCTAAAAAATGGGCAGATGAAGTAGCGGGGGATTTCTACACTCATTCCAAGGACTGAGCAAGGTGCCTAAACACTTTGTTTAGATGATTAACTAATAGGGCTGCTTTACATTTTTTGTGTGTATTTCCACATGGCTTTGAAGAGACTTCAAAACGTTTTACAAAACAGTTCCTGTTATTATCTGAATTAACTGTGGTAGCACAGTACCAGCAGGTAAAGCTGGTGTAACAGTGATGTTCCATTTGCAGTTTTACCAGAGAAGAGAAGACCGACAGGCACAAAGTCCACTTTGGTTCACAATGAGTGTAAAATCTGATCTTCATGGTTTGAGTGATTTATGGCATGAACAAGACACCACTGCCATTAAAAGGACAGAATAACAGTTTGCATACAAAGCAACGACAATAACCATAGGAATTCTCACCTGGCTTACTCTTCTCTTTTTATACTACCTCCAAATAGTATTGCAGATGATTTACTGTACAACTAGACAAACACACCAAACCTAACATGCCAGCTCAGTACCCTTCTGTTTCCCTTCTGTATGGAAAACCTCAGCATATGACCAATGAGAAGGTCCACCCCTCCAAGAAGTGCAGCACCACCAGGTGCTCCAGCCCCATGCTGCACGGGCTGGCACCTCCCACAGCTGCAGACAGCCTCAGTGTCTTTCTGGGACAGCAGAGAGAAATGCTGTACTGAGTTTTCCAGGCTTTTCTGTTACTCCTACAGGGCAAATATCATTGTGCATTGACACGTGCAAAACGAAGTGACTCAACTATGAAGATTTAATTTTCTATAGAATTTCTCTGCTCTAAACACATAACCTTTTATGTAATCAAATCCCTCTAAGAGGCAAGGGCTCGAATGCCTGTCAACTAGAAAACAACTGTTGGTCATGCTGTTTACAGCATGGTTTTATTTTCCTCTCTTCCCTTCAGTATCATTGTTCTGCAGTGGCAATAAAAAGTTGATGATCCTCCAATCCAAATTAATTTCAAGGACAACAGGTCAAGGAAAATTGGACTTGAAACATGCAAAACACCTGAGGTAAAGGTACAATCTGCTTTCCTTGCCTGTCACGACTGAGACAAGAAATAATGACTTAATAGTTTCTCTGAGGATGATTCAGGGTAGACCTCAGGTAAAACTTCAAAATGAGAAAGGGAGCAAAGAACAGATTCTCGAAGAAGCTATGATGATCCCACCACCAATTTAAAG
This sequence comes from Nettapus auritus, assembly GCA_011076525.1. NCBI lineage: Eukaryota > Metazoa > Chordata > Aves > Anseriformes > Anatidae > Nettapus > Nettapus auritus. Next base: position 55,112,395 of record CM021769.1, on the reverse strand, counting down.
AAATTCAGATAAAGTTCAGGTAGGGGTATATTTGGCCATGCAGCGGAGAAGAGCAAGGGCCAGGTAACTTCTCAGGGAGCTTCTAACCTGTGTTCCTACAACCCTGTATACTTTGAAAAAAACTGTAAACCTGATAAACTTTACTCTAGACACCGATGCCATCTAGTCTGCTCTAACACTCCTGGAAGTTTTGTCCTGCTGTAGACACTTTCCGTCTAGAGGTCTTGCTTTAATGACATAATTCAGTGGATGTTTAGGGTTTGCTCTTCAGCTAATGAAGACACAGGGTCCAGTTCTGGACTGATGCAGTCTGTCAGCGGAGCTACAGCAATTTCCAATTGCAGAAGTCCTGTCTTTTGCTCCATTTGAGAAATGATCGGTGTTCATGCTCCAGATCCAATGTTTATTTCATGTTCATCACTTGTACAATGCCAGAATGCACAAGAGCCACTTCCCATTTACCTCCTCTACACGTGTACAACCTGTGAAGATTTCACTTTATTTTATCCTGTATTTTGCAGCAATCGTACCCATCCAGTGCAGACAAATGTTACGCCAAGAATATACTGCGGAGGAACCATCTGTCACACACAGAGCCTGGGTGCCAAACCTTACAGTTTTTCCCAAGCAACTGGCAGCACGTACCCCATTCCATCCCTCTGCAGAAACATGTAACTTCATACCTCTTCCTTGTTTCGTTGGATTGGGCAGTTTTAATGGTGCTCCCATCCTGAGTAATTTCTCTCTCCTGGGAGGCAGGAGCATCTCTCACTGCAAGTGGAAGTACGACAGTCTCCTGAGTTACAGGCAAAACTTCATCTTCAGCTCCCTGCTGACCTAGGTGTTGTTTGGCGTAGTCGAAGCCTTGTACAGGCTGAAAAAAAAATAAAAAAAAATGTGGGTGAAAAAAGTTTCCAGCATGTGTCATATGTTAATACAAAATTTCCAACTGAATATATAATTTCCTCTATCCTTTAACTTCTTTAATTAAATACACTAGAGGTAAAAATGTGTAGATTACAATATGAATGCCCAGCAAAGCAATTTTTCTGATGAGATCTCCATTCCATGTATTTTAAACATGATTAATTAGAATTAAATTGATCTTGGCTAACCTTTCTTTTGCTGCCTTAACACCCCCAGAAATTCCTCTGACAGACAATGGAAAAATGAACACCAAAAAAAAAGAAGATATTCGGAAGGAGAAAAATAAGACCATACAGAAAATGGAAAACTTTGTCTATGAAAAAATCTTGTGTTTCCAAACAAGGTGGGAGTAATTTATTCCAGATCAAGACAAAGCAAAATAGGCACAAATAGAAGTTTCATGGGCAAATTTTTCCCCCCAAAAATATCCTTTTCAGAACAGTGAAATTACATTCCCCCTGGCTTGTAAGTTGCCTACTGAGAAGCTGCCTATTGATTTCACTTGTTTCTCTTGGGAAGTGGCATTCACAAGAGGCTTGCAGCCCAGCATCTGAGGGCTGCATGCCCAGGCTCTTCTAGCCTGAAGCCACGGCTGTGCTTTTACTGCTGCCTCTGCAAGCGAAAAGCAGAAATGACAAACGTGATCTGGGCAATGCAGCCACCAAATGTGGATTCTCCCAGTGGAGAAATTAAATCATTCAAGCAAAACTTAACTTTCCAAACTGCATTTTCTACTGGAAAAAAAAAAAAAAAAGTCACTCAAAGAAATTCCTAAATAAAACCTAATTAATTTGCCCCCATAATGGATTTTTTTTTCTGAAGCACAAAGACTATTGACAGAATGCTAAGAAACACCATAAAACACTTCAAAAGGAAAGCGATGCAGGTTTTAACCCTCAAACGTACTTTGGGAAACACATCAAAATCAGACATTTAAAAACTAAATAGTCTCTCCCAGGTGCCTGTCAAGTTGTCTGTATTTTCATTCCAGAAAAAAGTCTGCCAGATGAAAAAATTGCTGATGGCACAGAAAAAGAATAAAGGATCTGAAAAAACTTTTTCTCTTGTTCTGTCCCTTACTGAATCTGTGCAATAGCTATAAGTACAGATAAATTTCATAGGCAATCTCAGGCTGAAAAATTTGCACTGTCTTCTATTTAAAAAAATAATATTAATTGTTTATGAAGGTCTGCATTGCATTCCCCATCTCCTCTTTGTACCAAGACTGATGATTTCTAATGTGCACAAATACTTCAGTGTTCATCTGTTAAGTAGCTCCAACGCATTAAGGAGATTCTAATTGGGCTAATACTGGTTTTGGAGAACGGACATCTCTGCGCGTTACCATGATGGCACTTGCAGTGCATCAGAGCAATGTCAATTCACCATCACCACCCCATGGCAAGTCGTGATGCTATTGCCCCTGACAGAGCCTTCTGCTTGCCTCCTCTGAATGCAAGGTACTGCAAAAGCAGCCACCAAATTAACTATCAAGGGAGGAAACAAGGAAAGGAAGCAGAAGCTGTGTGAAGGCAGCTAGGAAGAACTTACCGCATGCTATCCTAGAAAACAGTATCTTTAACCAAAATAATGTTTTTTCAGCTTTATTATCTATATTAATGTTAGTCAAGACCATCACAGTTATTCTCCAAAACCAGGAAACAACAAAGAAAAGCTGATGAAATCAGGTATTTCTCCCTCTGTGCCTTTCAAATAGTAGAATTTACAACTTTTAATTCCTATCTTATTTAAAGCAAAAAATAGCAAAGCCAGAACGTGAGAATTTTTACAGAACTCTACGGAGTCCCAGCTTGGATGTGCCAAAGGAACAAAATGAAGGATTATTTTAATCTGAGTTCTACTTACCACCATGTCTGGTAACAAACTGCATTAAAAATGAATAGATGAAAAAGCCATCCTCATCAGCAGACATATTGCGTTAAATAAAATTTGATCTTGGAACCCTGCGCTGAGAAAGCCCGCAGGAACAGATGGCTTCACCACCCCTGAAGGGAACTGGCAAGACTGAATCATGATCAGGCACTGCTAAAGCACAGCAAGCCTAGGTGTCCAATAAGGCCACAGTACTGAGAAAGACCGAAGGAGAGGGATTTGAATATTGATTTTGAAATAATAAATGGATGATCAGACGATTAAATTAAACTGTCTGACAAAGGGTAGAATGAATATAGAGGAGTTTTCTGGGACATTTTTTTTCTCTGTAGTGATCGCAAAAAAGACACAGAAGAAAAAAAAAGAAGAAAAAAGTAAGGTTATTCCCTCCTTCTGCATATACCCATTTACACAAACAGATTTTCTGATCTTTTTTTTTCCATGCCCTTTATCAAATTGATAGTGGCTGTCTTCTCATGGCCTGCAGTATTTGCTTTTGCTTTAGGGTTTTAGACTGCAGATCTTATCTCTGTTTACCTGCAAGCTTATATTTTCATGCGCTAAAAGAAAGGAAAGGTGACAAATCAGATTACAGCTTTAAAAAAAATAAGCATGCTGTGAATTCGGAAACAAGGAAGGTAAAAACTAACATCTATCCAAAACCTCAAAGTAAAAACAGTATCTCAAAACAAAAGCAGCATTTAAAGAGCATTAAAATAAATTCCCATCAGAATTCTGCCTATTTGCCTATTTACTACTTTTAATTTTGCAACTGGAAAGTCAATTGGAAAAAAATGGTAACCTTGCCATTTCCCTTCAACTTACTCCTGATGTCACTGGCTGCTCAGCCAGTTCAGAATGGCAACACAATGCAACACAATTCTTAAGATACTATAAACTAAACTGTATATGAGAGGTCATTTTTTAAGCTTCACTTACTTAGCTTTCAGTCTGTCACAACAACAATGTCATTTCTAATTTACCAGGCAGAGGCAGCAATCCTGCTGTTATACTGTATCTCCCTTCTGCAGAACAGATATTTAATGCTGGGCATTTCATTACCCCTCTGTGCTGTGTTCACGCATCCTGGCCCGCTGACATGGGACAGAGTCCCTGAAGGGCAGTGGCAGGCAGCTCTGCTCTGCGAAGAACTGCAGCGTCCCTCTGCTCGCAGCAGCAGCAGGACTGCAGTGATGAACAGGCAGCTCCGCTCTGCCAGCTCCCCTGGTACGGGACTTTTGAAATCAGAACACCACTCAAAAACAGCTGAAACCCAAGGCTGTTGGTATCCCATAACATTCTCTTCTCTTCTCTAAACAGTCTACTGTATCTTCTATGGTATCATAAAACTATTGCAATGATTCTACAGCAAGACTCAGGCTCACAGGAAAAAAATATTAAAGCTGTTCCTTAAACTAAAAATCATGCTGCTGTGGCTCCACTCACAGAACAGATTTAGCATTAATCAAGCAGTCTCAGGCACTTTTCTAAGCAATGAAATATATTATATTTATTTTAAATGTGAAGCAGATATGTCATCATCCACTATTTGTATTGCCAAACTGCATGAAATGAAGAAATTACAGTTCAAGTAATTACTGCTATTCCTGATATAACTAATGCTGGAATTAAAAATAAAACTTTTCTTTTCAAAATGACCCTATTACATTATCTTCCCAAAATACATTCCTTAGCCTTATTTTAAGTAAAGATGCTGAAATCAGGACAGACAAAGCCAGTCCATTCCCACCCTGCTGCGGGATTTATCTTCTGTGGTCCACATGCCCCTGTATACCCTAAGCTAGGTCTGGCTGAACCTTTCTGATGGAACCATCTTTGCAAAACTAAATAGCAATCAGTTTAGCTTTCATTTTAAAATGCATCACTACCTATATAATGAAATACATTATATTTGATGGGGTCTCAAAGTATACCAAAAATGATCTGAAGATTCTTCTGTATTAGCATTTTAGTTTGGATCAGGAGTGCACTTTGAAGCGAATCTCCAAATTACCTTCACTGGCCACACTCTGCTTCACATCTCAGAGCTCATGAATCTCCTTTCGGATAAAAGGAAAATGGGAAATGTTACTCTAGAAGTGGGTCTACTGCATTGCAGTTGCAAATCAGAATCATAGAATGGTTTGGATGGGAAGGGATGTTAAGTATCTAATCCCAACTCCCCTGCCATGGGCAGGGACCCCTCCCACCAGACCAAGTTGCTCAAAGCCCCATCCAGCCTGGCCTTGAACAACAATCCCAGGGTTGGGGCATCCACAGCTTCTCTGGGCAATCGATGTCTCACCAGCCTCAGAGTAAAGACTTTCTTCCTAATATCTAATGTAAATCTACCCTTTTTTAGTTTAAAACATTACTCTTTGTCCTGTAACTACACTCTCTGACAAGGAATCCCTCTCCTGAGAGCAATTGTGCAGTAAAATCTCCTTAAATTAGTATAGCATGGATGCTGGCAGCTCAGCACCAACTGTTTTGATCTGCAGATTAAACTCCTGTGTGATGACATTGACTGCTAATGTAAATTTAGCCTGACTGAACAAATTTCCACCTGACCACCTGTATTACAGCCTGATTAAACTCTGGTTTCTCAGGGAAAAGTCAAAATTTGACATTCTCTTTCTTTTTGGAATGATAACAGTGGAATATTAAAATACTTTCGAGTTCTTTGCTGTAACCTCTGCCAGCAGTCTTTTGTTGTTGTTGTTTTGCTTTGTTTTTTAATAGCAACTTTGTTCCACTGCAAAGCATCCCATTATGATGGCCAGCTCAAAACAATGTACAAATGTAGTTTCACTTTGCATTTCAGCTGGCAATAAGATTGCATACAGGAAGAATTAAATGTTGCACAGTATTTGCAGTAACTCCTAATAAAGTATAATCTGTATTTTAGACATTTCATTTGGGGCATTATGTGATATCACTGCAGTGGTATTAATTTGTGTTTGCATTTGCAATATCACTTGTTTCAGTTTTTCAGATCTAGTCTTAACACTAGTTTGATAATGTCAGATAAGTAGATGAGCATACTATAAATGAATGAAAACGTCTTTTCTGTATCATTTTTGATAAAAATGTCTCTTTCCAGCTGGCACCAGCTGTACCCATCTGCAACTAAGCTAAGCTGAGGAAAAAAGACCTGTCATATGCATCCTTCAGCTTTCCCTCCAATTTATATTTTTCAGCACTAGCAGCAGCGAAGTTGAAATCACAATAATCCTGCTGTCTGCAGCATCATGAAACAAATGAAAAAAATAATAATTTAAATCCCAAGCCAAAGAAAAAGAACAAAGCCAGCTAGAAGGGTAAAGGAACAGTACAACTAATACACACACTCTGTGGATACAGACTCCTAACTTTGGCTATAGACTCCTAACTTTGGCTGGCCCTGTCTAAGAGCAACATTGCAAAGGCAGACTTTTTTCATTACAGAAAAAAAAATACTATTCTGTAACATATTTCTGCTAGATAACCAAACTGGAAATTGATTTGATTTGAAATGTGTATATATATATATATATATATATACACATACATACATATATGTACACACCCTTACATTAGGCTAGTAAGTTTAAGGAAAAATTCATTGTTTGATCCCAATCAACAATATACACAAATAAATTAGAAAGTTCAGACCATCTAAAAGGAAAATAACATTTGGAGAAATTTTCTGAAGAATTCAAAAAAAATCTCTGAATTACCAGGTGGATGGAGCACTTCTGATTAGGACCAGGTCTGAACTACTGCCAAAGCCCACAGCTTCAACTGTTGCCAAGCGCAGCAGACAGAAGCAGCTCAGGCCATGGGTTTGAGAATGAGATTCTAAGGCAGAAATGCAGCTGACAAGACCTAGGTGTGATATTCCGTGTCCTAATCTGTACACCAATTCATGAAGAAAGCAACTGTCCTGATTATAGCCTGCTTAGCGCAAATGGCAAAGTGCTTTCCATCACTGTGCAACAGCTACTGTCACAGCAAATGTCAAGCTGTGAAGTAATGTGACGAGTCCTGAGTAAAACAGAAGGGTAATTGCTCTGACCAGAGGTATCAAGAACAGAGAAGTCCAAAGACCCGACCTGTGAGCCGTGACCACGTGAATTCCAAATGCCCTTCACTTGCATCTAGCAGAGAATCAGAGTTAAAACTTCAGAAAGCAAATGAATGTCCTGGATCTGGAGATTAGTCACTCACTTTAGCTCTTTGAGGCAGGTTCATCATGGTATCTGGTTTGAAGTCATTCTTGTTTTTTCTGCACAGAACAGCCGTAATGATAATGATGATAACCGTAACCACAGCGATGGGAGCCAGCACTGCTGCAATGATCCACAGGTTGTTTGGTGGGTTCTTCACCACAGCTATAGAAAATTGCAAACCAACACTGGTAAGTTTTACCATGTAAATGAAAGACTCAAGTTGCTTCCAATAGTGTCTTCAGCTGCCTATAATAATTAGTATAAAAGGATTGTTAGTAACCTAGCTATGCCTTTGTATTTATTAAATAAAAAATGAATCATCAATACTGTTCAATTCACAAACATCTGAGTTCTCTTCTTCAGCTAGTTATAGCCAGCTGCAAAACTAGCCATCAGCTCCCAAGTTAGATATCACTCAAATATTCATTTACAGAATAAGCACACACACACAAAGAGATGTAATTAATACATCCTTAACTACTTTTCAAAACAAAACCAGCTTATAGTAAGACAGCACGATAGTATGTGTGTTGGAAGTGTACACACAGAGTCCATACCTGGTGTCACAGACTTGCAGGCTCAGCAAGAATAAATTGGCTCAGCTTTGAGACAATGAAGTTAAGAACACTAACAGTTATTACTGACATCAACAGGGCAATAAGAAAATGCTTCTCTTGTACTCTAGAAATACTTTGCCATAGTTAAGGTCAAAATGAATCCATTATTTCTGAAGGAAGAGAAGTGATGAGGTTGGAAAGAGCTATTTGCAGATACATTAATAATGGCATCAGGAAAAGGGTATGTTTCAAAAATGCAGTGGTGCTTAAATGTTTTAGACTCCTTTTCATCAGAATAGAGTCTCTTAGTATGCATGCTCAACTCGTACACACGTAAACGACCCTCCTGTGACACAAACTCAGTTCTCATTACATTTCTTTCTGGAAAAACACCAAATAATCTCCTTATGATTCTGTATTTGCTTTACTGAAATACTTTGTGGACTTCAACATACTTTATTTATTTTCCTGTGCCACTGGTTACTGGCATGGGTAGGCAATTGTGAACAAACCAATGTAAAACAGCCTTTCCTATTTCCTTGAGGACTAGTGCTTTCAAATGTCATTGCGCTTATTAGCTGTCAGAGGCACACAGCATCTCTCAGGATCAGACTTTGAATGCACACCATCTTGCTCAGCAGTAGTTATGAAAGCCAGCTGAAAGTCTTTTTGAAGCTTTAGCCCCTTTTCTTTGTTTATCTGCAAATTCTTGCAAAGCCAATACAGTTTATTGGTCTAGGCAGCAATTGCACTGTTAGGTACCTAACAGTAACTGTACGCTTAGAGACTCTCCAAAAACCCACACTGAACCCCAGGATTAAGTAACCTTTCAAAGTTCGCTTCTCAATGAGCTTATACAATTCCAAATTAATGACCCTGGACATGTAGTTTGGGAATGAAAGGGCTGTGGGGAAGGAAAGAGAATCTGAATTTTATCAGACAACAATAAGCATAACAATAATCATAGACTGCTGTTGCATAAGCAGAAAACATTTTTTGAAAAATCGTAACTATTCTTTGTATAGCACTCAGAAGAAACAATGGCTTTATGACTAATAGGACAGACATTTCAGAATCCTAGTTTGCATCTTTAGTTCAGTTACTGGTTTCCAATGTGACCTTGAATAAGTCAATCCACAATCCATGCTACTCAACAGGACGTCGGTGGATTTTGAAACAAGCCTTTCATTTTGCTATAGCTCAGTCCCTCGCTTACCGAATGGTAACATCTGTATTTTTTGTTATTACTCATCTGTCTTGTCTAACCAGACTATAAGCTCCTGAGGGTAGATGTCTTTTCTTACTGCATTTTGGTACAGAGCTTTTCATTTTGCTATAACACAATTTATAATGAGTAAAAATGAAATGCACATAAAGTATTTTCTTTGGGAGTACAAAGGCAGACTACAAACACTGTGTCTAAAATGAAACAAACTGACTTTTTTCTCTAAAAAGGTATAAAGGTAGTTCTACTTCCTACATTTCAAATACTCTGGCTTCGTAGTCTCAGTTAACCAAGGTTGTAATTCCAGTTTCTGTAAGTTTCGTTTATAATTTTCTTTGCATGTTTAACTTGTATGAAAATCTGCAGTTGAATGAGGCTGCCTTCTCAGACCATGGAAACACAAAGTTAGATCATCATCATCAGCTGTCATATAATTATCTAAACACTCATATAAATCATAAAACTGCATGAAGAGTTATTAAAGCTGCTATACATTTTTACAGCTGTTTTAGTAAAAACAACACTAAGAAATACTGTAATTGAAAACAAAGTAGTTTGGAATGTAAATGCTAGACTTTATGAAGACAGGAATGGAGATCTGGGGTTTTAGTCCAGCAAAAGTCGATTACAGACCGTGATCAAATCAAGAATCAGGTACAGTAATGTGCATTCCCTGGAAATGATATTGTACTTAAGTATTCTAACTCAATCATATGCTTATGGATGATACATCAATTACTTATTACAGTGGTTCCTTCTTTTCCTATCACTATTACATTGAATTGTTTCAATATCACTGCTCCTCTAGGCAGAAGACATAGCTGAAATAATGGACCCAGGAAGTCCCATTTTTTATACTTTTTAGCCAGTAAGGAGATCCAGTATGGAAACCCACATTATAACTTTAATTCCACCTGGATAAACATCTTGGAAAAGTGGAGAGATTGTTAAAGACATCGATTTATACATTAAACTGTTATTTTTAAAAAATAGAGAAAATTCAAAAGGACTCTTACGATCAGCTTGAACTTGAATCACATAACCTAATGTCAAGGCCATCCGCTGGGAGTCAACAGTACTCAAAATTTTGGCAGCTGCAGTGCCCAGCAAAGGTTTGCCATTATATAAAGTGTAGTACGTCAGTTCAGCTGGCTCCTTGGGTCCTGGAATTCGTTGGATTTTAACCATCTTTAAAAAAAAAAAAAAAAAAAAAAGAGAGAAAGAGAAATAAATTTCAGTTGTATCATATCATCACAAAACCATCAAGAAGCTACCTGAAGGCAGTGCATGCAGTCTGTCAGACCCAATGTAAGCATGAGCTCCATGCAAATAGTCTCAGAGGAGCAGGTCCTCCTCTCCCCATGTCCCAGTCTATTAAAATTAGCGAGGACTGACTGCCTTCATAAAAATCCTTAAACATAATCCTAATGTAAATCCCTATACAAGGAAAAGCATGCACTAAAAAGAAGGAAAGGACATTAAGAGTCCTGTTGAATGTTGAAAGCCACACTCTATCAGCACATTGCATTTGAAAAATTCCCTCACATTTTACTGCTACATTCATTATATTTGATCCCAGGCTAACAATAAAAAGAACCATGTTTTCTCAATTTTATTCAGCAGAACACCAGCAGAATTTTAAAATTGTACCTCTACCTTTCCTGAGAGTAGAGGAAATGTCAAACACTTGGAATAATGAGAGGAAAAAAGGAGCTGCTTTTATTCTTTGAGATTCTTCTCCATTATGTTGAACCTAAAATATGTCATATTTTCACAGAAAATTTTAAAAGGTTCACAATTCCCATAAACAAAAATGTATTTCTTCTTTTAAAAATTCTTTCAGTGGGAAAATACACAGAATTGTGGGTAAATAAGAACAGTGGTAATTTGTTTTTATATCTCACAACAAGCCATTATTGGAAAACAGCACATAACAAAAGGAAAAAGTAGTAACTTGTCATGCACTTTGGAAAAGAGTCCCTCTTTGAATCCCCTACATCTAACATCGATTGGCTAATTTAGTAAGAAAGCAAAATAAGGTTGTTTCAAATAAATGAATGGGAAATGTTGCCACATAAGGGAAAGATGATTAATAATTTATCTCTGCTTCATAATGTGATCTGTGGACATATAATTTGATGACTAACCCTGTATAAGGACTGCTTCATACATTTTTTCAACAAAAAGAAAAAAGTTTTGCCTTTATTGATGGAAGAGCTAGGAAACTTCTTTTTTTATCCCTTAAGAACAAAAATCAGAACTACTCATTATTTCCAATTTAAGGCTTTTTGATAGAATATGTATATTGTACTTATCTTCACAGGAACCAAAGATATAACCAAAATATTTATTGACACCGATTAATGACAACTTCTAGAAGATGAGAGGCATGAAAACAAGTCTGACTTTAGAAAAAGGAATCCATTAGCAATGCCATGAATATTGCATTCACTGCTTTGGTGTTCATGAAAAAAAAAGACAGGAAACCTCAACCTGGTTAGAGTTTTCCACACAAATTCAGGCAGTATGCATCTAAACAAATCCCTTTCCAAAACACATCTAGGTGCAACTGACGCTGCATCAACCACCTGCACAGTGTAGCTGCCCACAGTAGTGGCACGTTTAAATCGTCTTCCTTGCTGATGGGACATCATGAACAGTGGGGCCAAGCGCTGCTCCATTAGTCTCGCAAAGCTCTGATTGTTCAGTCCCAGTAATGCAATATCAACCCCTTGTATAACTGTGGGAACGGAGAAAATCAAACATCAGCACATCTCACACCGACAGATTAAGCAACACATGGTCTGCAGGGCTGTTTGACAGGGACCAACTAGATTAGATGAAAAATAACTGGAAACTGGTTCAGTACAGTTCTGCCCTCACGGTGATTCCCAGCGGGGATATAATGTGCTTCTGTTTCAGTCACTGCATTGTTCTTCTCAGATAATGCCAATGATGTTTCAAAGAATATAATCCTCCAAAAACATTCTTAAGCTTTTAGTTTACCAAAATGGCTTAGAGAAGCACCTAATCTGTAATTTCCAATGTAAAAAGTCAGTGAAAACCTCTTTGAGAGCTGTCTGGTTTTATGCTCGTCAAAGGAACAGCCAGATGCTCCTGTTAACTAAACAACGCCTTTTTATTATTTATTTATTTATTTATTTTTAACCCAGCAGTTTTGAAACCTGAAGTTAGAATTTTGTTAAACTGTTTGGAAAAAAATATTATTTGTTTGAGAGCACTGAACAGACATTTCCTAAGTGCTAATGGATGTAAAAGAAAATGTATACTGAATTTACCTAAAGTTCAAATAAGTGATACAGCATGCTAATTCAGTTCATATACGTGTATGATTTCCCAATATTATTTAAAAATTCATTTGGGAACATCATTTTTTTTTAAACACTGTTTTCATTGTAATACCAACAGTATTCCATTACAGTAAGTGCACGAAGGCACGAAATGGAGTACCAGGTTCATGGGGTCCAAGTGGGGGGAGCCATACGTCAGAGGATGACAATGTCTGCGTGTATTTACTTTTAACCTCAAAATTATGCATAGGTGTACCAGACACCACCAAATCACACTGGATATTGGAAGAAGACTACAGAATCTAAGCCATTTCATGTCAGATTTCTTATCCTTTGCTCTCCTGAGCATTAAACATTTTGATTAAACACAATGATAACACTCTTGTATCTACGGACTTAACAGTTTCTGGGAAAAGAGGTCTCTTCCCTCTTGCCCAGTTAGCACTTCTAAAGTCAAAACAATTCTAAATGACAATGTGATACTAGTGAAATGATTGCGATAAAGCAAGAATTTTGAAATTTAATAGCTTTGCCTGCACCTTTTTCTCCCATAAACACAAAGTTATATGTTTAATGCTTCAGGTGGAAGATGCAAAAATTCCTGGACCCAGACACACAGTCAACAAAAGACAACAAACATTCCTTGGTTTAACAGATCACCTTTCTTCCTGTGTAATATCTACAAGCCTCTTTTGATTTCAGACTTAAATCTAAATCCCAGAAACAAACAAACAAACAAAAACCCTGTGTTTTAAATCTCTGAAAAGACAATGCTGCTCTTGTGAGTGCTTAAATCCCAAAATGGCATAAATTCTGAGGCAAGTGTTGGATGCAGGAGGTTTCTGTGCTTAAGGTGACAACTCACAGTTACGTCCAAGAGTAACTTAAAATATATTTGCTCAGCTGAATGCAACAGAAAGGGCCGGTGGACAGCTATTTATTTTGTATAAAATTACTGCACAGATATGCTTATATAATTGAACACTAAAATTTATTCTCTCAAGTGCAAGGAAGGAGATTAAAAAGTACCTGTGATCACCCAGTAGTCTCTAGTTGACTCTGAGACATCAAGGTTGGGATACTCCAAAGCTTTAAAATAAAAGTTGACGTTACTTCATAATATTGCAACATCCTACACGTGGTTAAACAATATGGTTAATCAGACACTGATAAATAAGATTGAACTACAGCTTTTCTATGAGCATTGTACAAAGGACAGTACTACCCAACCCAGGAAGAGATCTAGAGAATTAATTTTAAGGATTACAATTTCTCTTCTGTCTGAAAAAGGGCATGGACTGTAAACAGTAGAGGTACCGTACCACACAGAACTTATATCTTCTGCTACCGAAATACTGGCTAGTACATTTTCTGAGGTAACGCTAAGTGCTGCCCATTACTAAAGATGATACACAATATGCATGTCTCTGCATTATATACATCTCTGCTGCTTTCTCCATGTGAGTAATCAGCTGGTGGAAAACAGGAGTACTTTCCACCGTGATTCTTGTGAGTTCATCTGACTTAAGTCAGATCACAATTTCAACAAAAAATCATATTTATGAAAATAAACAAGTGCCAGCTTCCACCAATCTAAGTGCATTTTCACATGAATTATAAACACGATTAGTAAAACTGTGAAAACACCTTAAATTGAGGGTGCAGGCACATTAAAAGCATGCAACATATCAGGTATTACTAACATATGTGCTTACAGCTGTGAGAAACTGATGTTTGCTATTTTGATGCTTTTTGTTAGGTTTTTAATCTCAAAAGTGCATTAGGCTGTAAAGTTTAATATGCTACTAATTCATTATACTCATCAGCATTTTTTCAATACATTTATGCAAGGTGGAAAGCATTAATATTTGCTACTTAGTTTAGAAATACGTGCTTTCCATGTTGACACACTGCTATTTAGTTGCCTTGATTTTTAAACTCCAAAGTGGTTTGAAATAGTAAACGTAGTACAACATCTGATTATGCACAGTAACTGCTTTTCAGAAAGAATTTCACTGTGAGTCCTTAGCTGTGCATTTCCATGATAGACTGCAAAGGCTCGGGAGGAGCCACCAGAGTCTAGGAGGAAATTGTGTGGTCTGAAAATGACAACAATATTTATTTGATAAACTGCAAACACCGTACCGCCACATGAATAAGCATAAAACACTTTTCAAAGTAAACATTTTCACAACACGTGCCATCGATCTCAAAGCCATAAATACTATGCGCACATTAAGTTCATGCAGTTGCTGTATACCTGCTGCATTGGGAATAAAACCAAGAACTCCAGAATGAACTATAAGCCATTACTTGTCACAGGAGCACTTGCTAAAGACTCTATCATGTCAGTTCATCACGTACGGGGATTGGCAGAGAACTGCAATACTACACAAGACTCTTCATACGTGCCAAATGTCTTCTACAGCTTCTGACTATTGAGCATATGGCTATACTGCTCTTACAAAAGGCACCATGAGCCTTTTCCTATGCAACAGATCCATTCTGGAGACAAAATAATAATAATAATAATAATAACCCAAGCACAGGCATCATCAAAATTTCCTAGGACTTACTCCTTGTACTCCTGCATGCCCTGTGAGGACAAGTCCTGCACACAGGGCACTCTGACAGGCTCACATGCGAGCTACAAAGAGGAAGGAGTCTGTCTCACGATGAATGGTCCACAGCCCTTCCTAGCTCCCCACACACAACATTCATCAACAGCCTCCCTTCTACTTCCCTTTGATTGTGGAAAGAACTCGTGAAAATGCATGCTAACCCAGAGATGCCCGTCTTTCTTGTAATGGAAAGTCTGATTCGAAAGTGCTCCAGTGCAGCAGAACTCACCACTAGGCAGTTTCACCTACAGTCAATTGTTTGCAAGCATCTGATATGGACAGGTAATGTCTCAAGAATATTTGTTCCTTCTTTCTCGAGGATTTCCATAACTACCATTGGTAGCTGTGATTTCTGTCATCCTTGCACTGGAGAGCGATCACATACCCCACAGACAGCGGAGTGCTCTTTGGGCAAGTACCTAATGACGAACTGCACAAGATGATTACTCTGCAGTTGGGCTGTTTGTAAGTAAGACATACTGGTCAAACTGGTAACTTGTATTCTCCCCAGTGCTCACTTTTCTGCAGTCTGGTTCTGGTTGTTTTTAGAATCAGAAAATGAACAAGCACTTTGCTAATTGTACTTAAAGCTGCAAATTCACTCAGCTCAGTATTCTGATCTTGAAGGCATATTTGGCTCTATCTTCCTATGCTCAATTATTTCAATGCTTGTGAAATGAAAAATTACAAACTACTCTGTTAATGATACAGCCTTATCAGTGAATTTGATGGCTACCAGATCTTTACTGGTATTTGAGCACAGCATATCAAATTCAACAAGTATCTCATGAAGATTTACACACATTGAGATCACCCGGCCTTACTTAACCAGGGTCCTTTGCCATGAACAAATGTACCCATTACGTCTCTGCCTCTTCTCACTTCCACTGAACACTGATCTCTTCCAATGAATGCATAACCTGTCACCACAGCAAGTTTAATTTCACAAACTGAATTTCACAAGCAGATTAAACAGAAATCCCCGTAATGAAATTTCTAATCTCTTTATTCTTTTCAAAGGAATTAGCACACAAAGTGTCAGTGAGCATATATACCATCCAGGCTACCCAGACATACAACTTCCTTTAGCTCTCTGTACCTCTGACTCTTCGTAACGGTGGAAACACAAGTGAACTATTGAAACTAAAGTGCTAAAACCACACTGAAAACTGGGTATGAAGCTCAGCAAATGCACCGACGACTTTCAAAAAGGAGATATGTAGGTAGAACTCGCCCACTACCCAAACATGCTGGCATTCAAAGCACGCTACCAAGTCATGTTACTGGACCAAGTACTGGGGGCTTGGTCTTTCAAATAGTAAAGAGCTATGCTGAAGATGAACTGTGCTACACTGAGTCCCTCTGAAACAGTGAATCAGGAAGATTAAGTTTTGTTTCATATAAAACTACATTTTACTTTGTCTGGAACTTACCACTGGCTTTTTTTTTATATATTAATGGCAGCATATATGCACTGGTTTTTAATTATCTGACAGTGTTTCTAACAGCTGAAGTAGATTTTGAACCAAAGAAATACTCTAATTTCCCCCTTTTCTTTTTATTTTTTTTTAAACGAGCAAAGTTTTTTTTTAAAAAAGGTAGTCAGGAAAAAAATATACAACCTGTGAGCTTCACGACAAAGCATATAATGCCTGCAAAATGGTGGTGGCTAATCTTAGAGGTGTGTGTTGAGAAGCACATACTTACATTCTGCAATGGTGAGAGGCGGGTAGGTTAGATAGAAACCCACTAGCTCAGCTGACAGCTGATTAAGAAGGTTGCTGGAAGTGGTGCCATTTAAAGTTGTGCTTTGATTTCTCACTACATAGAACAGAGTGACAGCTTGGGAGACATTGGAGGTATTCAAAATCTGAAACAGAGGTAAAGAAACAATGTGAGTCACGTTTCAGCTCAGTAAAAACATAAAAAAAAAAAAAAAAGTAAAAAGAGCAAACAACCAACTGGGGAAATGTTAATTTGAACAACTGACCAGACAGAGCTCACTCAACATTATTGTGTAAAACAGTTTGTGGTACTTTAATTCCTACTTTAATTCCTAACAGTTACAGTTTTCTATAAATCATACATTTATACATTTTCCCATAATACACAAAATTATCTTATTTCAGATGAAAACGTAAACTTATTTCCATAGTGGCTATCAAAGACATTATGTTGAAATACAAGCACACGCATTAACAAAGAATAGCCCAGAGACTCTAGCAACAGGCACTTGCAAAGCGTGCAACACTACCTGAACTGTTAGGTTGTTGCTGGTGTTCCAAACCTTTCTTTCAGCATCCTGAAATGCTCTCTGTAATCGTTGCTCCATTGTCTGAACAAATTTGCATGACTTTATATTGTCTGTTTGACCCACAAACTGCAGCTCTGGAAAAGGAACAATGCATTGTGTGTAGACAAAATATTATTAGTTGTATAACCCCTGTGAAGCCTGACAGCAAAACAACGCGTCTGCAGATTAAGCACGGGAAAACAGTGCCATGTAAGACCACTCTAAACTAGCCCTAATTAAAGAGAAACATAAGCATTAAGTTGCATTATTAAAGTGGATACGCTCCACAGACAAGTGGAGATTGTTTCTGTATGGATGCATAAGATGCTAAGACCAGTCCACTGTGCACAGGTTTACTCAAAGCAAAGTAAGTGAAGGTCATTCTGAAACGTGTTATACTCTTAAATCTCACAAGCTGTTCACTCTTACAAGATATAATCAATTATAACATTGCTTTTCATTCTGTTTGTGCTAGGAAAAATATGCTTAATGTACCTGCAATATGTGTGTGCACATAAATACATAAGAACATATAAGAAGTCTCTTTGCAACTGAATATGTTGTAAAAACAGGGCCGAGGCAAGGAAAGGTAGCATTCATCCTACACTGCTGGCAGTCCTGCTGGCACTGGGAGCCCAGTCATGGTGCCGGTGAAACCAAGGCACAGTTTGTCCTGCTGCTTCTCGCTGTGGTGTTACACCTGAAAGCTGGGGGCGGTGAGGACAGTAGAGGAAGGAGGAGCATCACCCTTCTGCATTGAACTGCCACCAAAATACACAACTCTCAGCCTAGGCAGGTTATCGCTCACCTGTCTTCAGCTGGAAGTGGTATGCAGGGAGTGGCTTCCATGGCGCGGCCAGGGTTGCAATGGACTGAAGATGCAGCACGTGCTGCTTTATGTCCGCCGTGGCATTGCTGATCCCATAGGCAATAAGCCTTTCAATTACAGCAGCTGGTATAAAAACCAGTCTCCCCCGTGTAACGTAGTAACCAACTGTGACGTTATTCGATTGCTCCAGGATTTCAACCTAAAACACACAGGGAAACAATTTTTTTTTGTTTGCAATTCAACCACTATTTGATGGGACTTATTCCGAATAAAGTTCCCTTGCAGGCTTTTTGCATGTGTCTGAAGGATCAGTGCCATACAGAACTGGTCAGGGAGATTTAGTCCCAGGCCATGCAACACATGCTTCCATTTGAAGCAGTACTGTATGACCACAGGAACTCACGTATCTCCAATTTAGACTGAGGCTTCATTCACGTACAGATAAAAGAATATTTTTTACTTGTGAGTATAAAAATAAAGAGAATTCAGAGAACAATTAGCTCCTATTTCGTTCCTGAAGTTCACTAAATATGTGCACGTTTCTGTCATTACAGGTTTGGGGTTCTAGGTTTTGAAAGACCAAAAGTTTCCCATATTTGATTCTTCAGTCTCACCTGACTCCTCTATACTGCTTACCCTGTACTGCCCCAGATGGCTAAGCTATCACCTATGAGTAGAAATGACTGACCGCAAGAACAAATGCACTGTGAGCCAAAACATGAGTTGATTTTTACTCCACCCAGAAAATCTCTATTTTTTCAAAGAGTTTAAGCCTTGGAACTTGTCCTCCAAACTAAGTTACGGCCAGGGTTCCTCTATTAGAAAAACACAGACTCTGTCAGGTTTATGAGAAAGTGAGAGAATAGATCTGACAGTTTTTATTGCTGCTTCTGAGACCCAGGAATATACAATTCCTAAACTTAGTAACATCACCCAAACTCGCAGCCACAGGGCATGGGGACAAAAGTCCACCTGATGGCCTCTATTGTGAGCAAAATTACTTTTTCTTTTCCCCCTTATTGGTAAGAGCACCTCATGTAACAGCCTCAGGCTCAGCATAAGCTCCTGCCTAACACAAGCAGGAACACGTTTTACAGAAAAGCACCCCAGCAACCAACTTCAGCCTGCTTTAACATTCAGCAGCAGAGCTTCATGCTACGTTGCTAGAAAGTGATGAACATATCTCCCTCATTTATTTTCAACAAAACATAGCCTCTGCTTGCGCAGGATTTTCATCCCTGTGGAATTGGACTTGTCAGGCGCTGCATTTTCAGTGCGAGTGGACTGGCAGCAGTGACATCCCGTTAACTAGCCCTTGCAATTGATCCAGGCTAAGCACAGCAGCACTTGCCTGACTGCAAAGCAGAGTCATTCCTAAACTGCTGGGGAGAAAGAAACTGCTGTTTGTAGGAGGTTCCTGGAACATATCAAGAAGAAAGTTACACGTCTCCCTTCTACTTCTTCAAATAAAATGACAAAAGCTTTGGAACGGTCCCTGTATTTTTAGAGCCCGGAACAGGTGTTACCCATGTATCAGAACTAATTTGGACATATTCATATATAACGTACAAGCGAGGAAGCAGCCAGGAGGGGAGGTCAGAGACTCACCAGACAAAACGTGGAATATCTGACACAATTTAGTCCACCACCTTTACAATACCGACCTCTCCACAGGATACCTGCTACTTGTCTTTGACACAGTCAAATCACTCAGATTCATAAGGCCTAAAAGCAACACGTTATTTTTTTCGTACTCGCATATTAGGGATGTGATGGAATAAGGTATAGATGCTGACAGGAGGGACTGTGTCACCAGGTGCTACTTGGTAAAACAAAGGCAGACAGTCTACATGGGATTAAGTATGCCCAAACTTGCAGTTTACAGTAACGTTGCAGCCACCCACATGAGCACCACTGATCCTTAGTGTAAAGGTTTATTATTTCTCTTGGTGGGAGAGCTGTTTCAGTGAGATCACACAGGCAAGCCAGGCATACTTACCTGAGCGCTGACATTTTGGTTGAAAGCTTGTCTCAGCACTTGGTTGAGTCCTTTTGTCACGCTCTCCTTGAAGGATCTGCTGATCATCATCCTCCTTGTGTTCAGAAACAGAACTGCAAAACACCGAAAGCTACGTGTTAGTTTGAGACATTAACATCCCATTGTTTGCTTTTTCAATTCTTTTACATTGGGGTAGCTCAGTAAAGATCACGGAGGAAGCTATCTATGATTTGCAGCAGCTCCAATGGGGGTAAGAACTGCAGGGGCTCAGCAGCGTCCCCAAGGTCACTATTCTTCTCATGACAATAGCCCACTGTTCCAGAGTGAAGTCAAACAACTGCAATTTCTTTAGCAACAACAAGGCTTTGCAATGCTGCCTTTCTGTACGGGAGTGAGGTATGGTGACACTTGATTGCCTGTGGATAGACTGC
Source organism: Nettapus auritus (assembly GCA_011076525.1). NCBI lineage: Eukaryota > Metazoa > Chordata > Aves > Anseriformes > Anatidae > Nettapus > Nettapus auritus. Next base: position 55,092,098 of record CM021769.1, on the reverse strand, counting down.
TGCAGCGTTCCCAGAGGACTGAGCTGGTGCTAACACAGGCAGGCCTCTATAAAGGACAAGTGCTTCACAGAGTTCAACACAGAAATGTTCTTCACCGCTACAACTGCTTTTAGTTTGCCAACTGCCTGTACAGTTGTTTAGACGCTTTGTTTATTAACAGTTTCACTAACTTTTTCTCTTATAATTTGCAGTTTTACAGTTGCACTTACGTATTTTCAATCGTATATTGTGTACATGCTACCTCTATCTTTAAAAAAATGTTGCATTCACTGTGCTATTGATACAGGTATTTATCAGCTACTAAACCCATGTTACATCAAAAAGCTGCTTATTTCATTGTCCTTCAGTATCAGTCGGGTTTATACAGGTTCATAAAACCTTTTATGACTCTTCTTTGCTCAGATCTTCAAGACAAGCATCTTCTCGTGAGGCACCGTGCCACCGTAAGGAGTGCATAGGAACACTGGGCAACCTCTCCAGGCCCCTTTAGTCCAGGGCTGTTAAAATTAAGGAGAAGCTGTCTGTGTAAAACGCTCTTGGAGCCATAAGAAGTTGTGCTGTTCGCACAGGCAGCTCAAAACCCTCCCATTTCGAATTGTACAAGATCCATTTGAAAATAACTTGGTATTTAATGATACAACTAGGTACAAAACATAGATCCTTCAGCAAATTCAGTGGCCCCACGTACCTGTTTTAACCATAAGGTTCCAGGAGAGGCGGCAATCCAGGGGAGGAGGTGCTGTCATGTTAGCGAAAGCCACCGCTGCTGTTGTTTCTGGAGGAGCAGAAGTGTTTTCCGTTCGAGTAGGGGGAAGCCTAGTTGTTTTCGCTGATGCTGTAACAGATGTCAAAGCTGCTGTAATTGTCAGCGGATATGGGGTTGACGTTTTGGTGATTTCTGAGCTTGGGAATTTCTGGCTGTCAGTGACTGTTGTTTTTATCTGTCTTGGTATGTGTGCTGTGGGTGCAAGCGGGGAAGCCATGGCAGTGCTACTTTTAGGGGTAATAAACATAGCTGTCACGTCCACAGGTGAGGCGGCTGTGTTTCTTGTTGCAAAAGGAAGATCTGCATGTATTCCTACCGAGCTTAGAACTGAGGTCAATTTTGTGGCAGTGTTATTTTTTGTTAGTGTCAGCACTGGAGTGTTTAAAGCCATCACAGATGGCAAAGGTGTGTTTTCAGTGCCTAGCGAAAAGAAGGAAGAAGCTGGCACTGGTGAAGCTGGAGATGATTTTCTTGTTAGTGGTTTTGCTTCTGAAGTTCCTACTGTAGGTAGTGCACCAGAAGACACTCCAGATAACACTGTAATGACAGAATGGGTAAAGTTGGTTGTTGACAAAAAAGCAGAAGTTAGTCGTGTTGGTGATGGATGGACAGAAGTTATGATGACTGACTGCAGAGGACTGATGGTAGGGGGTTGCAATGGCATGCCCTTGGTAGCTTTAACAGATACACTAAAGGGAACTAAACTATGCCTTGTAGCATTTGTGTCCCACTCCTCCACACTAAATGTAGCTGGAATTTTCTCAGCCACAGCCAAATAACCAGAGGACTCTAATTGGTTATCAAGAAATTCTGGCAAGTTTCCAGAACTGATGTCTTCTTCTGTACCAAAACTCTGTAAGAGAGGTGAGCTAAAAGGCTTAGTTACAGGAAGAGGAGGCTTGCTTGGCATCACGCTGTCGGCAGCACTGATTTCATAGCTGGCCAAAAGAGTCGAGTTGGCAGTGAGCTGAAAAGCCACCACTGGCGTTGTGCTCAAGGTTTTTGTCAGTACAGTGACCTTTCCAGCACCAGTTGTTTGCGATCCTAGAGAGCTAGGAAAAACACTTGTATCATTAACATAAGGCACGTGTAAGTGGGGTGCTGCTTCATACCGTGCACTGGTATTGTCCCCAGTGGTGAAGAAATTAGTAATGTTTTCAGCTGTGTTTCCATGCTTTTTTTGCAAGGTGCTGGGTACTGTCAAAGCAGTAGCAGGGGGTGAATACTGGACAGAGGATGTTTTCAGTGCAAACACACCTATATCAAATACTGGAACACTGTTCACCTGTGCTCCAGTGAAGGGTAAATCCGAACCACTTTGACTAGACATTGCATGTGTGTGTTTTGCTGAAGGGGCAGAGGAAAGTGGCTGTCTATTTGTACTCATTTTCTTTTGCAGACCTGAAACAACCAAATACAGTTCACGATCCTCAATTTCCAATGGAGAAGTACTCGGTGGAACTTCTCTTACCACCGGTTTGACTGAAGTTTTTACCAAAGGAACGCCAATGCCATCTGAGGACAACACTGTCCTGGTCCACGTCAAAGCTGAAGCCGCGACTTCGGGAAAGTTGATGGGATCTAAATTTCTTTCAGAGGTGGCACGTGAAATCCCAGAAAAAAATGAGCTCTGGCTGTCTCTCCTTGTTGTCGTGGAAACAAATGATGGCAGGATACGCCACACTGAAGGCACAATGGAGGTGAGCTGCTTTGTAGCAACTGAAGGTGGAGTCTGACCAGAGGTAAAATCAGACTGATGTGAAGTTCTTGGTGGTGAATATTCTGTATATGGGGTTACAACAGTGGGTACTCTCATACTTCTGTCTTCATGGGCAGGTATGTCGTGATTTTCTGCATTAACAGGTAGAAGTTGTGCAGTCACAGAGACAGTAGCAGCAGATGGATTCCTCAGAGCAAGTTCAGTTTTTGAAAGACCTCTAATGGCAGTAATTAATGACACTGCAGCTAGACCAGGACTAGTCATTTCTGTGCCCAAATGAGTGCCCAGTGTCTTTGATCCTTTGAAGAGTTCATTCATTTGGATATCTGGAGAAACTTTGGAAAGCTGAGATCCGTAAGGCAGAACAACATTAGCATTAAAGTTCATGGACATTTTTGCAGTTTTGAAAAACTGGTGACCTGTTCTTGTTAAGGGAGAGCCACCAGAATTTGGGAGAGTATGTGCAGAAGCCGTTGGCAACAGCGTGCCATTTGATTCATAAGCTCCATTAGTGAGGTCTTCTGCAAAGGTCTGACTGAGAGCCACCACTGAGCGCTGTGAGGAAGCAGGCAAAGGGATTTGCAAAATACCCTCACTGGCTGCTGCTGTGCTTCGACTGTTTGTGTGCGCTAACCTAGCAAAGGTCTCATTTGTCTCAGTTAGCAAGGGAGACCTTGTGCTTGTTGAAGAGGAGCGTGCTGCATTTCTAAAAAGAAAAGCTGTTTCACTTCTAAATACTCGTACTGGCAGCACTGCATTGTGAGCGCGCTTTGCATCAGGAATAAGTGATTTTGGCAACAAATGGGAAAAAATGCTCTCTGTTGAGCTGGAGACCTCAGCCAGGCTCTGGGAAGCTGATGACACAAAAGGTGCACTGGCAGAGGCTGTAGTGCAATTAGTTAGTGCTGTGGAAGATGGGAGGTGACTCATTCGGGGCATTGTATGTGGAGTACCCACAGGATGGAAGAACGATGCGAGAACCTCTGCTTTATTCTGAAAAATTGGTGATGACAGAGGGGTGATATCATTATTTCTGTCAATCAACAGTGAATTAAATGACTGATTGTTAGGTTTTCCTCCGGTAGGAGATGCATTATGCATACTTTCATTTGGAAACCATGACACACTTCTGGAAGTTACTGGCTTGTAAGACTGATAGAATAGTTTTGACACAGGAGTATCAGAGTATACAGATAAAAAAGAGGTCCTTTCTGAAGGAAACTCTTTTTCCACTGTTTTTGTAAAATGCACTGTGGACAATCCAGAGAGACTGAAAGACATGGTACCCATTAACCACTCAGGACCCTTTCTTTGATTTACCATACTGGAATTTACATCAGTGACTATGCTTAAAGGACTATTTCTGCTTTCACTAACCTGAGAGCTGGTTGAATCTGTGTTGAAGGAACTTTCAGGCTCTGCAGACAAAGGAACTTGGAAGGCCAGTACAGCTGATTTAGAAAAGTTAATGGTATGAGGTGACTGTATTGCCAATGAAGAAAATGATGGTGATGGAACAGCAGCAAGCATGTCTGGTCCTGATGTGCTTTCTTTTGAAATGGAGGGTGTTTCTAATGGTATTAGCTGAAATGGCACAGCTGTACTCAAATGTGTCATTGATGGTGTAGTGGACAATGTGGCAAACATACTGAGTTGAGGCAAACCTGATTCACCAGCTGTTTCATCTGCATCTTGAGATGACGACCTCAGAGACGACTCGGCAGAAACTTCAGCAGGTTCCTGGGATGCACTATTTCCACTGCCTTGATACAGGGTGGGGGACAGGTTAGTTTGATCCAAAGTTCTGGTACGTGTGCCAGTCAGTGTTGTTTTTATCATCTGAAGCAAGTTTGCATTCTCCAAAGTCTGCCCCATAGAAATATCAGCTACTGAGGAAGTCTTAGTTTCTGTGGAGGGTCGTGTTGGTGATAGTATAGATCTCCAGTTAGGAAAAGATTCTGATGAAGAAGCAATGTAGATACGCTGTTGCCTGATACCTGTAAAATAATAAGCAAAGTGAGTGTGCACCTCTGCTAAAGGAAAAGTTATTGTTATGTGGCTGCAAGAAATCACAGCACAAAATGCATCATTTACTAAAAGCAGTTGCTTTTTTTTTTTTTTAAATTCAAATGACAAACATCCAGAAAAAATTGAAAAAAATAGTGAAAGGTTCAAAGCGATAGATTATAAATCCCTCAAGGTGTTTCATCTGACAGAAGAATATGGCTAGCCTTCTAGACAGAACTATTTCAAAATGCTACTTTTAAATAGGGCGGCTCAACTACTGAAAGGCACCTTCTTAAGCCTGGGACAACTTCTGAGGTTATCATCAGTCATCCTGTGTCAAAATATTCTGTGAGAAGATGGGTTTAGAACAGAGTAGAAAGGGATTGGATTTTGACCACCAAGCTTCACTGACTTGGCATGCCATCTCGTACGGGAATAGAGTCAGCACTGGCTGGCTTCCTGTAGGGTGCATCTGGAGGTGCTCTTCTTGCCAGTTCTAATAATGCATGCGATTACAGACACAAAAGGAAGAAAACAAAACATGGATGAACATGAGGAAAGGGGGGTCAGATCCAAAACAAAATTAGCAAACTGAATTCCTTTTTTGATACATGCAGATGTACAACACATCATTTCAAACATCAGTTTGTTCTACATTCAACACCATAATGTTCCTAGGCTTTGTCTTCCTAAAATGATTACAGTTCTTCTAAAATCATAGCTTGGGAAATCTCAAATTCTTACTAATTTAAAGATTAAGATTCAATCAAGAGTAAAATGTCAGTTCTTTTTTGTCCCTATTCCCCCAGCCAAGATAATAGATCAAAAATCAGTATTGGCACTTGCTTCTGCCCCCAGCTATGCCCACTTACACAGCTGAGCAAAGGCACAAAAGAGATGAAGTCCCTGCCCTCCAACTGCAGCACGTCTGGCTATCAGAGGGTACCAACCTCCTCCGTACACACGTGAATAACTCCAGCGCAATGGCACGGAAGAGTAAGCAGGGACAGACCTCGAAACACATGGTTATAAAATGGGCTGGACATCAGTTCCAGCCACCGACAAACCCTGGCAGCACAGCCACAAGCAGTGGAGGGGATTAGCCTGTGCATACGGGAGCCAGCAGCTGAACACCATGCAGCACGAGAGGAAAATGGGTCACACTGCACCTATTTAAAGGTGTGTTTCTTTCTCGGGCTGCCCTTGTGCTACGCTGCCCATAATCTGTGCGTGCAGGCCCAAGCAGCTGGATGGACAAGCCCCTTCAGGCGCCTGGGTGCAACAGGAACGTGCTGGATGTAAGATACTTAACGTGCTCAGCTTGGCATTTCCACACTGCAAATACAATAAATAAATAATCACAGATCTTCCTCTTTATCCCTGTATTTAGAGCTGTATAGGCTGTGGTGAAGCTAGGGACATTTTTATCTTTCCTTCACTGAAATGCAAGAACGAATCCAGAAACAGGTTGTTGGCTGCTGCTGTGCCCTTATGGGACCCGAGAGCTCAAGGGGTGGAGTAGCTTAGACTGAGCTCTGGTGGCTTTCCCTCCTTGTTGTGGTCAGACAACTTGTTGTGGAAGGTAGGAAATAAGACGACGTATTTGGCTGAACAGATGTTTGAAATTGAGAACTCGATGTGCTTTGAAAAACCAGGCCCTAAGCAAGCTGCAGCTTAAATTCCCTTGAAGTAGCTCAGCTGATGAAGTGGTCGTTACCCGACCTGTTGCGTCCCAACCACCTTGTTTCACCTCCGAACCAAAAGGCTGGGCCAACAAGGGAAGGCAAAGCCTTCAGAGGGAATTCATCTATTGCTTAGCAAATGTGAGTCTTAAGGGGAAGCTAAACAAGTCAATGTTTTTGTGCTTTCTGAAACAGAAAAGTCTGTCAACATCAATCCGTACACAGTCTGTAACGTTCCTCATGTATTTCTTTACACTTGGGTTTAATGAGAACGATTACGAGCAGAGAGACAATATAAACCTGAAAGAGTGTTGAACTGATGTTACCACATTTTGACAAGGAGCAAAGGAAAGCTCGAGTAACACAAAGTCGACAAAACACTGAATAAAACCCCCTCTAACCACTGCTTAATTCTAGTCCTTCCGTTCCTGTTTCTTCCATTCCACACCAACTGGCAATTTTTCTGTTTATGCCCACTAATGAACTAAAGCTCTTGAGTAAATAGAGGTTTAAAAAGTTATTAATATTCTGCAACTAAGATAAAACACTGGCTTTCCACTGCTACAGATTTTACTTGGTTCTACCTTTACAAAAAGATACTGTCAATATCTTTTCCAAACCTCTATCATAAATTCAGTATCTTGGCAGCGACTGGATTGCAGTATTCAAAAGCCAAAATTATCTTCCCAGTACATGGAGTTTAAACTGAAGTATAGATTCTGTCCTTGAGAATTGGTAGGAAGGTATCAACAACGTACCCCTACCAAATACTGTGCAAACCAAGACTGTATCACGGAAAAAGGGGGGGACAAGGGAGGGCAGTTCACCTTTACATCTACCAACAGCTGCGAACACTCAAAGACAAGCCACTCAGAGCAGCACGGAAGCTGCACTGAGACCACCCTACCTGCACTGTGCACCGAGCCATCGCTTACACATCCAGCAGCCGTTTGCCATGTCCCTGGGTCAGCTCTTTCTTGGTCATACTTCAGGCTATTGACTGACCACCCCCTCCAACAGTCCTGAAGCCCATTTAGCAGTAACCTCATTAATAGCTGTCATTGATTAGGGACCTTCACGTTTGCAAGAACGAGAAGCTTCTGCAATGTGCCACAGCAGGAAGTTTAACATCGATCCAACTTAGAGACGATCACAGCTCTATCACTTCTAAGCCCCTTTGTATCTAAAGGAGTAACAGGAGCCAAAGAAAAGCGTGGAGATCATCAAGAGAAAGATCAATTCCCTCCTTCAGCCCTGTTTTGCTAAGGTAAAAGGGATAGCAATTGGGAAAGCAATTAGCATAGGCACCCTGCACCTGTCCAGAAGCTGAAGGTGATGCGTACATCAAATTAATCATGTAAAGATCATGAAGTCACGCTCATCTGGAATAAGAAGTCTCCATTATTATCCGTCTTCTGCTCCTGAGACATCCGAGTTGCACGCTGCTCTTCACACAGTTTAAGTTATTTCCTGTGAGACAAGTACTTGGTAAGTGAACATCCCCTGGTGAAAGCAGTGGCCAAGGAACGTGCCAGTCCATTTGCCATACCCATGGAAATCTGTATTTCAGCATGCGAAGAGAGAAATTGCACCTGTGCTGCTGACACGTGAAACCATGGTCCTGTTTGCTTTATGCCATAAGAATCCAGAGATCTTCAACAGGAAAAGTTATGATTTAGTTTTCCCTAGATCACACACGAAACTTTTTGCTGCCTACAAAGTAATTCCCCTTCTCTGGACAGAGGTCTCAGGAAGACCATTCTCTCATGGGGGACGATCTCTGAAGAGGAACACGAGCAGGGCTGCAATGCTCTCTGTATCTGACAAACTATTGCATTATCGCTGCAACTCCTGAGCCGTGTGGAGGCACATTCCCTACTAAGAACATGCTGCAGTCACCTAACATCGAGGCGAGAAAGGCGCAGCCAAAGGGGCTGTTCCTGCATCTGAAAGGACAAGCCAACCCTCTGACACCTACCACCACCAGAGTGACCCTAGCAGCCGTTGCTGCTTCCAGCCCAGACCAGCAGCCAAGGGAACAGAAGATGGACGCGAGCCCTGAAACAAGGCCACGGACACAACTTCCAACACACCTCCTGATCCCCACAACCCCCCGGTTTCATTTTCATTCAGGTCTAGGAATGGCCCCTGTGAGAGGTGGCCAGCACGGGGGAAGCCGCAGAGGAGTCCGTAGGACCCCAGCAGTGGAGCTGCCCTCGGGACGGACCGGTATCTGTTTGTTAACAAATGACTTCAGCTCCAACCAAACTAAAAGACACGGTCAGGATTCGAACCTTTCCCTCCTGAAAAGCTGAGAAAAAATTGGGAACATCAACTGAATGCCAGATGCCACAGCTACAACAGATCCCACCCCCCTTCCCCCCCAAAAAAGCCCTATTTCCAGAGGTCTTAGGAAATGACACCTGAAAACTAATATTAATTTATTTTTGACATCCAGGAAAAATAGTTTCTGGTAGTTTGGGGGACAAAGAAAGGATTCTGTTCTTCAGTGAGAAGATCAGACACATTGCATGGAGTTTTCTTCTCAAAAAAAAAAAAAAAAGACAACAATAAATAATAGAAACAAGTCTGGGCACAAAGCATTCAGTCATCCCAACCACACAGCCGTATTTCTGCTCACTCCACAATTTCTTCTTTCAGGAAGATTTGTGCACCCAGATTTTCTCGGGGGCACTAAGGGCAATCCACCAGCAGCGAAGCCTCGCACCAAAAGGCAGCCTTTCACCTACGGACTTGAAAGGAAAATACGCTTGTCCTGCACCCAGCCTTCGTCGCTTATCCAGCCCAAACACAAGCTGGCTGGTATTTGGGAGAGCAGAGTCCAGCCTGCAAACACTTCACGGCTGTCATCAGCCTTGCTGCAGGACCCGGCAGATGGGTGCCACTCGCAGCAAGCGCCAGCTTTGCCGGGGGGCAAAACGTGTCTCCTCCGCGGCACGCAGCTCTGCCGCAGCCACGCCGGCACCAGGGACAGGGCGAAGAGCAGGATCGGAGACGAGAGAATATCACAGTAAGGACACTGCTTATCTATTTGTAAATACACACTTATACAAACCTTTGTAAAGAACATGCACCTATCCAGGGAGGTTTATACACGCACCACTAGGATTAGCGTAATAAATGATTTCATGAGCAATGCAGAAAAAACTCAATTGTCACTTAGGAACATGCAGTTGCAAAGCTGCCGGTTCTCAAAATTTTACCTTGAGCCTTGCAGTATCTGGTGTTGTTTTGTTTTCAATTTCTGGAACTAGAACAGACTGTAAGAATGGTACCAAACACTGAATGAATACGAGAAGGGTTTGGGGGCCGACATCTGAACTGTTCCAAGTCTTTAGGAGCAAAGCAGCAAAGCAGAGGAAATGAGGACTCAGCCCAGTTTTTCACCACTAGCTACAAGTCAGCGATGGCACAGCTCCCTCACTGTATGCAACAAAAAGGTATTTGCTTAGCCATATACTCCTTTAACAAAGCTTAAAGTTCAACCCTGCCTCAAAAACCAAACACAAGAGAAGACTGAAGGTACTAAAAGAAGCCCTGCTAAAAGCCTTATACATTATTCTTGTAACAAAACCACACATCACCATCTCCAGAACTTGTAAAAAGAACGAGAATGCTTTCAAAAGGTTGAACTGGGCAGCAAATTACACAATAGGATGTATTCTGACAGGCTGGTTGGGTAACTGTGAATGTTCCCTTGAGCCAAGAAGCTTTCCGCTCACCAAACCAGACGCACCTTCAAGAGAAACTTCTTCTGAAGCTGTGAGCAGAGTGGGGCCCTCTCCGCATCAGCAGAAGGATGAGCAGAAGTCTAAGCCAGGACCCCGCAGCACTGGCGTGCAGACACACAGTCCTCACCTCCAGCGAGAGCAGGAGTGCTGCAGGAGCGCCTCGAGCTGCTGTCAGTGCTAGCTGAGCACATGCCTGGTGCTCCTCCGCATGCTGCTCGCCCTACAGATGAGCAAGCCTAGGAGCAGAAGCGCTTGGCTTGCCCCGCATTAAAGATCAAAGGCTGTTTTGGAGAAGGAAATGAAATCCAGGAATTGTCAATCATCACAGCATCAGTTGTACTTGATACACACACATAGCAGAAGCGCTGGCCCTGAAACAGAGCATCGTGCGGCTGTAGCTAGACAGTAACAACACAACCACTTACCAAAACTCCAACCTATTACTGGAAACTAACTGCAAAATCCATTTTTATTTGACCCGTTATTTTCAGAAGTGTATTTTATGAGTAATTTTTAAGATTGACTTTCAATTTAATTTTTCTTTTAAATTATGTATCCTTGAACAATGTCATCAGAATTCCAAAAAATGAGACCAAGAAGTTGGAAATTAGCTACTGCAAGAGGCACCTTTCGTGTTGTCAAACAGCGTGCAACCCAAATACCTGCTGCCATGTCCTCACAACCCCGAAACTGCTCAACTTCAACTGCCTTCTTTAATTTCTGAGCTTTGGAGTTGAAACTTCGTAACAGAGAGCAGCTAACCTTCTTGAAGGAAAGACAGTCTCGGAGACGCCACAACTATGGGATCGGTCCAAGGACAGAGGTTCCCACCATGTCTTCTGCTGCTCCCAAGCTCCTTCCACTGCCTGTGGCGTGAGGGTAACCAAGGATAGAGGTGAAAGGCAGGAAAGCAATGCAGGTGGCACACCGGGGCACGCTGCTCTCTGCCTGCGCAGCATTCCCCGCTTCAGTACTGCCCGCTGATCGTGCTTGGAAGGTATGGAAGTCACGGCTCTGACAGATCGACGACAACTTATTGATTTGGGGATCAGTAAGATTTCTGATCGCTCTGAGCAAAGTGTCTATAAAGATCACTCAATATTTGAAGGACAGTAAACAACATCTTTAAAAAAAAAAATCAACAGAATAACAGCCAAGCCTCAAACACTATGCTCTGTGCAAGTAAATAACCAGTATTTACACAGCCTGGAATACAGTGCCATTTCTGAATCCAAAAAAGCAAAAATCTATTGCTTGGCCCCAGAAGGCAACACGGTTAAATCAGTAGATGCATAAGGCCACTACTATGAATGAGCTAATGGAGAAAGATTGAGCCAAAATGTGACACACGCGTCTTGGGAGGGAAATCCTCTTTACATGAATGCATGAGACTATAAACATAAGCTCTTGCTCAGAGAGAGCCCACGTAGAGCTGTATGTTTTTATTTTTTTCTTGGATTAGGAAAAAAAAAAATCTTTTCCTGAGCTGGCTTGGAAACACTGGAAGCCCAGAGAGCTGCTTTTTAAGGCTTTACGTCCTCCCTTCCTTTCCCTACTTCCTCCACTTAAAAAAAGGACAGAAACTAGGAAGGAATACACACATCTCCTCAGCTTGTTTCTTCTTAACTACTGCCATTTCAGAAATCGCCAGTTTCAAACATTTTTTTTCCAAACATTTTTAGTGTTGATTGCCTTTCAGCTCCTATATACCTCTCCCCCCCAAACAAACGTACCAAGGGCCTTCTCTCCAGAGAAGGCAAACTGTTGCTGAGGAGCAAAATTTTGCTTTGCAGGAAGCTGTCAGAAGGTCTCCCAGGCCAAGTCAGGCCGTGACTAACCGAACAACAAAACAACCTGCTGCTCTGCTGTGACCTGCGGTGCCCATACAACATCAAGTACAATATAAATTACCATTAAAAATCTTAATGAACTATGCGTATCAATTAGGTTATTAATTTTAAGCTCCCTGCCTGCTCTGTAGTAGATGAGGACTTGGCTCACACTAGAAAGTGCTATGCAAATATTTTAAAATTACTCCAATTTTCTATGACTTTGAGCGTGCTTTGCACAGCTCATTAGCCTTTATTTCCAGGAGTTTGTTCTCTTTGCTGCACAAAAGAGGCAATAGCTCAAGTTTATAGTAATACGTCGGCTCCTTCATCTTCTCATCCCTTGGAAATCACTGCAAAGCTATTCGGTGCGACACCGTTGCTGTCAGCAATGAAACCCAGCCACCCTGTTAAGAGAACACAGGAACTACAAATGTAACGGGGGAATCCAGCTACCGGTGGAAAAAAGGTTAAATAACTGCCTGGCCAAGTCTAACTTTGCACAGCCGTGAATTCTAATCTAGAAGAAAAGCTAGACAAATATATGAGATTTGCTTTTAAATCTGAAAGATAAATGGTAGCACTAGTGGACTATGAGGAACCTGAGAATGCAGGAACGGCACCTTAGCTCACGGCCTGGCTCCAGGCTTCGTACAGCAATGTGCACTCTGATGAATATTCCTGCTCTGTGAGTAACAGCACTGCCTGCACGACAGGCTTAGCCCTGAAGGGCAAACATTTGCATTGTAAAAGCAGTAACCCAACGAGAAGTGTCAAGAACCAAGCAACCAGCCTCAGCATCCTCCTGTTCGCAGGGGTGAATGCCGGCACTGGGGAGCTGTAAAGGCTGAGAGGGCGCGGGATTGCCCCAGGTACATGGGGAAGAGATGACCTGCGAGGGAAAAGAGCTGCTTAAGTGAACCAAGTCAACTTGCCCAGAATTAGCAGAACATTTCTTACATGGCTACTGACAAGAGGGGCACCGTCCTGTATGGACGGCACCCCTGCAACTCTCTGATGGGTCCAGATGCAAGTTCTTGTAAATAGTTCACTGCCATCAGCACAAGAGCACAGCCACCAAATGCGGCAAACCCAAAGGCCATAGGGATGAACCAGGGAGCTGCACTTACAGACTGCAGCTCTGCTGTTAACCACAGGCTCGCACTGACTGCCTAAACATGAAAAATGCCAGCTTTAGTCGGCGGTGCAGTATTAAAAAGTTGTTTCTTCTCCCGCAGATGAAAGCATTGGCATTTTCTGTCAAGTAATTAGGCAACAGCAGCTTCCCTGTGAAATGAGCACACTGGCAGGAGTCCTAAAACTCGTACAAAAAAAGCAGCAGCACTACTACACCATCACTCGCTTTTGAGTAATCGCTGAAGTCGCTTTTAATTGTAAAATCAACAAATAGTTAATGGTTACCAAAGTGAGCAGCTGGTTTCTCAAAAATAAGATCCACTGCCTGGAACAAAGGGCTTTATTAGAAAGAAAAGATGCTGCTGCTTCCAGATGGTGTTGGAACGGTGCTGTCCAAGTCAGTGGACCTCCTCATTTAAAGCTCTAAAAGAAATCAGATATAGAAACTTTGAGGGCTCATGATTGAAAATAAACATTACCTCTGAACAATTAAAAATCCAAACAAAATACATTTCGTCCCCTGCAACACTTGGGTTTGGTTGGCTGGCTTTGCTGCCGGGGGAGATGTGCCCACGTCCGAAGGCACTCCGCCGCACCACACCGTACTGAAGGGCAGGAGTGGGTCTCGCAGGTAAGTAACTGAAAATGCCTCCACCTCGGATCCCCTACTTAAATCCAGCTTCCTAATTTAATTCAGAACTAAACCGAGAAAGAGTCTGGCTCTGTGACCCACTTTGGGTACAGCCACAATGCCTTTTTTTTTTTTTTTTTTTGACTGCTGCCCTTTTTGCTAAAGTTTCCCGAGATTCTGTTGCTCTAAAAATTGCGGAAGCTATTTCCAGCAAAAGCCTCTAACCAAACCAGACCCTAATTCCTTTCCAACTGCTCAGTTAATCTTTTGAGACGTGCACGGTCGCTTCTAACAAAAAGAGAAAGATGATGCACTGCTCGGACAGGCTTTTCCTTTGTGCATACATGTGCAAGTGCTTTGCATTTATCTAAGTACAGCCGAACACCTCGGTTTTAAAGCTGTCAGGCTACATGGGATTTTAGCAGCATTACTACTACACTTAATCTGTCAAAACACAAGGGCTGGGTAATGTTTAAGAGTTTTTTTTCACTGTCCTGCTCAACATCGGTATGGCTATTGCAATAAGGTAATTCAAGGGACTACGAAATGAGATAGGGACTTGAGACTCACATGAAAGAAAAGGCAGAGAAGAAGGAAGCACTAAAACTGCCAGGTCACACGGCCTTTTTTTACTCTTAACACGTTTCTCAGGTGTCGAAATACCAATGTTTAGATCTACGCTGAGTCCACCATGCTGTCAGAGAGAAATCCTAAACATCTGAGGCTTGGCGCCGGATCAGATCAAAGGCATGAGGTGAAAACTTCTTCCCACAACCTTACCAGCAGGTGACTCATTGCACGGACCAGGGGAGAGCTTAACCAGATTCCTTCAGTCAGATGAATGCCAATTCCGGGTACTTTCTCAACCACACACTCTTCTTCACTGTCAAGATTTACTGGCCTGCCCGCTAGAAAAACGTGGAAGCATGGGCACAAGCACGTGGGAGCGCAGCCACAGCCCCGACACTCCACGTTTATGGCAAGCAATGTCTGCTCCCAGATCGTTGCTCTGTTCCTTCATCAGTCAGGACGCTGTTACGGTAAGGCGGTGACTCCGTGGATGAACCACCATTAAATAGAGCTAACCTTGTAAGCGACAGAGAGCCATACAGCACAAACTGTTAAAGTAGGATACTGAACATACAAAGAAAATCAGAGGAGCGTCGTGACCCTTGCACAGGCAGAAAAAGGTCTGTTAATGATGATTTTAGTTATCCGTTTAAGCTCAGATACATCCAGCTCATGATTTTTTATTTTAACTCTGGAAATGAACAGCACTGCTTTGTCACCTTCTACCCTAGGGCCATCCCTCCCCGCAAGCCCAGCAGGAGCACTGGTGCGAGTGGTGGTACCTATGGGATCCCCACCAGCTCTCATCCTGCATCCCCGGCAGCCTTGTGTCTTCCTGCCCCTCTTCAGAGCTCCGATGGACCCAGGTGGGCATCGCCTGCAGAGAAAAGGTGAGCCAGAACTGATAGCTAACACAGGAGTTTCATTGGCCAAAAGCTAGCCAAGGAGAAAATCTGCCCCTCTGCCTCCGGCCCCACATGGAGAGACCCTGCCACGGTACCTGGGCTACGAGGCAGGCGCTGCTCCTGGTACCTTAGCTCACAGGCAGACGCTTTACTGGCAAGTGAGGGCAGAAAATAGATTGTCAATTCTGCTTACAGTCTACAGGTTTGCCTTCTTGACCTTCACAGTAATTTCTTTTTCATAGTTTTACTAAAAATGATGTGAATCTTAAATAAAGGAAAATAATTCATTTTGTTCCTCACTGACTACTCCTTCATAAAGAATAAGGGATGTATCCAGAATTCCAATCAAAAATCTCAACCGATAACCATTACCTGCACGAACCAAAGATTTGTTGTCCCAGGAATCATAATTTTGAAGTGAAAAAGAAGCCCCGGTCACATTTCCTTTCTGCAAACTGCCAGGCACCATGTTTCTTATCCAAAAGCTTATTTTATTGCAGCAATTATTTAAAAAGCTGTCTAGCCGTATTAACATGTTGACAATAACACAGATAATTTTTGACAACAGAACGTGGCACATTACATAACCCGGTAGCATCAATCACACAATCTCAGTTTTCAGATATTACGAGGCTGCACTGCTATGAAATATGATAGCTTGTTGTCAACGCAAAGCTTGGCTTGAAGCTAAAAATTAATACTACACATTTATCCCCATGACAAAAAAATAACGTTAGAGAACAGCAGTGGATTAAAAAGGGAGCCTGTGCTTCAGGATGAGGCAGGACGTGTTCTAACTCCATCTCCCTGCGCGTGATTAGTGGCCTACTATGAAAGCTCAATTTTCTTGTCATCCAAGTCAGGTTTCGCACAGCAGGCAAGGAAAAAAACACGAGTTGATGCAAGCTGTCAATTCAATTACTTTATGAATAAATACTCGTCCTTCTGATCTGACAGCATTTGGGCCCTGCTTTGCACAGCTGCAAACAGCTGCAAGAGCAGCAAGGCAGGATGACAGGCTGCTGCGGCCGGACGTGCTTCTGCAGCGCGCTGCCTCTCGGGCCCAGCGGCAGGACCTGCCTCCGCAGGGCGGTTTGTCCTCCTTCCCAGCCACCAGCCAACACGTTCACACGCCTCTGAGAGCCTCCAGTTTGGAACAGCCCATGCTAGAGGCGGATTTTCAGGAACTGGATGATAGTCTGCTCTTGAAGGTCTGTGGTATTTAAAAATAATATAAAATACTCCAGAAGTTAACTGGTTTCGCAGGGAGTAAGAGCTAAAGAGAAAAGTCTAAATGAGAACTCTGAGAAATCACACGGTTTTACATCAGCAAGGCCAGGCGTAAAAGCAATGGGAAGAGGTACATGGGTACCACTAGAGGCATGTTCCAAGGTCTGGAAGGAGACATACTCTCCCTTTCTCTCTCTAGGCTCCTGAGCACAGCGTTTTTCCTGTAAACTACTGGGCTGACCGCTTTCATTCTCCAGGCATGGATGAGATCATGTGGAAAGACACCCAAGCATCTATAACAAAAGGTAGGATAAAATCTTGGCCAAAAGAATAAAATAAAATCCCTGATTTAACCTTGCTACTCAATAGCTGAAAATACAGCACGCAGACGTGGTACTGAGTACACTACAGACACCAGGTTAAAACGGGAGGCACTGCCCCCCTGCTCAGCCCAACGCAGGAAATGTAATTTACCAAGAACGAACAGTATAATGGATGCAGTGTAATTATTTCAACTGTCAACATCACAAAGACTTTGCAATCTCTTGGCACCATCGCATGAGAAAAGAAATCTCCAGGAATTTTATTTAATTGTAGAGGCACATTAGTCATGCTGTCACGCTGTGCCTGGTACCGCACAACGTGCCCAGAGATACGCATTTCACTTATTTGAGAAATATCATAATGAGCTGAGTGAAAACAACATTTGGGAGGCCACGGATATCATTCAGTAAGTCCCTTCAGTGTGGAGAAGGGCTCTAAGATTCAAAAAAGTATAATCTAGTCTTCCTGGAGAGTTCAGGCATTCTCTGCTATGCTGATCCAACCTCGCAGACAACCTGCATTTGCTGCAGGGATTTAGAGAATCAGTCACTGGCGATTTAGCTACCTACGCCTTTCCTCAGTTCAGCTATTGGTCCTTGCTGTCCTGTGCATCCTTCAGGAAAATGGGGTCTCTTTAAACATAAACACTTGGGTAAGTTTTGCACTGATGCCAAGTATAACACAGCCCTCTATTTGCAGGATACAATAAACATATATGCATATATGTATTTAAAATGCACACCACCTCGACGGGCATCCTGAGGATAACACCATTCTGTTAGAAGCAAAGGCAAAGGAGGAATCCGCCTGCGACCAGCGACCTCTGAGAAGCTCAGAGCCAGGCGGCCACCAGGAGACAAGGGGGGGCACCCTTGCCTGGGAAGAACCTGCTGAGCACAGACACGCACCTGTCCTCTGCAGTGTTTTCTGCGAAGGCATTTATCCCCTCCATGGGAAGAAACAGGTTATACAAAAGCAGTAGTGAGTTCTGTGCTCGATCAGCGTTTCTTCAATGTTTCTAACACACGCAGGGACCAGCACGGAAAACAGAATGACGATGGAGTGTGACACGCCAAGCTAAAGCTGCCCAAAGCCTGCCAAATCAGCAATGTTACGATTTATTTATTTAGGGCAACATTTGGTGGAGCAAATTCCAGATTCAGTCACCAAAACAGGAGTGACCTGATTTCCAGAGCTGCTTACCCCTTGCAGCACCCACTGACCACACGGCAGCCTGGGTTGCTCAGCACCTGAAAGACAAGCCACTTCTACAAAGACAGCTACATGTGGAATTTGCATCCCAAAATTAAGACTGCAAACACGTGCGTTTCACCTATTTGGCCTAAAGTGTATTTGCGGCTGAACACAAGTCAAATCCCACATAAAAATATAAAACAGAGGAACCCAGAACTAAAAAATATCACACGCCTGTGGGATTTCTTCTCACCATCCCTCTCCAATGAGCTCACTAAACAGTAATTTAAAATTTTATGCACGTACATAACATTAAAGATTTATTTGGTATCTTGGTCTCCAGATTCTGAAACACATAAATACATGAAGGTCTGAGGATCCTTCATATTGTGTTAATCACAGTTTTGGTGGCTTTGGGAGTGTTTCCTTCCCCCTCCCATCCGCCTGACAAAACCCAGCTGCAGAGCGGCAAATCTGTTATGACCAAGGGGGCTGGAGCCCTCTGGCAGAGCAGAGAAAAGCAGCCAAACTCCCAAGGAAAACGTCACCGTGCCGTGGTTAAAGCTGGGCAAGAAACACTGAAATACAGCACCTGAGGAAGAGGGTCGAGACAGGACAGGTGGAAGGAAACGAGGAGCAAAGTGACAGCACATGAACTGGGGGGCACAGCAGCGCGAGCAGGGGATGGAGCACGTTAGGCAAGGAGCGCCCAGCATCGACACGTGTCCATCTCCCGAAGATCTGACGGGAGCTGCTGACCCCTACAAGCTCTCCCATGTTTTGAGGACAGCTGGTTTCTACTTCAACGTTTAAAGACCAGAGGGAAAAAAGAGAGCTGTTTCAGACCATCGCACTCTAGCTGATCTTGGTGTCTTGAAATCTGACTCACTGAATCCAAAAGTGCAGGAATGGCAAATATGCACATATATTCCCATCACATACTCGTCAAAGAGGAGGCTCAATTTGCAAGCTATTCATCATCTGGAGTGCCTGAAAATAATTTTATAAACATCTAATAAGTACTTGGCATTTACAAACTGCCAGGCGCGCAGCGATCACCACTCACATGCAGAGTATGGACATCTGCCCTCAGTGATCTGACCTTCCAGAAGTAGTATTTAAAGAAATAAAAATAAAAATTGATATCTTGTGCTATTCATGTCAACGTTTCATTTTTTTTTCCTGAAAACAAAAGTCCTGCACACTTGCTACTTATCTCTGAGAAAGGTGAAATTCTGTGCTAAAGCAGTTTCTGCGAATACACCTGATTTCAAAACATATGCAGGTCTAAACGGTGGTAAATTAAGGGAAAAAAAAAAAAGTGATTTGATCCCAAACCAGCTAGAGATAATGAGATAAAGATTTTTTTTTAAAATAGTTCAATCAAGTGCGCAATTACAAATTATTTAGTGTTGTAGAAGCATTTTGATACAAACCAACCCACCCCCCAAAAAGAAAAAACCCACAAAATATTTCAGAAAAAGTATTTAAAATTTCATTTTTTAATAAAATGTTTAAATATGATTAGAGAATGAATAATGTGGAGATAACAATATGAAGTTTTAGTTAAATATTTTGTTTCATGTCAGTCTGAAGCGCTTGTGTGAGGGCTGATCAGCATACTCAACATCTCTGTTTTGAGTCAGTCTGAAGCAAAATGCTTTTTTTCCTTGTTTGACCAGAGTAAGAACAAGAACCATTGCTCTTCTAAGTCACTTGGATTTTTTTTTGTCTGTACAAAATGAGAAATATGCCACATTTTGTAGGACAGCAAACAGCCTAATCCATCTCTGAGCAGAGAACTGTATTTTGCTGGGAACAGTATTTATTGAAAAGTCAAACGTAGGGTTGTCATTCCTGTAGGATCCCACCTTTTGCATTAAGAATATGAAACAGGAGTCCCAGCAGCATCTGCTGGAAGCCTTCTCACTGCTGTCCTCAGGCGAGAGGCTGCCCAGAGGATGCAGGGCTCCTCTGGAAGCCTGGCCCTGGCAGCACCCTCCCGTCTCTCAGCGCCTTACAGAGGAGGTCTGCTTTAATGCTTCTGCTTCCCGTCTGTCTCCCACCGCAAGGGAAGATGAGTGCTTGTGGTTGGGGTTGTTTCAAGTCAGCCCACAGACCCAGCGAGCTACAAGAAGCCAGACTGTTTCCTAAGCTTAGACTACAACACCGGATGCTAAACATGGCAGTGGATTAGAAACAGTAATAAATAATTTCTTAAAGTACTAAATATCATTAATGGGGTAAGATAAGAAGTTAATGGACCATTAGATTAATTCCATATTACATGTGAACGTTTTGAGCGTAATCTTTCCAAACACACTGAAACAAAGCAGTTTACGTTAAACCAACAAACAGAGCCACTGCCGGGGCTATAATCACGCCACAGTGACCGAAAGTCATCGCATACATAGCTCGCTTAACGCAAGCAGAATACACCACTGCTCAAAGATCGAGTCTTGGCTCTCCGCGTCGCACAGTACAGCCTAAGCCTCTAAACCAGCCCCCAGCACCAGCACATGGCCAAAAATCGTGATGGCAAGGCAAAGGCAGACCCTCAGCCTCCAGCTGGCCACGCTTGCTTGATGCAACGCACACAAGCCCAACCTTCTGATCCTCTCACGGCGACAGCTTCTGGCAAATGGAGGGCAAAGCACCTCCTTGTTACAAATGGAGTCTGTAGATGGCTTGTTGACACCTAAATAGACTCACAGAAGGGCAATTGCTTATTTCTACGTATAATCTCTCTGGCTTGGATACTCATTTCTGATGCAACTTGTTATAGAAACAAGCTGTCAGAATTGATGTGTTCGTACACCATAAATAAAAGCAGATCGTTCTTAGAAGGATCAGGTTGAGAGAAGACAAGCCTTTTCTTCTGACAGAGATGGAACAAAGTCACTGCATTTCCAATGAGACCAGGAGCAACCTTTCCCTGACGCAGAGGGGCAAGATTTTACAAAGTACTCATCCAAAACTAATGTCACAGCACTAATCCCCAGTGGCTGCATACTAAAATACCACAGCGCTGAAGACAGGGCATAAAATAAACATTTTCCTACTTTCTTCAAATTCCAGCTGATGAAGAAATGCCCTTCAGGATCTCACTCGAGAGAAAAGGGTTACAAGAGGAAAACAAACAGGAGACGCTTTCTGCAAACTGCGGAGCACATAAAAGCTAGCATCAGCCTTGCTATTTACTGTGGGACTGCACCGGGTCCTGAGCAGGATTAAGCAGTAAGGGACAAAACTGCTGGCTGCACAGCAGGACAAGTGCGACAATTTCCCTGCGTGTTTATTCCAGGGCATGTTCTTCTAATTTAACGGATAATTATCTCACCCAGAACCACCAGAGGAAAAACAAAACACAAAACCAGCACCTTCTTGACACGACAAGGCAAGAGGCAGGCAGGCGTGCCCAGCCCCATGAAAGCTCCCCCTGAAAGAGCCAGGAGAGACCAGACACAGATGCTTTTTTACACAGGAGTGCATCCATCCCTCCCTCTAGCAATTGGCTCTCTTTGAATTCCGCCCAGGGTTTAGCAGAGTTTACACTGTCTTCCTTCAGTATGCTCTTACCCATCTGTTCCCCAGTGCAGATTTTGATCAGCGTTAAAACCAATGCTGTGCCGTGAGTGAAATCACAGCCAGACGATTTGCATGGCTCTGGAGAGAAGCACTTTTCCTCCCTCCCTAGCTCAGCAATCCAGCCCCCTCACGAAACAATGGCTTCCTCCTCGCAGCATCCGCTTCACACTGCAATGACCATTTTTCTCCTGGTAGCTCATGCTGCAAAACAAATTTCTCCTCCAGGACAGATACATTCCCAGCCTGAAACGCTACATATGTTCCCAAAGTACCAGCGTAAGCCCTTTAGGGATCTGCCAGATTGGTCAAAATCTATGGATCTGACACCCCCAGTAGCCATTAATCAGCCTGGAGCCTGAAGTGAAAAAGGGAGGAAAATCACATCACGCTAATAAAACTTATCTTTATTTCAGACCTGGACTATGCAGCCTGCTGCCTTAAGCCTAACAGAAAATTCAGCATTTACGAGAAACAGGTATTTTCTCTTGGGGACAGAAGTGGAAAGCGTGATACCAGGTGAGCACACAGAGGGGGATTTCTTTCTAGACCATCACTGCGACAATCCCAAAGAGGGGGCGGCCACGAGCAGCATTGCTGTAACCTTGAAAGCAGCATTTTCAGACCACAGCACCTGCTTCTCTTGATTAATAGCCCTGCCCTCAACTACTCAGCAGCAAACATTTACAAAAATGAAGCTAATTATGAGAGTGGTGAAACAAGGGAAATCATCCTCAGGGGGCAGCTGACCTTCTTGCCTTGATGAAGTTTACTAATAGGTTTAGTAGGTTATCGTTATGAAGATTTTCCACATGAGGGGTTTTCTTTACAATCCACAGTCTCAAAGCACATAGAAGATACACTTTTCCAATAAGTTAATAAACATTTTATTTTTTAAACTACACAAGCAGCCACAAATGCTAAAAGTGATTCATTTATGACCAGACACCTGCTCATACTGAACATCCTACAGAAGAGGCCTACAGAATCAGTAAGCCAGAATGCCATGAAAGGTAATTTTAAAAGACAGAAGTCCGAGTTTATTCTGACTTAAGACAAAAAATTTACAGCTCAGACCTCCAGGCACCTAGAAGGTCAAGTACATTTATATTTATGACCTCCCACACCTGATTGCTCACTGCAATGTATGCGTTGCTTTCATTGATCCAGTAGCAACCATACCAATCATAACTTTTTTGAATAAAAAACACACTGCACCTCCAACCAATACCTTTTTATTTTAGAGTCAGTGCTCTTCAGAGCAAATACTACCATGAGTAGGATGCATCTGTGAAACATCACTATATATGTGATAACGTGTTTACCTTATTTTTTTTCCTAAATAAATGGGGGTTTTTTTGAAACTTACTTCAAAAGAACATAACATGCATGGTCCTTGCATATACCATTACTATGAATCCACAGTCAATTCCAGTTTTATAGGTCCTCAGTCTTATTTCTAAAAAAAACAAACAAACAAAACAAGACCCTGAAGACTACTAAAGCTAAAAACGAACTAAAGAATACTGCAAGTGAAGAACTTGAAAATTATTCAAATTTGGTTCTTTCTTTTCAGTTTACCAGATATAATACATGCTGATTAATTAGGCAGAGGTAGGCTTATTTTTCCCATTATCATTATTACATCTGCATGACTCCTTAGCAAATTAAGGTAATTAAAAAAATTAGCTGCCACTTGTATTGCCAAAACAATGTAAGAAAGAAGAAGATAGTTTAGAAAATGTTTCGTTCCTAGAGAGAAATAGCTGATTTTCAGACACTGACCTGATTATTGTCCATATGCAAAGACATAAGCACATTTCTCCATGAAGCCCGTTGACAAATAATTTGACAATGTTTTATATTTTTGTTTTCCTCAAAATCTTCAGAAGCTCAAGGACAAGCTAATCCAGAAATCTGAGGTAAGGTGGTTACACAAGTCAGAGCTGCTAGCACAACAAGATCATCCTCTGCCTTTTGCTATTAGTATCAACTGGAAAATTCATCAGTGTGAGTCTGCAGTGTGGCACTTTTTTTTTTCAGTGCCAGCCACAGTTTTCACTACAAACAATAGTATTTATGTGAACAAATGGTAGGAAATTTGAATCTTTTCTATCCTTAGACAAAAGTCATAGAGAGACTCAAATGGCATCAGTTCAAAGCATACTAGTGTCACCCACCTTTCAGTCAGACAACCTGAAGCCCTCAGTCATGGCATTAAGCACACCAGTGCACAGAATATATGTTAAAGGATTACTTGATTAAATACAAACACCTATGTTTTATACTTCTACACATTATATATTTACCTTTCTAAATAAAATGAGTAGTCATATGAAAATATAAAAAGTTTAGAAATCAAGTCTGAGATGAAATGGCAATTTGAGTTGCAGAACTCTGAATTTCTTTTCATTCACTGCTTAACTGCCACACAGATCAGGTCTCCTCTCCTTTATCTAAATGGGAAGAGGACTGAAAGCCAAGGAAATCTCTACGATAAATCCTGGAGTTTCCCCTGTTTCTTCCCATAGGGAATGGCCTCATGGACTTTTAAACGTACATTAATTTATTCAGACAACGCTGCTGGAGCTGCAAAGGCAGCTTTTACTTTAAACACCCTGAGAAAGACCTGGTTGGTTTGTGAAGCACATTTAGCATCTGCTGTAAAGGAAGTGTTCAGGAAAAAGACTCTGCTGCCTGAGAAAGTCCTAGTAGTTTAATAGTGGATAAACTGAAGGAAAACCCATAAGCAGCCTTGCATCAGCTGAGCTTTCACTACACCTCAAACTAGGCCTAAAACATGGTAAGGCACAGCATGAGGAATAAATGGCAAAATACGTACCACATAGGAACATGGTTTAGTGGGTGATATTGGTGGTAGGGGGATGATTGGACCACACGGACTTGGAGGTCTTTTCCAACCCCAACGATTCTGTGAAACGTGATCCATACGCACTGCTGATCTCCATGTTTTACACGCTCTCTTGTCCCTCAGGCAGGGGCCCGATTCCCACTCACGCTTTTCAGCGAGCCTCACACACACACGGGCGCACCCTGACCGAATTTGGTTTTAAAAACAAACTGATTTCACCTGACTACCTTCTCCAGCCCTCACGTTCACTGAAGCAAGCATGCCCAAGCGGGCTGCCCAGCCCTGAGGCACCGAGCCGCCTGAGGAGAGGCCTGTCACGCACTGCCACGCTTGCAGTCTGGTGCTGGGTTGGGTGTGCTTTTCGTAACTTTCCAACATCACAATGGGTTATCAGTTCCTCCTCTATGTAGGCAACATCCCCATTCACTCTCTATGCTTTTCAGCTACCATTACAAAAACCTGTTACTTAATAATGCTTCATTAGCCCTTTTTCTCAAAGATGTGCCTCAGGAATGCTGAGAAACAGCTGGTATGGTAACCTGTCAAGGGTCTCACAGAAAGTCAGAGGGCAAGTGTAATACCAAAGTCAGAAGTCTTTTCTCAGAGTCATGGAATTGCAAAGTTCAATACTATGTTCTCCCTTTCCATTATTTTCACTGACATAACAAAAATTTTACACAATAGTGCTGAATAGCACATTTCATCCTAAAGTAAAACCTGACATTATTAATGTTACTCAAATTGGAAAGTCGAGTATCCTTAAATTAGAAAATGTTCCTCTAAAGCAGCCTTTACTTACACACAGACACCACCCTTGTCTCTGAATCCTTGCCTTATTCAGCTGAGGCACTGGATAGCAGTCAAGACTTTTTTTTTTTTTTTAAATCATCCTCTTCATACCATATATTCTGCAAATCTGGTGCATGCAGCAAATAGGACTCATGAGATTTTGTTTTATGTTTCTCACTAAGAATGCTGTCCCTCACAGAACTGAACATGAGCCAGCAGTGTGCCCAGGTAGGCCAGCGGCATCCCGGCTTGCATCAGCAATAGTGCAGCCAGCAGGAGCAGGGAGGTGATCATCACCCCTTACCCTGCTCTGGTGAGGCCGCACCTCAAATGCTGTGTTCAGTTTTGGGCCCCTCACTACAAGGACTTCGAGGCCCTGGAGCATGCTCAGAGAAGGGCTACGAAGCTGGTGAAGGACCTGGAACACAAGTCCTGTGAGGAGCGGCTGAGGGAACTGGGGTTGTTTAGTCTGGAGAAGAGGCTGCTCAGGGGAGACCTCATTGCTCTCTGCAACTACCTGAAAGGAAGCTGTGGGGAGCTGGGGGTCGGCCTCTTCTCCCAGATAACTAACAAGAGGAAATAGCCTCAAGTTGTGCCAAGGGAGGTTTAGGTTGGAAATTAGCAGACATTTCTTCTCAGAAAGAGTAGCCAGGGATTGGAAGGGGTTGCCCAAGGAGGTGGTGGAGTCACCATCCCTTGGGGTGTTTAAGGAAAGGTTGGATGTGGTGCTTAGGGACGTGGTTTAGTGGGTGACATTGGTAATAGGGTGATGGTTCAACCAGATGATCTTGAAGGTCTTTTCCAACCCTGGTGATTCTATGATTCACCCAAGTGTATCCGTGCATTTAGCTTTGAAACTTACAATTTCTCTTTATGACTTAGTATTTATCACTTTTTTAACTTTACTATTTATGACTTACAATTCATCCAGAACAGTACAGATACACTGTGAAGAGGCTATGACTCAGTTATCTATAAACTACAAGGCATTAAAGCCCTGTTGCAAATAATTCTCATCTTTGCATTCTTTATTTTAAAAAGTCTTAAAATTGTTAATATGGTAAACAATAAGCTTTATAACTATTTGCTCTGGTGCTGGATGGGAATGTATAATCATTTATGCTGAATTAAGAAAGAACTATTGATTGCAAGGTTAAAAATAGATTAAACAAGTCACTAAAAATCACTAGAATTTGTATTTTCCTTTGTTCCCATTGAAGGTAACAAACACCTAATTTAGCAGAAATATACACGATTAATAGATGATTCCTCTCCAGAAAAAAATACAGGTGGCTTTTATTTCAGAACAGGTTTTGATGTGCCTCTGATTATTTCTGGCCTGCTCCTATTTAGGGCGATCAGTGCTTTTCTAGAGGAGGTTTTATCTGTTGTAAACCCATGCAAGACTGATGATAGAACTGTCAAATCACACCAAGGAAAGATCTAGCCGCTTTAATAATCTCCTATGGAAATGCATATTCTTAATGGCAGTAAATGCATAATGTTCTCTTTCAATTATTTAACATCTTAATGATTTTGTTACTTGTGATAAGCTTGCTTGGTAAGTATCGTCATTTAACAGAGAATGTGATTTCTCCTCGGAACAGATTTAAATGATTAGAAAAAAAGAATAGAGATCCCCTCGGAGTAAACGCTGACTGTAGTATTTATGTAACAGCAGCAGCATGGCCTGTGTGGTTCTCATCCCTTGTTACTCACAGAACAGAAGAGTTTCCACAAAAAGCAGACAGGGAGCATGCCCTGAAGGAAGGGATTTCCGTGGGCTAGAGCAGAGGGGAAGTAGGTAAAACAGGCAGGACAGAAGGAGATGGGTGGGATGTAGGTGGTGTGTACCAGCAGGAAAGGTGTGAGAGAAGAACTGACAGGGTGGGATCACAGAAGTGAAAATTATGCATCCACACATTTTATACAAGTCATTTCTCCTCTTTAAGGGCAAGTTCAAACGATGCTGCATGTATGTATGCAATACGACAGTAGAGCCCTGACACCAATTCTACTGGGTGGACACAACAATGAAATACACAGAAAGTTCTAGACTTTAATCACCAAGCTGAAAAGGGACTATAGTGCTATCTGACAACAGATCTACTCTTAATTGAAAGGATCAAATGAATGCAACAAAAAAAGCAGCTGATGTAGAGCAGGTGAGAAAGTCTTAGAAAAAAATCCTGCTGGATCTTGTCTATCTCAGAGGGAAGCTGACATTTGCACAAAATTTATGGACATCATATATATATAATGTAACTATTAAAATATTCATTATAGAAATAAATCAGCAACAAGCTATATTAGAAAATGAAGAAAAAGCATTTCCTCTAAAAATGAGGCTGTAAGATGATTTTCAGGGCTGTAGTTTAGGTTGCATTTTGACAGTCAAAGCAAGCACATATTCACCTGACTGTTACCAGCTAAAAACACGTGCTGCAATTATATTTCACTTCGAAAGGTGCTCTTTTATATGGGTGTCTAGGAATCCCACTAACCCACATCAAAGTCACAGAACGCTTTTGTACCGCAACATCCTCTGCAAATACATAGCCGTGCCGCATTGTTACACCAGCTCCTACAAACCTGGGACTCATAAATTACAACTAGTGTGTCTTTTCTACACCTTGCAAATAGTCTTTAATAACGAATGAAGTAGTCAAATCAAGGGTAAAAGATACCTGCATTTTGTTTATTCTGTATATTCAGGGTTCACCCAAGGGAATCATGTGAGGGATTTCTGTAGCTCAGAAATGAATTCAGGACTCCAGGGCTCAGCTTTTGACAATAATTCATTGTGTGATCCTCTGGAAGGCATTTAATCTCTCCACGCTTTAGTGCTCCACTTCCAGTATGTGTAAAAAGTGATCATTTGAGGGGCAGTGGTCTCATGTGAACTAATTTAGCATTTGCAGAAATTCAATTAAATTCTTGAATAAAGGGGTGACAAGTAGAATAGGAAATGCTATCCCTATTCCCTTCCTAAGAAAACAACAAGGGGGTTAACATACATCATCTTAGAAAAGTTTTACCTGACTAGTTAGAAGAGTACGTTATCAAAACGTCTATCACAGGCAACAAATGCAAGAAGGTTTTCATTCATGCCCTCTCCAGAACTACAGCAATGTACCTTTCTCACCCTAAGCTAGCAGGGAGAGAAGCTCAGAGTTTTCTGCCCAGAGGGACGAATTTGCCAGGCTATCAGTCAGAAATGTACCAGCAGCACCATGTTTTTCTTTACTCCCCATCTTTCTTACACCGGTTCCTTTCGCTTCCTTTCCATTACATTCGAAGATACCCTCTCCTTTTTTCCCCACACACCATCCCTATTCCCTTCATACTTGCGGGTGTTTGCAGAACTTACTTCATGGGTTATGCCTAGCAGAGGATCTTCCGGGCTAGCCTCTCAAAAGGGCACTGCTTCTCTCAGCTCGTACACTTCGTAAGGTATGACAACTTGGAAAATGATTTTTAGTAAAATTGATTCCCCAAAAGAAGTGGGGAGGGCACGGTAATATTTTTTTCCTACCTAGACAAAACTTAGGACTCAGCAAGTTGCTTTGAATAGATAAGTCTTGGTGTTTCCACTAATTCTGAAACCTTCAGCACAATCACATTGGAAACAAATACAAAAGTGTTTCAAATAAAATACAGAATTAGGCCAAGACATTTAACAGTTAGGCCATTCTGCAGTACGACGACTACTTAAAGAAAAGCAAAAAGCTAGGATTCTTATAATCTGGTTTAATGAGATTACTAACCTCAGTTCAGCTGAATTGTGAAGGTCTCCGCTGTATGTATTTTTAGGTCTCATTTCCAGCACTGGATTTTAGGAATTTTGCATAACGCATTTGCAACACAGAATTTCTTCAGGATTTCTTCTTCTTCTACAACTGCCCTATAACATCTGTGCATGCTCTTCTATTCCTCACTTAGATGCATCAGGTTTTCTTGCAATTTATTTGTAATAAAATCTAAACATTTGACAAATTCAAGTATAAATGGACAAATTAAAGTATAAATGTCATGTAACTGCTAACAGAAAAGTATTATCTACCAATGTTACGAGTGATCTCAAATTATCACATTAGGATTTCCTTTGTCAATAAGTACTTTCCGATAGTATCTGTAAAATCCCCTATGATGCTCCGACAGTAATCAATACCGAATCTGACTATAAGGCTCGGGACATTTTACACCCAAAAAAGGACAAGAAGGAATTAATTACCCTTTCTTGCACGCACTGCAGAAGGAAAGTTTGATACTCTGTACTGATTCACTTCCAGTGGATGCCAACCCAAACCCAGCTGTGGTTAAGAAAAAAATTTCCACCCCCTGGAAAGCACAGGCAAGCATAGCCAATTTCTTAAGCTCCAAGAAAGCTATAAAATTCGAGTATAACGACAGCGTGGAAAACAGAGGTCAGCAAAGTCTTTTCCAAGCAAGCAGGGTTTC
This sequence comes from Nettapus auritus, assembly GCA_011076525.1. NCBI lineage: Eukaryota > Metazoa > Chordata > Aves > Anseriformes > Anatidae > Nettapus > Nettapus auritus. The sequence continues at coordinate 55,062,644 of CM021769.1, read as the reverse complement.
ATAGGCTGGGAAGAAATTATGCAAACCATTTGACTAGTCCTCCAACAACACAGTCATCAGATTCAGCGGACTAACTGCTTGGTATCCATACAGGCAATTTCTGGGATGAAAATACTGCCTAAACAAAGGTAGCATAAATCACCTGCTGCTGCAGGAAGGGCAGACGTTTCCTTCTGATCGGAATTTCTACTCTTGTCATGTTCCACGTTTTATCATTTTGGCTTCTAATCAGACACAGTTGGGATAATTCAAAATGGAAGGATATGCAGCTCGATTAGCTCCTTTTAAGGATTATTATTTTCCCCACTTAGACACTACTTAAGTGGAAGATAGAAAATTTACAGGCCTCATTTATCTGTCCCTAAGGAGGGGAATCAGAAGACAGAGTTCAAGTTATGAAAAGGATCGAGTAAAATCTTAAAACCCCAGAATGAGCCAGGAGGTTCCTACCAACAGAGCATGAAAATGATCCCCGAAAGTCAGCAAATATTGTGAAAAAGTAAATTATGTGGCAAAAATGTAATTTTGGGTTGACTATAACAAATTAACAAGTTCAAACAGTCATTGCAGAGAACTTTTTTAAGTGTATTGGAGTTTTCAGTGTTTCTTCCAGCAACCATGTTTGTCATTTTTTCTCTGCTGCTAGCAGTTCATCCAAGCACACACCGTTTTGGAACGAGTAAATAAAAAGTGACAGGTGTGACTCAATTAACTCTAACATCAACTAAAACTGAAGCACTGAGGTAGCTATCGGCACACCGAGGGGAAATAAGGGAGGAAGTTCAGCTACAGCGATGGTCTCAACCTGGAGTTTTAGGGATATTTATATACTCTGTAGATTGATACAGTATAAGGTCTGATTCACAGTGTGACTACAGCAGCAAAGAAATGTTTGTAAGAGACAGAATATAACAAGGCTATGTTAAGATTTTTGCACGGTGACTGTAGCGCATCAGTTCTGGCCAGCAGTACCACCATCAGCTGTCTCTAACAAAGAGCTGTATTTCATTTCAAATGTGAAATTGGAACTTCTCAAACGTATGCAATGAAAATTCTTGATGGATTCTGAATACTAATGGTTATTATGTTGTCCTTCCAAAGTAAGTCTAGCTGGAGAAACGGTGCAGCTTGAAAAAGCCATCCTGGTTAGGCACCAGTACCAGGAGTGGATGGTCAGCATCATCTCACGTTCTCTCTGCTGTCTTCTGCGGTTCTTCTGATACATTACTGGCATCATTTTGTTCTTGTGTATCAACTCATCTAGTATTTTAGTTGATGTAAGCATTACAACTGGCACGTCTTTATCTTGTCAAAGAGCTCTTGCTTGTTGAGGAAAGTCAAAACTGGAAGCAAGACACCAGCAAGAGATTACTTCAGTGCTCTCAGAGCAGGGAGGCCTGAAGGGTACAAACCCCTTGATACTACTTGACGTTCTGAGGGCAAAAGCAAGAGAGAAAGACACAGAAGCCAGGAAAAATGCCAATAAAAATATAGACCTTCAATCAGATCGTGTGGGTCATATCAGTAAAGAACAGATTTTGGCCAAGTGGGCCACTGCTCTGCAGTAGAGCAAAGCTAAGCTATCGGAGCAGGCGTGAAGTGTGTGGCATTGATAAATGATGTAAGAAGTCACTCATTACTACCACTGCAAGTATTGGCTTCAGGAAACTGCAGTATCCACAAATAAATAAATAATGAAATAAAATGCTTTATGTCCTGAGAAGATTATTCGTATCAGCAATAGAATTCTGCCTTTTATTTAAAGCTGAGACTTGAGAGACCTTTTGGAGTGAGAGCTGGAATGCAGCTGTGGGCTGAATCCTGTGAGCAGCATCACAAAACGCCTTCGCCGTGCAGTGCCGATTCACTGCAAAGCATTTTGCAGCAAGGCAGCCACAACACCTACCTTCCTCCTCTCCCTCCCCCTTCAGTTTTGCTGATAGCAGATTTTATGCATTACTGGATCACTCTATGTAATGACCCGTGTTGAAATCATTAGGAAGGCATTCCGGTTTTTCTATGTAAATGACTGATACAATAAACTGCGTCTTACTTAACTGTTCCAGCATCAGAGCCTGCAAGCTTAACTTTCCAGAGCAGCTTTTATTTTTCAGTACCTGTATTTTTAATGACTTTTGCCAAATCATACAGGGATATTTCCAGTGTGAATTAAAAACGTAATTATTCTGTGGAATCATTCAGATGTGTATATGGATGGTGAAACTGAAGCTACAAGACCAACTCTACCTCCAGGTACCTGCCTAGGATGCAAGGCAACTTGATTCAAACCAGTAGGAGTGGTGTTGAAGGGCTGAATTTGGATCCACCCATTCATTATTTTGGAGTTCTTCTGTAAAATGCTACCTTTCTTTGGACTAATCAAATATAACAGCTGAGTCCGTAATCCTATAACTACATGTGTCCCATCTCAGACCTCCACTTACTCTAGCAGTCCTAATAACATAGCCCCAAGCCGCTCCACATGCAAAATACCATCAGGGAACCTTAGGTTTCAGGTTCTGATCCCGTACTCTCTCTTTTGTCCTCATGCACAAGGAAGGAGAGTTGGAGGAAGGATGGGGTCAAACACTCACAGAAACAGCACTAAAAACACTGTAATCCTTTCCTAAACAAAATACACAGGAGAAAAAAAAAAAAGCCAGTGGACCCTGGGGCTGCATTTGTCAGAGCACTGCCAGCAGGTCACAGGAGGTGATCCTTTCCCTCTGCCCCCCAGGGTCCTGGGTCCAGTTCTGGGCTCCCCAGTACAAGAGGGATGTGGACATGCTGCAGCGAGCGCACTGAAGGTCACAAACGTGATGAAGGGACTGGAGCATCTGTTATGGGAGGAGAGGCTGAGACAGCTGGGGCTGTACCAGTGTAAGGCTTCCCCTAGTGGGGGGGGAAGCAAAGAAAATGGAACTGAATTCTTCTCAGTAGGCCAGTGACAGGGTGGAGGCAATGTGCACACACTGAAATGCAAGGAGTTTCATTTAAAGATGAGAAAAAGCTTTTTACCGCCAGGGCGGTCTCAGTTTGCCCAGAGAGGCTTTGGAGTTTCCATCAACAAAGGAACCGTAGCTGATTGTCCAGGCTGGTGCACTAACACTACCAGGATTACTGTACTTAGCACTGCTTCATTACTAGAAGTGCAGGTGCTGACTTTTACACTGTAGAAGAAGACAGTTGGCCTCAAGGATTATTTTGGCCTCAAGGAGCCATGAAAACAGAACAAAGCTTTGGAAAAACTCATGCTCTTATTTGGACACAGGCTGTGCTGTCCATGCCTCCCAGCAAAAGTCACCACAGGAACAGCATGCTACAAAATTGCTGGCCAGAAGTGGGCAGATCTGCTGGAGATTGTGATTATTCCCTATCGCACTGTACAGATAAAGAAAAGTGAACGTCCCTCTGAAGTTATGTACAAGCAAAATTTCTCCTGTCTCATATCTCCTCTCACAACGTTTGCCAGAGACTCAAAGCCCACACAGAGACCACCTGGGTGAGGCAGAAAATGCCCTGAAGTCCTTCTGCCCATGGCTGTGCCCCTCTCCCCAGCATGGGCTGCCTCACTGAGGGAAGGGGCGCAGGCAGACACAGCCTGGGCTCAGCCTCAGAAACAGCCTCTCACATTGCACAAGTGGAGAGGGCTGGGATGAGCAGTTTTGGACACAAGATCACTCAGGTTAGCACAGACATGTTTTCTTGCTGCTGCACATTCGAGGTAATTGCCAGGCACAGGCAGTGAAGGATCAACACATCTGAGCGGCACAGCAGGCGGCCCGGTTAGCTGGGGACTGCCTCCACCACAGCGATTTGTTTGCAGCCTCCTTGTCTAGGGAGTTCAAACCCAAAACATTTAGCACCACGCAAGCGACTATTAAATTCTCTTCTCTGATCTAGGACTCAAAAACTGCCTTCTGGGAATGAAGGAAACCATAAACAGAGATGTTAAAAATACTACTGCTGTTAACTTCACAAAGTGCTAAGGAGGGGTTCCTGTCTTTGCAGCGGTTCTATGATTCTAAGTTTCACGTACTGTGTCATCACATTTTGTGGGTGACCTCCAACGCAAAGCCTTTTAGGTGTATCAGTCTGAAATGAGCTGACCTGTTTAATTAGGATGTCTATAGAGTTTAATGACAATTTAGTGCTTTGGGCTTTTTTCCCTGCAAAAGAACCCTGATTGCTCACAACAGAGATAGCTAAACGCACGTGGCAGTTTGAGACCGATGAGCACTGGGTCACCTTCCATGCACAGGTCTTGTGCACCAGAGCTGCTGGGGTCCTGCTCTGGGAGATCCTGCTGGTAATAGGAAATAGGCAGCTCTTCCTTCTGCATCGACAAGACCCAATTACCTTCAGAAAATAACCAAGTTGTTATTTAAGCACTAATGTTTTCCTTCGGAGCCCCTGGGAGAGGATACTGTTGTTCAGGAGAATAAGGCTGAGGAGCAGATTTGGCTGGCAGGCAGCTCTGGGGTCCCCTAGTGCAGCCACTCTGTGTCAGGCAGGATCAGCCCAAGCAGGCTGCTCAGGGACACGTCCAGGCAGGTGTGAAGTCTCTCAAACAATGGAGACTCCACAGCCTCTCCAGGTGCTTCAGCTTGAGTGTTTGACCACCCTTACAGCAAAAAATATTTTTTTGCTAAACAGAATGATACTGAAGGGGGGAAATTTAGCACAATAAATAAGCTGAGGTTGTAAACTACTCTTTCATGATAAGATACTACGAAATTCAGCAAAGAATCATCTCTACAGAACTCCTGAATGACCCTGTAGGAACACGCAGAGTGCTCTGCTGAGCTGTAGAGGTTTTTAAAGCACTGATTCCATCCTTCTAAAATTTTATGGGAGTATTCTCCTGGGGTTTTCCCAGAAATCCAGGTCAAGAGCAGCATTTATCTACAGCTCACTCTAAATCTCAGAACTAGCTGGAGTAGGTACTACATAATGTCTGCAAATTGCATGCTTCTCCACAGCATGTCCTGCAGTTGAACAGTTGCCTTGATCAGCATTAGTGCTACCACTGGAAGCACTGCAGGCAGTATTCAGATTTCTGTTTGACCCAAAAAAATAAAACCCTAGCCTTAGCATAGCGAATTGTCCCTGCAGAATTGTTCCTTACGAAGCAGACATTTTCCAAATAGACATAAAGCTATTTGTTGCACATTAACAGACCTTCAGAAATGGCTTGATGAGAGCTTTTGATGCAGCAGGAAGCTTGATCAGTCAGGGGCAACTGAAATCACAGCTGTATTTGTGGTGCCTGCTCGAGTCACTTCCACCACAAAAGCCACAGGAGAAGCAGTTCCAAGCAGGGAAGGACAGCGTTCCTGTTCCTCTGCTTACTGCTCCAGTGGCTGAGTCATCATAGCCTCAACAAATATTCTGTAATTAGAGTTGTTCATTTTAACAATACTAAACAGCTCCAGGGAAAAAGCCATAAATATTTATTAACATTTCAAGACTTAAACACTGTTACCGCACCATATCCTGACAGTTATCCTCCTTGGCAGCTTTCATTCCCCTCTAAGAAGAGAGCTACTGTTCTGGAGCCTTCTCATAGAGCACTACGCATCACAGCCAACTGAAGGCTAACATCTTGCCTACAGCTTTGATGTAGCCAAAGCCAACGTTACAGGAGATGATGTATCATAGGCATCACCGGTGGCAGCTCCCGTAGCTGAGGTTACTGAATTCTGTCCATAATGCTCTATTTTCACTTCCTTGTGTGTCTGCTGAACTGGAATATTCAGAGGAGGTTTTATAAATAGATTGCTCTTAAATCAAATTTGGAGATACTGGAAGGTGGCATTTCAATAAAACATTACATGTTAAAAAAAATGAAATTAGGGAGGAATTTTTCTATCTTGTTCTCTCAAAAATTACTGCAGCTCTTTCTTTGACAAACATACAGATGCTTTGGAGTAGGGGTGTGAAATACAGAAATGGAGCTGTCTTACTGTCAAAATGTCTTTTACTATCCCTATGAATAACCAGCCAAATCTACTCTTTACAAGCCTCTGAAGAAAAATCACAGTTCACTCCTTCTAAAGACCTGTTAGAATTCAGCACTGCTGGCAAAACTCCCTCTTCCCAACACGTATTCAAAATCAGGCCTTATAATTCTCAAGCTAGACATTCAGAAAAACAGAACCCCCCAGTTTTGGTTTAAATGATTTGCATTAGCATCACGAGCAGTGCTAATCGTGAGCTTCATCTCTCACGTTCACCCTTTATGTTCAAAAGCACAAAGCCTATCTCAACTGTCTTGTCCCAGGAGACCTTTCCTTTCTGCAATTCATTGCCCACAGCAGAAAACCTTTTCCAAATTCAGCAAGAGCTGAGGCAGTGGTCTCGCAGATAACAACTTCCTTCATTTCACAGCCCTGGCTCATTCCTAGCCTTTGATTCAGTCTTTACTGAATTTGATAAAAGCGTTCAAGGGCTCAAAAAATAAATTAAAAAAAAGAGACTGTGAAATTGAAAACCATCTTTAATGTATATATTACAGCATCACAGCCAGAACTGAGGTTAAAAAGACAGCCCTAGACTACCTCTTTTCCAGATTTCTGCACCCTCTTTGCAACCTCATTGCTATTTCAGTGCTGCTACTCTAGTTATGCACTCATAAAACAACAGCAACACCAGCTTGCCCCTGCTGCCAAGTGCTTCTTAAGTCTGAATCTTGTGCATTAAGGTAATGGCATTTGTTCTATCCCAATATATGACCATAAAGGGGCAAATGAATCATAAAAGGCAAAAAATTAACAGTACAGTTGTAATACATGAATATATCACTTCCCATTTTATAACCCTACTGGTCAGGCCACTATTAATTTCATAGGCAATACACATAATAAGCAATCTACTAAATAAACAAGCCTATGCTAAACTCCTAAGCAGAGGACAACCCTTATTTACTCCCACACATAACACATCAAATAAAATACTACTTTCACGTTAAATAAAATACCAATTTCTAGGAGACAGGAAATTGAAACTTTTAAGACAAAACTAGTTAAACAATTTATTTCACAATTTGTAATTCTGTCTGATAATACTATGAAATAAGAGAAAAAAAGACTTATCCAAGCAACTATTAAAAAATTTGCTACCTTGGCTGTAATTACTGCAGTTTAGCATGAGCTGTAAATAGTACTGATTACAGTTGTAACTTAAAGTCCAGTCACTTCACCACTTAATTACCAACATAAATAGTTTAATAGTGTTCCACCTATTTTATTTCTGTAACAGGGACTTCCACTAGATATGCAAATAATACAATAATTAGTAAAGCATGATGTACTGTTGTAGCGTTAAGACCAAAGTGGAGGGCTGTTGCCAGCAATTCAATAGAACAGCAGTACATAGGCTTCTCCTGTCTTGTTCAGCAGTATTCTAATCTTCTTCTTTTCAGTCAATTAACAGCAAATGAATTAAATACCTTTACAGTATACTTATTTCACCTGCAGCATGGAAGGCACAGCATGTTTGGTAGGGAGCCCAGATGCTGTGATCAATGCCTTGATCCTGCCTGTGATGCAAAACCCAATGAATGCTGCAGGGCAGGTGCTTCGCGTCTCCACCCCAGCTGCCTTGGGAAAGGAGCTGCCCGACAGCTTCAAGGAAGCCAGGGCAAACACGGGGCCAGGCATTCAGACATAAAAATGGCCAGGTACGTAACAGATTCGGATTCCCTAGTGTGATAAAACGTTCAAAATAGTAACACTACCAGCGCACACTTTGAGGCTTTAGTGTAAACAGCTTGTATTGTAAATGGCGCTAATAACACAGCAACTGCACTGAAGATGAGAAAAATTAACACTGCAAAGAGTCTGTAAGAGATTTCATAGCTGTATTTAGAAATGAACCCATTAAAGATGCAATGGCTTTAATGATTAGTGTTATACTACATATGATTTTCCATTTTGATTTGGATGAGCTTATTATACCAGGCTTATTCATTCAAGTATCTGCCACAGCACTGTTACAAACAGTTGTGTGTTTTTTCCTATTAATTTCATTAAGTTACCTTCAGTGCTATAAGTAATAAAATGCTGATTCCATTTCACTGCTGAGTGACAGTAACTGCCCAATGTATCTTGTTCGGTATCTAGATTTAAACCATACTTATTTGGTCTAAAAGCACTGAAAGCCCTAATCCAGCAGCATTGCTCATGTTTCCTGAGGGCAAGTCTCAGCCTACCTTCATTTCGTGTTTTATTGTACCCTATTCAGAGTTCAGGAGCATCCTAAAAATAAGAAATGCAGGACAAATAGAGTTTATGGAAGACATTTGATTAAAAAAATGTATCAGCCTGTCAGAACAGAACGCTTAACGGTAGCCTCCACAGGAAGAGCACCTACCCTGGGCTCAACGCATTGCCTGTGCATATCATTTTTTCCTGGAAGCTCCCACACTGCTGGGCTGCAGGCAGAGGGTCTCAATCTGCCCAGTTTGCCCCTGCTTCATGACCAACTTATGCTGCGAAGGGCAGTCTCCCCTGGGGCCTCACTCTCTGGAGCGTGAGGCCCAGGCACCATGCTAGGCCCAGGCACCACGCTAGGCCCGGGCGCTTGCCTCAGCTCAGACGCATACAGACGGCACCATTTCTTTCACCCCATCTCAACAGCTCACCTTTTTCAGGTTGTTCCTAGAGGACCTGCCTGTACTCTCTTTCCTTTATGTTTGCACAATAATAATTAGAAGATAATCCAAAGCCACCGAGTTTGGTTCCTGCGATCTCAATCGTGTCATACAGTTTCAGCATTTACAGAAAAGATCAATGAAGAGATGTCCCGTGCAGTTCCCTAAAATAAACTGACTGCACTTTCAGACTGAAAAAGTGGAAGACAGACATTTTCTTGCTTGTCACTAGGGAAAAGGGAGCAAAAAGAATTTAGTGGTGCCAGAACTAAGATGCTCACGCTTTACACTTGAACACCTGATTCAGGAAATATATGAACTGGAGAGCACAAAATACAAAGAGTCCTTCAGGAACTTGGGAATTTGACCTTGAAGAGAAGAGGAAGACTACCCAAAATTAAACACAAGGCAGCAAAGAAGGCTTTGCACCAACACCAGCAGACTGAACAGGACAGAGAAGCAATACGAGCTACTGGGAAAGGGCTACATTTTAGTGGGGCATTTGTATGGCTACTACCGCTAAGAAGACCGGTTTAGAAAGAGAGAATAAATAAATATTAATAAATTAATATAGTCAGTAATGATGCTCTGTTCACTACCATGATCACTTCCATGAATGACAATTTGTGATTTTAAAAATCTGCCCATTTTCAGGCTGAATAATTTTAGTAGATTTCTGCGTTTGGGAGCAAAGGTCGTCACCCAAGAACAACGATGGTGATAGAGCCATATACTGAGCTGAGTAGACAGGAATAAACAGAAGTACTTGCTGCCTGCCTTCACCCCATGGATGTGGAGGTAATGTTTCCTCAATTTTGTCAAGTTTTGGAAAGGGCAGAACTGCGCAATTATTTTCAGATATTCTGCTCTGCTGCAGCCACTGGCACTTTCACTGAGCAGATGCCTAACACAGCCATACAACAAAGGAAAGAGACAATTTAGAAGGTAGGCAAACTCTGGAAAACTGAAGGAGCAATACGACGTGGTAAATATCCTAATAACATGAAGAAACACCACAGCCAGCTCAATCTAATATCCTAGATCAGTCTTGTGATTGGGTAAACCTGTCAGCATCCACTGGCCAACACAGGAAAACAGCCTTGCTTGAAGAAGGATAAAGCTTCTCACTGCAGGGTTAAAGGAAAACCTACGCTGACACACACCGACCAAGGAGAAAAGCACTCTTCTCCTGAGCGTTCATCTTCATTTACAACAGCAGCCTCAGTATAACCAACCTGCCTGGAGCAGTGTGGGTGGCTCTGAAGTCAAATGCAAATCAAGAGTGAATACAAATCTGAGGAAATAAAGACATGCAAAGAGCTCATTTCCATTTCTTTCATGTATTATGAAGTTGTAGTGATTGTTAATCCATTAACGTAAATCATGGAGTCAGGCACCTTATACCAGGCCAAATATTCACACAAAACAACAGCTGTAAAGCTACCGCCTTCAGATAAACAGTGGATGGCCTTACAGAAACAAGGAAAAAAGAAGGGAATAAGGAAATATGTGTATTTCCATGCTGGCAATACCTTTACAGACAAGCAAAAACAGTATTTACTTAACACACCAGTCCATCACAGTTACCAAAACGTTCACTTCTGTATGCAAGAGCAACACACAGGGGCACACACGTGGGACACAGGCTCTTACCTACAGCAGGGGGCTTGTGAGGCCAGAGGGGGAGAAGGAAGCAGCTGTCCCTACTCACAGGGAGGTCTGAAGGATCCCTGCCTGTTACACCAACACTGCCTAACTACTGCAAAACAAATGCTGTTTTCTGCCAACTGTTTTTCAGTCTTTACTATTAGCATTGTAACGGGCTGCTGCTGTTTGTAATTAACACTGAAGACACTTGCAGATACTTTGAGCTGAAGAAAAACCACTAGAAGAATAACCTGCAGTAGGTAACCTTGCACAGAAGGTCTCAGAAGCCTGCACAGCTGACAAAACAAGCACTAAATGAACAAACACAGCACTGGGAACCATTCAGCATGAGGGCCTCCAGGCACATTCACAAAGGATGCACAGAAGGGCCTCGTAAGCCTGGCAGGAGCTGCCAGCTATGTAGCTGCCGAGCACCTACTCGCTCCAGCAGCCACCAGCCCCTCAAAAAGGCAATGCAGTTTCTGTGCCGAAATTACTCTGCTGTTCTTTCGCTGGCCCCTCTGCAACTGTGGGCACTCCAGTGCCTTTGTAACTCCGACCCATTGGTGCTGGGTACCCATTGCCTCACTGAAAATTACTGAGCACAGGTGGCTGAAGTGCCTATGGGACTTTTAAAATCGAGCCTCAGAGGTCCTTGGGTGCTTTGGGGTATTTTTCCTCTGGACTTTGGCAAAAGGATGAAAAGGATAACTGTGAACAGAAATGGGCTTTTGTAAAACCTCAATTTACAGCCCATGAAAGCCCTGATGGAAATCTTATTTGCAATGTTATTCGCACTAATGAACAGTAATAGTCCAGTATCCAAACATCTAACATCAGGACACACAGGTTAATGCTGCAGGTTACTGCATCAGTTTGTCATATGGAGAGAATTACAGGGGAACTCCAAATAAATTCATAATAAAAGCAAATTCATAAAAGGAACCAGATCTTACTGGCACCCTCCTTTTCCCTCTTGTGGCAACCCAAGAGCCTTCACAAGCCCTGCCCTGCTGCCAGGCAGAGACCAGCAGGTCCTGATTTCATTCAGAGCAGCACCTGGGATGGGCGAGGGACTGAAGCTTCCAAGAGCCTGAGCTGCTATTTACTTCTGAGCCATTTTTGCAAGCTCCCACTGGAACATATCGCTCTTTCTGCACCAAAGTTTATGCTAATTTCATTTTGCTTTAATATAAAAACTTAAAGCTCACAGGCTGCCCAAATCACACTTCGTTGTAATATAAATCACTGATCTGAAAACTACACATGGCAGTGTGTCCTCTTTCTTTCTCTCTCCAAAGAAAAGGCTGAGCACAAGTGATCCGCATCACCTCTTTATGGGATTAACCCACAAACTGGATGTCAGTTAGCAATTTCTGAATAATCCCTCAGAGGAAAAAAAAAAAACTTCCAGAAAGATGTTGAGTGTTTGACAGCACCACAAGGTATCTTGGAAGACAGAATTTAATTCATGTCTTTTCCAAATATGTGCACTGTGGTGTTTTGTTTGTTTCTTTTTTAACAGAATGCCAATAGCACTGTGGAGCACTGCCCAACAGTTTCAGTTACTGCTGCAGTGATAAATACAGGACTCAGCACGTGCTGAGGGTGTGCGGGTCAATGCACATGGCACAGAAGGACTACTGCACGTATATATGTGTTCGTATAAACCAGACTGCATGCCGACAGGATTCCTGTTTCAAAGAGGAAAAGCCTGGAGAACTAGGCCAGACTTTTTTTAAGAGCTCGTTTTTATTTCTTGTACCTTCTGCTTGCTGAATGAATCAACACCTAGATTTATAATGTCTTTTGAATTGCACTAACAGCGGTTCCATGGACGCGATGGTCTGTGTTCTGTTGTTCGTTTGTTTTTTACTGTCTTCTATCCTTAAGCCCAGAACCAGCTGAAGGCTTCCAACCTCACACCACAGGAAAAAAAAATCCTCCTGCCAGGGTCAGGGCCAGCATCCTTCCATCAGGCTGAGACTGGTGGTGGGACGGGGGCTGCTGGGGAGGAGGCTGCTCTTGGGCTCTGGTATTTGCCATTTAGTTGAGCGCTCACAACTGCCTCGCTGCCCTGGCAGAGCCCTTACACTTGGCAGGCATCTGTTTTGTCTCTTCACAGGGCTGCGCGCCTATGGACCTCGGTTCCCCGCTACCACAGGAAGCCCAGCTCCCACAGCCCATCAAAAACCTCATCACCTCTTCCCACCCAGCTCTCAGCGCTGCCAGCTTCCACCACCAGGGCCTCCGGGCCCCAAAGCCATACCCCAAAAGGCCCTTCCCAGATGTTCGGACCCTAGACCACTGCTTCCAAAACCCAGCAGCATCAGGGCACAGTAGGTAAGCCACCAGATCCCCTCCTCCTGTGCAGTCACAGCTTCATGTGAAAGCAGGGAGAACATGACATGGCAGGCAGCTCCATCTCTGTCGAATCTGATGACAAGCAGAGGATTAAGAAGTTATGAGGAAGGGCTGTACCACTTTCTGACTTTCAAACAGACTGATAAAAAAGAAGGGCAGACAAAGTCAATTGATTTCATTTTGTTCTGCTGGGAAAGCAAGCAGAATATTAAAAAATGTTAGCTAGCATTTCTTGTAAATTAACTTTCAAATTGTATTGAAAATTGATGCATTCGTGAAATCCCACAGAAGTAAATAACACTATTTTTGATAAAGATGTGTGCAAGCACCGCCATGCAGCTAAGTGAGTAAGGGAGAAACGTGCACCAGGGGCCTTCAGGAGGGCTCTGGGACACATCCCTGGTGCCTTCTGTGCCCCACACTTCAGGGTTGGCGCTCCCACCTGTCCTGAACACAATCTGTGCCAGCAACCAAACAGCAGGACCCAAATGTAACCCAGGAACAAAATGCTGCATTTGGTTTGATCGCATTAAGTCAGAATGAAAAATCAGAATGAGCTATTAAAAGAAGTTGTAGCAGATGACTGGGTCCCAAAGAACCACGGGCAATGCATTCACATGGCAGTTTTGTTTCATAACTTTGGACTTGCTTATTCTTTCTTTGTATATTCTAATTACTCCTTGATACGGAATTAATGTAGTAATCAAATTAAATGCTCGGGAAAGTGTACAAATCAGCTGGCCTGAAAAAAAAAAAACACAGCAACTATTAAAAACAATTAGGTAAATATCTCAATCTAGAAAGCTTTGAAATGTGTAACATGTCTCTGCCTGAGTCACTGTACAGTGGGGGTGTTGCACGAGGACTACACAGGTTGGTTACACTGAGTTGGCCAAAGTTAACTTAAAACGGAGACTAAAAATGACATTTTACACTGAGATTAACCAAGAAAACGCAGCCATGGGTAGAGATGTAAATCACAATCAGATGCACAGCTACTTTCTTTCTCTTCTGATTTACAGGGAGACCACTACCACCTGACAGCTATTTCACAATAAATATATAAAGAAATAAAAAGCTGAATCTGGGCCCTGCGGGAGCTGGGGCTTGTCCCTTCGCCTCAGTAACCTCTACAATGAGGGGTCTCTGCCCAAGGACACCCGCCTTGCTGCGCAGCACACCAGTGCCACCGCAGGAAAAGCAGAGACCAGAGATGTTAGCTGCAGCTTTAGGCCCTGCTAGGAAAGAGATGTTACCCTTCTTTGCTCCACAGTGAGATCACGTTCTCCTTTTAGACATGTGAATTATCAAGGGTGCAGTGGTAATATTCCTAAAAAGCAGTTTCACTAAGGAGGCTGTGGCATCAGCTAAAATGGTAATCCTTCAGTGGTTTACAAGAATAAATGCCAATACTGTCACTGAGAAGAGCACTGATTTAACAAATGTCATATCTACCCAAACCACCCACCACTTATTTAAGCGGAAACAGATTTTAAGATTGTACAGGTAACTTCAACAGCTTACCACTGATTTAGCTTCAAAGTTATTCCTTATTGTATTTTGTGTACTTTGTCCTAGCCACAGAAGGGCCCAGCAGATGACTTCTCCAGCACAACTTGCTATGCACCTTAAAATGGCAACCTTAATTTGTATGAACACAGGAGTTAGGAGAGCATCTGTTCTTTAATGCCCTGCATAACAGCTACACCCACCTCCTTGGATGTCACTGGAGTGCAAGCCGTTGACTACACGTCCCAACAGTCCCCTGCCTCCGCATGTCTCTCCTGGCCGGGCCTCTATGAGTTCACCGGGAACAAGAGCAATCGCCCGTGCTTCAGACACAGCTGGCAGACCAGAGCCTACCCACTGCAGGCTGAGCCCACAGCCACTGCAGGTCACTGCAACTTCTCCCCCTTTGCTTTCCACGTGGGCGGGATGGAAACAGATCTGAGAGCTAAAATGAGCAGACACCCAGGGCTAGCACAAATCTGTTATGGGAACACCTGAAGAGCTGAAACAACATCAATGCAGTGAATTGAAGCTGGCTGCAAAGACACAGAGGAAGTTTCTGCGTGCATAAGCAGATAGCATTGATTTCAGCAATAATTGCCTACAAAGACAATTTTAGAATCAAATTAGTAGTTAAGTAACTATAGAAATTATACAGGAAGATTTCTTTGATTGGATAGTTGTAATAACAGCCCCAGAAACGTACCCTACACAGACTCTGTATAATACGCTACGCTATTGTAGCCTACGGTTAATATTGTTGAAAACAAAATGCATCCCCAGAACATCTTCCTGTGAGATTATCTCTTTGGGGTAATTTTAATTATCTGCCTTATACTGAAAATATTGGATATAGCAAAATATCTGATAAAATTTGAATATTCCATGCTTTATTATCTCAGTCCTGTTACTATTATCTATTACTTTTAATTTATGGCTGATTTTTAAAATGAGCTATTGGCTTTTCGACGACATATACGCCGCACAGACAAGTCATCAGTGTGGATCAGAGCTCGGCAGTATGGTGGAGGACCTGGACTCATTTCAGATAAGCATTATATGTGCTTCCCTTTGAGCATTCGAGGAGTTTCACTAATTGCAGCGGCTGGCTCGGGGCCCTTTAGAGGACAAAAAGGAGACCGGTACTGAAGTGCCGTTCCACACGCAGTCCCCTACATAGGACGCTGACCCCACGCTGCAAAAAGAAGGAAGCCAGAGTCATCTGGAAAGGAGAACAAACTGGCTGAGATCTCTGCGACCTCACCCACATGAACAGCAGCAGCAGCAGGGTTTCCTTTGGCCCCAGCCAGACCAGGGTTTTCACCAGCCTGTCCTCAACTCCCAGCCAAACTCCTGCAAGAAACAACCGGCAAGCTACCTGACATGGAGTAAGAGTAAACCAGGTGGCAGCACCTGGGAGCTGAACGCAGGGGGCCTGCTTTGCAGTTTCTCTAGATACACCGCTACTTCCCCAAGCAGAAAACCATCACCTCGTGGTCTCACTGAGCACGTTGAAAACCTGAAAGATTTTTCTCTGAGGTCTAGTTCTCATACAGCCCTAATACCTGACCTCTTTAGGTGCATTCAAGGAATAAAGTCTTTATAGCATTCACCTAGCATCCCATTATCTGCCTGAAATATCTACAAAGAAAAGCGTATCAGTCAGCTGTGCAACTGGAAAGCCTGTTCAACTCAGCATGCTCGTCCACTCCTGTTTACCCAGCCCCTAATTGCCTCCTCTCTAAATCTCTCTCTCTTGAACTCATTGATATACACAGCTTTCAGCACTTGCCTTGATAGATGGGTCCCAAGTTTCAACTCCAACTGCACTTCATGGAAAGCAGTTAGTTCTGTCTGGGTCCCTAATTCCCTCCTACCTCCCTTTGTTTTATGCCATGCCCCCTAAGCAGCATGAAGGTTGCTCCCTCCATAGGTTTCAGACGGGATTTTCAGAGAGCCTTCCCCAGGAGCTCGGGGCAGCTCCTGCAGCACCTCTTGCAAGAACAGCAGAGGCCGGAGGAGCCCCTGGGCACGCATACGGAGACACAAGGCACGCTGCTCTCTGAAGAAGTTGGTGTGAGGGCAGAACAGCAGGCGCGAGGAACCTGCAGAGGATCAGCCCGCAGTTCGTGAGAGGTCTGCAGGGAGGCCTCTGCCCTGAGGAGCCCCTTCTTGGCATGCAAGTGAGCTTCCAGGTGTCTCGGTGGCTGCCCCTCACCACTGCCCTCAGAGGCGTCCCCTAAGCCCAAGCAACATTTCATTTTCCAGGAGTTTATTTCCCATGCATCTTCTTACAGGCTATATTCTTTTAGTACAAGTTGTCCAAATTGTGGACGTTCTGGCTGTCCATCCAGGAGCGCAGGAAATGCCAAGCCGAACCCAAGAGCATCCGCCCCATCTCCACCAGTCAGCACAGGCAGGTTTTACAGAAGGGCGCACCAGAACCTGGGTTGTGGTTGTTCTCCAAACACCCCCCTTTCTGCATCCAGAAGCCCTGCAACCACCGGCAGCCTGCAGAAGCGTTGACTGGTTTTGAATCAGGCTTTTTTTTTTCAGTTGCCGATTGTCCCCTTATTCCCCCTGGTGTTAGGAGACAAAGCAAACAAAGAGCAGGATTTATCTTTGTTCTGTAGTACTGCAACATTTACAAAGAGTAAATGGGAACTGTCCAATGGACATTTTGATATTGCTGCTAGATGATGGACTGAATTAGTAGAGAAAAGATTTGATTAATGAAGAACAAAAAGAGGATAGAATAATTAATGTCCAGGAACACATTTTTATGGACAATGAATCGCTTTAAATTAATTTTATATTTCTACCAGACTACAAGCTTGATCTACTGGTCTGAGATTTCAATGAGGCATTTGACTTCCTATCTCACATTTGATTAATAAAATATAAAATGAATGTGATGCATATGCAGTAGATTTAAAATGATTAAATCGAGCGGCAATGCTTCTAGTAGACTCCCACGGGATCGATTCTCAGCCTTGCACTATTCAACATTTTCATCAGTAACCTGGAGGAAGTAAAAACCCTCTCTGACGAAGGTTCACAGATGACAGACCGGGAAAGATGAATAATGCATCAGGCAGGCAGATGCAGTCAAGTGTCAGATCACACATCTGGAAATAAAGACTAGAGACCAATTCCTTGGGATGAGTGTCTATGAAGGGGAACAGCGATGAAGGGTTAGGTCCGCCGAGCAGACTGCTGCTTCCACAAGTAGCTGTAGCTTCAGGGGCTGTTCATCTCGCTTCTCTCCATTATACCCAAGTCTGCAGAGTAGACTTACTCTAAAAAAATAAATCTTGCAAGCAGATGTGAATAATCAGGTCAATGGGAACCGCTGCAGGAGTGACCTTAGTTAATTATGACGACTGCGTTACACTTGACACTGATGGGGGCTCTTGATGAACTGGGAATACCGGACCAGCTCTGGAGGCTGCAGTTCCGGAAGGATGTCAGACTGGAAAGGCTTCAAAGAGGAGTCAGGAGAATGACACAAGGTGTGGAAAACATAGAATCACTGAACATCCTGACTTGGAAGGGACCCGAAAGAATCATCAAGTCCAACCCCTGGCTCCACACAGAAACACCCAAAAATCAGACCACGTGTCTGAGAGCGCTACCAAACACTTCTGGAACTCCAGCAGCTCCGTGCTGTGAGCACTGCCCCGGGGAGCCAGTCCCAGTGTCCGACCACCCTCCTGGTGAAGAACCTTTCCCTAACACCCAGCCTGAACTCCTCCTGTCTCGCGTTTGGCTGAGCCATCTGGCTGAGCTCAAAGCGAAAGGCATGGCTCGATCACGGTGTGCGAGCAGCTGTGCTTGGGGCGGGGATCTCAGAGCTCTGCAGTCTGCTAAATAAGATAGCTGGACAATGAAGTGGGACTTACTTGGTACAGAAATAAGATAATTTCCAAACATGATAGTAACATCCTTTACTAGTAATTGTTGTGAACTTCCCAGCCCCTGGAAACATTAATTAGGATCGCATAGTCTTTTAAAGATTATTCTCTACCCAAAGCTGCTACACTTCTGCATCAGTCACTATAAAATGAGAAATCTTTAGGTCCATCAGATGCAGAAAACAAATCGAACAATACCAGTGATTCCTTTCTGACCTAAATGTGTTTACTAATACTTTACTTGCTGACCTAAACCTTTTGCTAATACAGTTTCCCCATGTTCCACACTCCTCCTTATGGCTTATCACCTCCATCTCCGACTTTCCCTGTTCTGTGGACGTGAGATGACCGCAGGAAACGCTGAACATGCTCAGGAACGACCCAAGCTGGTCAAAAGGATTCTTACATATGGCTTCTCAGCAACACGGAAGGGTGTCTCGGAGCAACTGGTAACTGACACGCCGGTAAGCTTCCTTTTGAAATGCACTCAGTATTTTCATATCAATTATGTAACAGGAGTCCATAGGCATTTTATAGGCATTTCATTAGGCAAAGAAAACAAACGGCAGGTATGGAAAGTAATGCTTTTTTAATAGCTGTAAATTCACAAACAGCACCCCATAAAGTTTAATCGATGCTCCCCCCTTGACTTGCCTGGCAAAGGTCTATTGCCTGCAGCCAAGTTAGAGCCCAAAAATACAGATTCACACTGTGAAGCACAGGGATGTACACACAAAATGTTCAATTATTTTCTACAGCAAGCAAAACTTTTGGTTTTTAAATAGCAATGAATTTTGGATACTGAACTAATGCTGATGCAAGCACAGGGAAATATATTTATGAGTTCAGCAGGCTGCAGCTTTGAAAACATCTCTGTTGTTAAACACCGTGCAAAACCCGGGCAACTACATTTATTGCCTGCCAGTCAACAGTGGCCAATTTTTCAAGCCGAGTTATGTGAATATCTAATTCAATGAATACATTTGGTTAAAAAAAAAAAAAGTTTGAGACTTTTTGAGTTGGTGAGCATCAAGGACTTCTGGCAAAAGCAGCTAAGAACACCAAGTTGCTACAAGGACCAGGTCTGGCTGGATTGGCCTTACAATAATTCCTCCAAGATGTACTGCCACAAGATCAGAGAAGCATATTGAAAACTACAGTATTATGGAAAACCAGACCAGAAAATGCTAAATAAAACAGAAACCATCAGTCTTAAGGGTTCTTAAACCTAACCCTAAACATTTCAGCTTAAAGACCCCATATTGAAGACCTAACTGCAATGACAGAGAACTAAAAATGCACTCCCTTTCTTGGCCAGCCATGACCCTTACAAAAATCCAGTCTTTCATCGCTGCTACATTGGTCAGCCAAAGTTACTCACCAGATTAAAAGAAAACTACGTAAAGAAAACCAGGCAAGACTGAAATGGTTTCTTTTCAATTAGCTTTTCAGAACTTCAGTGGCAAGCAATGTAACATCATCTAAGTCATTTTTATTATTTTCAAAACAAAGAACAGCTGTTTGGTAACAATCTGTTCCCAAGGACAAACTTCAGTTTTTCAGCTCTTTTCTTGTCATTTTTACATTGGTTGCCAGCATATTTTAGTGGCCTCAGTTCTTTCAGGGTTTTATAGCTACTACAGAAAACGAACGCAACATCTTTGTTTCCATCTCTTTGGGATGTCTTTGGACATTTTAATTTCCATAAATCCCAATGTTCAGCCTTTCCTTTGACTTGCACACTTAAAACATCCGTACCTTAGCATTTGTGAGTCAAGCAGATTTATAAAACAATCGTCTTGGGTTACCCCAGCTAGCAGCTCTATGAGGCTGAACTTACCAAATCCGTACCTCTAAAGCGTGCTGCTTAAAGACTTTTTATTTACTGGCATGTAAGACACTACAGTGGGATCGTCATATCACTGAACAATACAGTGATGCCGGACAGTTCTGTTGCTTTTTTTTATTAACCAATATACAGATGGATTTTGATTCGTATGAGCTTGCTTCAGGAGTTTTTTTGTCACCACCCCACTGCACGAGCACTTGGGAAAACGCTGCATATGATCAGCACGTGTATCATGCAGACAGAAGTTCCTAGACAGCAGCCAAAATCACTCCATACAAGTTTTTTGGTCATCATAAAGAAGATGATACGTACGCATGGAATACAGGAGGCTACATTTCGCTACACACACTCTACTACCTGGTAGAATTGTTTAACCGCCATTAACACTAATCTCTTTTCACCCCAAAGCAGCACATTTTCAAACTTCCCACCTTCTGCACTAACTCCTCCTTTCAGAAGAG
This sequence comes from Nettapus auritus, assembly GCA_011076525.1. NCBI lineage: Eukaryota > Metazoa > Chordata > Aves > Anseriformes > Anatidae > Nettapus > Nettapus auritus. The sequence continues at coordinate 55,042,247 of CM021769.1, read as the reverse complement.
AGAAGTCAAACTGTGCCACCTGCAGCTGCTGTTGAGGCCCTCAGGTCCCAGGCACGTTGGAGCTGCACCCCAGCCACCCGTGGGCATCAGATCGCTGCTCCAGTTTTAAGAACATGAGCGGCCTTTCTTCTTGTGACAACAGTTTGGAGATGCACGTGTGCCCTTCGTGTCCTGTCCCATGTGTCTAGAACTGCCACTAAAATGTTGCATCAAAGCCTGCCCTTCTCTCTTACTCGCTTCTTTCTCAATTCCAGATCATTTACTTCTGTCCTTTGTCGTAGGCGTTTTCACATCTAAAACGACTGGAAATTATGTTAAGGAAGGAGAGGCGGAGAGCCTGATGGCTTTTCAAAATATTATTTTGCTCCTCTCTTGATAAACTCTGGGGATTAATTCACTGCTGTGCAAAACTCCTGTACCATTCCAACTCAAGTATACCAGTATTTCTTCTCCAATTTTTTTAAAACTGACATACAGAAGACACAGTTTGTCTTTTCTTCGGGAACCTGACCCTTAGCGCTCAGGAGGCGATCTCAGGCACAAAGACCAACTGTGACACGAACACTACAGCTGCCTTAGCAGCAAACTATGTGTGTGAGACGTACAGAGACTGGTTCTCCTATACCTTGTACTTCCCCTCAGCTGATGCCCAATGTCCAAAGCCTCCCAGAGGTATCCCAACTCGCCACTGCGAAGGCAGAGTTCGATCCACGGCCCTTAGCGTTACGAGTAAAATGCAAACTAGTTCAGTAAGTGCAGTAGCTCCTTCCTCAGACTCGACAGAAGGGAGTTCAAACAGTAAATAAACACCAAAATGCTTATTATTTTTAATGAAATGTTGACATGTTTGGATGTTGAAGCCCAAATTCATATGCAAATATCATCAGTATTTACTTCAGCCGAAACAACGGTTCCCAAATGACTAAGAAACAAAATTACTCACATTCCCCTTCCCTTTATTCATCAACCTGATCTCAGGCTGGTGTATCAGATTTCAGAGAATACTGCAGTGAAGACTCCAGGCTGTCAGATACCCAGTACGTTACTGGATGACTGAACGTGGCTGAAAATAAGATTGCCAATTTCTTCACTAACCATGGGTTTACAACAAGCAGCAAACGTTCTTCATGGGCAAAATGTGGACACCCTTCCACCTCATCTAAGATCCGGGTGCCTACCTTAATCTGAAGAGAGCAGTTTCATCAAAGTTGTTTCAGCATATATGGATTTAAAGTATCTTGTACCTACACAAATCCTAAAAACAGAAATATTATTTATGAGCTAATGGGGAATACCTCGGATCCAGGAAAGCAGTGGGAGCATGGTAACTCCTGACTGGTGGATGCAAGCTCCTGGAGGCCTAATTTTTTCAGCCCACGTGGTAGAGGTTGTATAGTTTTGAGTAAGAAGAGTCAGAATTTGAAATTCTCCCTGTTCATTTGCCTATCCTTGCAGAGGGCAGGTATATGAACATATTCTCTGCTGAGCTAATCAGACTGAACATCAGACAGCAACCTGAAATCGCTGGTTTCGTAAAACCTGGGTTTGTATTTCTGGAGAACAGACTTCTGCCTTCCTGTGCATCCTCATGCCACTGTCCTCCACGCAGAGGAGGTGTGACATGCACCCTGACACGCTCAGGGCCCTCGTCTCTGCGGTACCTCCTTGGGCAGTGCCTGCACCCGGCCTCCGAGTGCCATCCCGAGGCGTTCATGGGTGGAGGCGACAATCTTGGCTCTTCTTGTGCAGTTCTGGGCTCCGAGGCAGCTGCCATCCATTGAGACACTGGGGCTGCAGGAGGTGGCACTGGCAACCTAGCAGCTGGCCTGGAGTACTCTCCGAACCCCTCAGCCAAAGCTCCAGCTGCGAGACACAGCCGCTGCGCTGGAGGCGTCGTTATTGGGTTTGAAATTCCTGTTAATTAAGGTGTGATCGCGCTGTGCTGGTGTTCGGCAAACACACGGGAAGAAACAGACCTTTCCCTGGCAAGTTTATCACTCAAACAGGCAAACCAAGCAAGCACAAAGGATGACCGACAACACAGCAGGCGTATTTTAACGTTTCCAAACTCTTATTTCCCTGCAGCCCCTCCGATGAGTTGCTTGAGCTAATGGTCAACGCAGCTGTGAGCAGCGTGCCTTTTTCTCTGCCATGCTCACACAACGGTGCGGTGTGTCTTTGCGGGCTGGGAGATGGTCTTCTGGGAAGAAAGCAGCTTTCCGGTGCTGCCGCTCAAAGCCACGTCCATCGCAGGAGCCGTGGTCACGCCGCGTGGTCACCAGGAGCCACGCCGGACCAGGTGATGGCAGGATGCAGCCCTGCACCACGCCTTCACTCCTTCCTTCTCTGGATCGTTGCTTTTCCCCTTCTTCACAGATATATTGTTTGTCAAAACGCTGCCTAACACGAGGCTTTGCGTTTGTTAGTCCGTAACATGCCTGCAATCGCAGTCACGTACTTCTGATTGTGGTGGGCACCGTGATTGTATTCTCAGCACAACAACCCAAACCCAGACACAGGTGGTGGGGAAGGCACACTGCAGAAGCTGAATTAACAGCTAAAGGCTTTGCTCTTTAGCCTCCGTGCACCAAGTCCCTGCTTTGTCCTCACACAGCGATACCACACATGGACATGAACCCAACAAAAGAACAAAACATTTGTCTGTGTATGCACGTACATAGAGTCTTCCCACATACACAAATATTCCCTGCTGGAGAAAGCTGTAGTAAAAATGGTGTGGAATAAACGTTCTTCCCGTCGCTTAAAGCATCACCTAACGCTACTTGGACTTCATGGCAGCAGACCTGCTATACCAGCCATTTCCATGACAGTAACAGGCACAGAAATCAGTAAAAGCACACTTTTGTAACAGAAACACAGCATTACATGCAGCCTGGCCTATGTGAACACGCAGAAGTTGACCTTCTCAGACACAATTAATGTTCTTGAATCCAGCTACGTGTTTTGCCCTGCCTCCAGCGGGAGACAGCGCTCCGTGAGCTCCGTGCCGCTGCAGGACGGAGCTCTTGGTGCTGGTCGAATCCCAGGCCGTGCACCGTAACGACAGCTACTGACAAACACTGGACAGGACTCGTACAGTTTCACCTGCAGCTCCTAAACCCTTTAACCGCAATGGATTAAGTACCTCAGCACAACCACCTGATCGTCTAAAATGCCCCCTCAATACCTATCAGTGACGGGTTGCTTGCTTTGGCTGCTATGCCTGCTATTATCACGGATTTTGCCTTGGTACCAACGCAGCCCCTCACCTCCTCCTTCCGAGCTGCAGGCCAGGCGGTGCCCACAAGCACATTTGAAACCTGCTGGCTTTCCTACGAGTGGCTGCCCCCAGAAGCGGGGCAGCGAGGGCAGGAGCACAGCGCGGGTGCCTCTCAGCCTGACACCGGTGCCCCGCTGAGGAGGGGCTGCGCTCCCGGTCAGGAGCAGCCCGGCTGTTACAGTGCAGCCAGCGGAGACCGCCTGACCCCGCGGGGCACATCTCGGGTCGCAATTCAGCCGCGGGGCACGAGCGTGTGTGGAACCCGGGCGGACTCAAGCACAGGTGAAAAACCAGCCCGGCCGCAGCGCTCACAGGCTGGGGCTGAGGTGCGAGGTCCGAGGCGCCGCTCCGCCAGCTCACCCCCTGCCAGCGAGGCCCCTCCCGCTGTTTCGGCCCTAAGACCGGCACGGGACCGCCTCGCGATCCCGTCGGCGGAGCGGCGCCCGGGCGCCTCAGCCGGCCCTCGCCCCCCGGCCCCCGAGGCCTCGCCCAGCCGCCCCCCGCCCGCCGCCCGCTCCTCACCTTGCTCCGCCCGGCCGCCCGGGGCGAGCGCGACGACGGCCGCCAGCAGCACCACGACGGCCCCGGCCAGGCCCTGCCGGCCGCCACCCGACGGCGGGACA
>CM021769.1:54904405-54993344 GCA_011076525.1 Nettapus auritus | reverse complement strand
ACTGTGCGTGAAGTGGCTTAACATTAATGAAACTGCCTTCACTCCAGCCAGGCCTTACTTGACCTGATCAGCTGATACTGATCTGATTCAAGATGATACTGTTGACGTCACAGTAAACCTAACAGAAAATAGGAGTATGCTGAAGAACCACTCATTCCCTCTGGAGCTAGTCTCACAGTTTTCTATCTAGCTGATAGCAGAGCAGTAGGAAGCACTTGGCCTTGAAACAGGATAATGTGCAAATAGTACTAATTCTGCTATTCAGGCCAGTCATGTTCATTTCTAACGATTATTGGCTTGAGTGAGCAAGCTTTAAAAGTTTATTTTATTTTATTTTTTTCCCTGGAAATTCATTCTAAAACACCCATTATATTCCTATTTTACTTAAAATCTTTTTTCTTCCAGTAGGATGCCGTTCCATATTTCTTCTTCTTCATAACATTAACCTACATAGGGATAGTAGATTCAATCTTCCTTTTGGGGGTATACTTCTACTTTAAGTTGTACTTGTGGTAATAGATATTATCAGTCTCCTCAATAAACTTCCTATCTTGTACTGCCATGTCAGCAAAGAGTATGTTGAAAGTTTGTTGTTTCTTATTTTGTTTGAACAGCCTGTAAAAATCTCCAAAGACTTGTGAAAGGAAAACCACTTCTCTCTAAGAGCAGTCCACAGCTTTGTGAACTTCTCCATGTGAAATATTCTGCGTAAGTCCAGTCTTACTAGACTCAGTGTGGCTGGGGAGTGTATCAGAGGTAAGCTGGACAGTGGTTCTGCAAACCTCTTTGCTAGAGGACTGCAGAATAAAATGTGCATTTCTAACGTTTCCCGTAGCAAACACGTCTGCAGAATTACTGAAATCAGGAACCTGGACCATGACGTTTTGACTGCTTCAGGCACTAAAACCAAATTTTCATTGTCATCTTTATCTATTCACACCCCTGATAGATTGAAAAGGGTCCACAATCTATAGCATGGCATTTCTGTAGTTCAGATTATACAAGTTAGCATTTAGTACAAACCTTAAGAAAACACTTCAAAATTTGTCTGAGAAATATTAAATAAAGTAGAACTATAAACAAAGTACAGCTCCTGGACAACTTCTGAATGTTGGAGGAAGACAATTCAATGATTTGAAAATTTCTCTATTAATAAGCAAAAAAACAAAAGTGTTTTTTTCAGTTGTAAGCCGCTCAAGCACCCTGGGTATTATGGTGAAATATACGGGATGTGCTGCTGAACAGAAACAACAGTACTACCCTGTACTATATAAAAAAAAAATAAAAATCATAAAGTTTTAGAATAGTAGAATGACAGGTAAGTTGCAAGGGACCTGTGGAGGCAATCTAGTCCAAACTCTTTCTCCAAGCAGACCTCTCCACATCAGGGTGCTGGGCAGCCTCTTCCCCCTGCTGGGCAGTGGGTGCTGGTGCCTATGGCTGCCCTGCTTTGGGTCTGGGACCAACTGTGGGGAAGGAGCTGTGAGAGACCTCAGCAGGGGCACGGCCCCAGCTGGTAGCCCCGCATCATGCTGGCTGCAGGCCTCCTGACACCTTGGCAGTCCACCTGCGAAGGCTGAGCTGGTCACTCACAGCCTAGGGGATGTGCAGCTCTACAGCCTCCCTGAGCAGCTCTTGCAGCAAAGAATTTTTCCTTAAATCCCTGATTTTTTTCTTGCTGTGTTTTACGACTCCTATCCCTTTGCTGGATGCCTCTGATGAGAGTGTGGCTCTGTCTGCCCCATCGCGCTCTTTAGTTAATGCAAAATAGCAATTAGATCCTCTCTTGGACTCCTCTTTGTGCTAAACAAACCAGCCTCTCCTCATAACTGACTAAGTAGGTCTACCAAACCTTCTCCCATTTTGTCCAAATGGGTTCTCATTTTGTCCAAAAACCAGTGTAGTTTTAATGAAATATATCTGCTTGTGTTGTAGTAAGTCTGGCAACAGGAGCAGTCATATTTTTTTCCTTAAACAATGCAATTATATTCAGTTTTGCTTGCCATTTAGCCCTTTACAGACATCTTGTCAAATTGATGTGCTTTGACTCTATGATTATCTAATCAGAATTTTATGAGACTTCAGTTTATTAAGCTAATAAACACATGAGAAAAGTTTTAGAACAACTTCCACATGAAATTAATGTCAGCAGCTGAAAATTACGCATGCTATTAACTCTTCTACCCTCACTGGTGCTAATGGAAAGCCTCAGCTCTCTTTAGTTTTTGTATTTCCCTTGGTAAAATTGCTGCCTCTGGTTAGCAGGATATTTGGCTCTATGTTGCTCGTTGCACCATATATAGAAAGGAAAGAAAAAAATTCTTAATCACAACCATGTTAATTTGGTTTCTAAGAAGTTACATCACCGTTGTGCATTTTCTAATTCTCATTTCAACATTAGGTAAGATGAAGTATTCATCTAGAGCTGTCCAAACACCATTTGATTGGAAAACCCATCAGTTCTGTGTGCAGAAGTTTATTGAAAGGCATTTTATTGCTTTAGCTATGTTTAAATAGCAAAAGCACACTTAAACCTATTAACTTTTTACTTCCCTCAGACACATACCATTATTCCATTATCCAACAAACAGCATTACAACATGAAAGAAAAACACCGAGAATCTTTTTCACAAAACTTAGCTAAATTCTTCCATTTAATACAAGCTTATTATTCCTTACTGAATAAATTAAACAAATTGCAACTGCACAATTCCTGCACATTGCTTGGATGGGGCACCAAAACAGCAATAAGTATTAATATTTCAATACCATGACCTTGCAGAATGAGTCCTCAGAGGGACCTCTGGAAAAAAAACAACAGAATAAGGTCCTGAGAAATATTCCTGATAACAATTGTTCATTTCCCGAGCCTGCACCAGTTCTTCAAAGAGCTCTTATTTATTTTTTAAAGAAAAGTCCAATAAAAAAAAGAAACTTTCAAACTCATACAAGAAGACTTTAAAAATGAACTTTAAGTAAGTCGCCAATTTTCGTTCTAGATACTATGTGTCTCCTAATGTGGGAGTATTGTCATGGGTGTCCACAAGCTCCATGGCTAGTGATAATATCAAACTCCTAAGGATGAGGCCATGAGGAACATTAAGAGTTTAGAAGGAACAAAGAAGGGTGATTCAGGTGACACCTTGCTGTCTGGGACTGCTTGTTTTCCAGCCATTAAAACAGGGAAGTTGCTGGGTGTTTGCAGTTGCCAGGCCAAGTTGTTGACCAGTGAATGGTTAGTGGAAAAGTACTGCTGTAAAGTGAATGGGATAAGAAGGGAGCCTGTCTTCAGTAAGAGTTAAAGTTATGTTCTGAATAAGAGTTGAAGTTAGTGTCATAAATAAAGAAGTAGTTATTGATCCTAAAAGAACCCTGGTGTCCGTGTGGTCCTTATGCCACAAAGGGTGCCCAAACAGGGACATGAACATTATGCCACATCCTAAGGGAAACATATAATAAAACCATCAACTTCACAGATGTTCCTTCAAGAGTATATTCAGACTAAGTAAAAAAAAAAAGTAGAGCCTCTAAAGAACCACGTACTGAAGCCTAAATAACTTTGTTTCAAGAAGATATTATCTCCTGATCGCATAGGGAACAAAAGAGAGACAAAGTCTTCCTGCAGTTATCCAAACAAAAATTCCCCCAAAGCGAGAATCTGGTACTGCACCGTATCTAGCAGAAACTGCTACTGCATTAATCCTACTTCCACCTCTCTGACAAAGACACATGAGGGTCAGCGATCGGTGTGGCTGAGCTGCACTGCTCTGCTGATCCTGCAGATAAGCGATAAGATTAGAGGATCGTACAAATCAGTTAAAACAGCCCTTTGAAAGCACCAATTAATAACACAATCCGCACAGACTACCTTTGTAAAGCTAACTAGGAGAAGCTAACTTAGAGAAAATCTTATGGAAAAGACACCATACCATTTCTATTCTTTAAGTATTCTTATAGAAAACCCAGAACCTCTAGATTCCTTTCTGTCTTCCTTAAGCAGTTTATTAGGCACAGGCGCTCAGTCAGTCCAAACTTTTGCAGTATTTCACTTTGTAAGTGAACTCTAGAAGGTGTTTGCTTATGCACTTTCAGTGCTGAATGACATTTACTAGCTGCAATTAAACTCTGAACTTCCATAACAAAGTCTGAACTGAGATTTTTCAGGGGCAGAAGCATGCTTAATGAATGCCAGCATTATCAAACCCAACAGCTAGAATTAAGCTCGTCTGGATTTGGCCTTAAGGAAGGGCTACAAATTGCTGGCAGCATCAAAACTGAACAATGTCTGTTAGCAGAAAGAAGCATTCAGGTAGGGTGCAGCCAGAAAGTACCTTGATTCAGCTGTTTCTGAGGCTGCAAAACTAGAGCCTGCTGTAGTCCGGTACACTTTAAACACACTGACACAGGCTTGTACCCAAGTGGAGATGCCCTTTCTCCTTGTACGTGTTGTTACTTCAGGCAAGGATGCTCAGGGCTAGATAGAGCGAGCCCATCCGCACCTCTGCCCAACAGAAAGAACAAACCTTTTTATTCTTCTATGACAACAATTCCAACCATATTTTCCATATAAAATAGGATAATACCACTTTCCCTTAGGTCTTATCTGTTATATTTAGCTCATAAGCACTTCGGAACACTTGTTATTTCTCATACTAAAATGCATGAGCCTTTCCTATTAATGTGAGCATCTGATTTTGTTTGGGCTCTCTGTGCCTTGACAGAGTGAATAAAAAAAAAAAACAAAAAAAAAAAACCTGGATATAGGCAGATACTTCTCTTCCCTAAGTGACTTGGGACAGGTCTGATTTTGGCCTAAAATATAGTTTATTTATATCATCTGAAGATCTGAGCCATCCCCCTGTCCTTCCCTTCCAATCCCCAATTATTTCTCAGAACAAAGTCAAAATTAACCTAATCGAAGGACTCCTTGACAATTCTTCATATTCACAGCTGTCAACATTGTTGCACCAAATTTCACATGGAAGGCATTTCGCAGGCTAATGACTGGAGGCAGTAAATAATGGAAAACCCACGAGAAACCAGATTTGACAAGTTTACAGGCCTGAGTTACTGAGATACTGTACTTAAGAAAAGTAGAAACTTATGATTCCCAAGCTGAACCTGAACTATGAAACTCATTTATAAATAGTCCTTGGAGTCCCAGAGAAAAGACAGAGAGAAGGACTAGAAATTGGTCACAGGATAGTGGGGATGAGAAATGGGAAACTGCAGTGGACAACAGTGAGGTTATCTGGCTGGTTGGCCAGAGAACATGAAAAAACCAGACTGCCCTTCAGGACTCCTAGTGGGTGTCCTTCCAAGAAGGGGTCTTGGATTTAGAGTGGGGGAAGAAGTACGTCCAAAAATTTGCCTGGCTAATTGGCTTGCAAGATTTACAAGACTCTAAATAAAATAATAATAAAAAAAGTCAAGCGAATACGCTTTGCCGACTGAAAATATTTAAGTCTAAGCACTGCTGACAATAAATTGCTTTGTATACATTTTTATATCCAGCTGTGCCTATTTGGGTCTTGTTACAACATAACTTACAGGCATTAAATCAGGGATGAATTTAATTCAGTATACGTTCACACTTGATGTTTTAGTTTATGCAAAGCATAACTGCATCTCAACAATCAGTGGGTTTTAGAAAGCAATCATCTTTCTTGTGTTCTGTGCTGAGGTAGTGTTCATTGCCAGCAGAGAGCCTTTTAAATCCTTTCCCCTAGGACTACCCAACGAGCAGACTCCTTAAAATCAAAGCATTGAGGCATTTGTGAAGTGTCAGCAGTAATTGCTGGAGAACGAATGCATGAACACTAAGTACACTTACAACGCTATGTTCCTGCATCGTAATGAATACATGTCAGGCATCTCAAAAGTGATACGATGCTTTTAAAAGGAGAGAGGAAAGTATCAATGGCCAAGAACCTGTCCACGTGGGATGCACACAGATAGACAGCTTCCATAGGACGTCCACCGTGGCAGGGCCCACGTTGGCACCCATTGCTCTGAGGTCACCAGGTCCTGGAGACCTGATGTGCTGTTGCTGAAGGTCATTGTGCAAGGCACTCTCAGTACTAAGGGTCTGTACTCAGTTCACCTCCGGGTTAATTACTCTGTTCAATTTCTGCAGAAGACATTCACACTGGAGAACAGAGTCACGTAGGAATTTCATCTGCATATATATTTCCCTTTTCCTGTTTATCTGTGCTCTATTCTTTTATCTCTAAATGGTACAAAAATGTTGTGTTTCTGTTCACATTACATATAATTCCTTTTGAAAAGGAAATGCAGTGCTCGATGCTCTTAGTTCTCCATACAGAACGGACTTGACCAGGCAAATCTTGTGGTCTGTTTTTGACTGAGTATAGTTACAATAACCCTGTACAGAAATTAAGGAGGTGTTAGCAAACCATGAACGGTAGCAAAAGGTACTGGTCTGTGAAATTTAATTGTAATGCTCAACAAAACTCATTATTTTCTACCACACTCTTGCATTAAAAAACATAAATAGGTGAAATCCTGACTTTCAGCATTCCAAATAAGTTAGATATTATCCAAAATCTGAATTCAATAAATACCTTTATGATTTGATTTCCTTTACAGCAAATCATGATAGAGCTTTCAACACTTTCCTTCTGCTTACTTCAGCTCAAGTTAACAACTGTGATCTTCCTCGTTTTTGTTGCCATTTGTGGTGGTTTTATTTGTTTGTTCTGCTTTGTTTTGATTTAAACATTACCATTGTCATTTGCTTTAGCTACTGGTACAAGTCAAGGTACAGTTTCTGTGTAGCAAATACAAGTTCTAGCTGCACGTAAAAGCTACTGTGCAAGATAGTTATTTTCCCTATTCTAACATTCCTTTCCATTCTTTAAAGCTCAATTAACTTCATACTTAAATATAGCATGCCAGATAAATGCACTGAAAGATCTTACTCAAGAAGCAAAACCAAATTACAGTTAGTGCAACTACATAAGCCATGTGCACTAAGAAGCATTCAGTCTCAGAAAACAACTCCCTGTGACTATAATCAAATAGCAGTAGGTTGCTTTAAAAAAAAATAAATAAAAAAATCATAACTTGCTTGAACAGCTTAATAATATGACATGCTCCTACATTTGAATTATCTATATTTGTTTAGTAGTTTTTACTTAATGTACTCACATTTGATTTTACTTTAAAACTTGAGAACTCAAAGAAAACACTATTTTGAAATCTCACTAGAGGGGGCTCTAAATTTATTTATAACTAGGCACGTATGGAATCTCACCTAATATATTTTAGTACAATTTATACAGGTTCAATAAATATTTTACTCTCTATCCAATTATTTTACTAAGCAAACCAAAGGGGAGAAAAAGAAAAAAAGGAAAAAAAAAATCCCAAAGTTTCACTCCAGTATTCCTGGGATGAAGTGAAAGATTACAAGTATTTGGCTTTTTCCCTGGATATGTTTTTTTCTTTTTCTCTCATAAAACAAAGATAAAGCCCCCTGTTTCAGTTTTACACTGCCTCATCCAGAAAACATGACATTTCAACAATTTTACTAGAGGGCAGTATTCCGGATTTGCCAAACAAATCTGACACTCACAGAATTTATGCATTTAATCATTCATGAAATATCTTTTTTTTTTTTTTTTTAACCTCATGTCCCCTCCTAAATTTACATACTCACAAAAAGCTAAGTAATCATATCATCTGAATTCCAGTAAATTCAGATTTTGACTATTTCACAAGTTTTCTAAGATCATCTACAAAATGTAATAGGAAGTGGTTTAAAACTAGAACTGCTTCTCCTGTTCCACCAAAACACACATCTGTCAATTTTTATATAAAGCCTGTTTTAGTTATACTGTGGTAACAAGTAATATAGAAGATAAGATTTAGGGAAGAAGAGGCAAAGGGAGCTTGAAGTTCATCCTCGATGTGTTCAGAACAGCCCAGGGCTTCCCTGGGGGCAGGTATTCAGATTCCCTAAAATTCTCTACGCTAAAAAAGGTTTGTACAACCTCGTAGGGTGCAAATGATGATGCTTCTGTCTGATCTACTTCTAAAATGACATCTTTCTGTCAGGTATTTCTTCTATGTGTGAGGTGATGAGGAAGAAGTCATTTATCACTGTGCTACACTGCCCTGTAACGCAGCCTGTCCCTGCATCATACTTTGCAGTACCAAGATCCCAATCAGTACCTTGGTGGAGATGCTAGGAATGAAATGTTATAGCTTCTCTGAACAGATTTATCTGTCTCCAAAAAAAAAAATCCACTTCTTATGTCACCCAGAGCAGCTACACGAGTCTATGTGCAAAGATTCACAGATGAGGATGGATGTAATTCTAACAATGGAAATTTATCTATTTTGGGCAAGCTGGATTCATTAGAATGAAGTTTAATGTTAAGGTGTTGAAATTGTATTAGAACTTATGATGAATGCATATGGAAAAGAACAGTCCACCAGCCAATAAAAACTTGCCCATTACTATCTATCTACATCATCACTTCTGGAAAAACAAACAAACCCACAAATTTTCACTGTAATCTGTGAGAAACGGAGCCCAAAAGAAATAATAATATGGCCAAATATCCATTGAATGGATGAAGATCTTTCTCTTACCATCTAACCAGAGCTCATGCTACACATCCCCAATGCATGACAATGAATTACTGAAAATAATTGCCAGTCCTTGGTCTTGTTTTGGAGAGCTTAGCTCCTTCCTGAAATACACAGCTTTATACAGATTACTTGGCTTCAGGATAAATGTAGCTGTGTTATTATCATGAGGTGAAAATGTGTGTCCATGGAAGCTTATGACCGTGGCTTCCATCCTTTCGTATCTATGTTTTTTGTTGGTTTGTTTAAAAGCGTGCATATACATGAGAAAAACTGAAGAGAGCCCTGGCAACAGACAAGCAGCTCCCCTTTGTCCCCCCCAGCAGGAACAGGGGGACACAGCGATGCTTCCCAGGGATGTCATCACACTGAGATTCTTCAAAGATTGATAAACACAGCATTTTAACTCTCAAAGGATTTTTTTTTTTTTTTTTTTTTTTTTTTTTAAGCCTCTCAATTTCGTATTCAAATGTTTTACTGAACTGGTAACTACAGAATTGTACAGAATTGTTGCCAGAGTGAAAAACCCACACCCCAAAACACTTGAGGAAAAAACAGATCAATCTGATTTTTAAATCTGGTGGCCAGCTTGCCCTGAACCTCATGTGGGAATTTCATCATAGACAGCAATATGCTGCCTTGTAAAATTCATTATTAACATCTCAAACAGAAGGTATTCGAGCATATTATAGAAAACCATTTCCCCTCTTGACTAATTCCAGCTTGAAAAATCCCATCTTGCCATCATTTTTTCTGCAGGCATAAACTGATTTTTTTGTGTGCAGAGCATCAGCTGCAGTGTCTTAAGTGAGCCAATGGCCCCACACTACACTTAGTTCTGCTTTCCACAGTAGCATGAAGGCTTTAAGGCTGTTCTGACCCGTAGATCAAGAACATCAAAATGACCCAACAGTTGCATTTGCTGTAATTTTTCTCCTCTTTTTTTTTTTTTTTTTTTTCTTTGCCATGAGCTCTGCAAACATTATTTTTTCAGTTCTGTACTCCAGCAGACCTGTAGATTAATCTAAAGATTGAACTTCAACCTGTGTTTCTGCTAGGTTTTTGCTACTGATTAGACCTACAGTTATTTTTTATGTCCTCTAGTGGCAGTACCATCTGACCACGTAGAAGTGAAGCAAATTAACAGGAAGCTCAATGGCCCTCTTGAAAGCTGAAGATAAAAATACAGGGAAAAAGTGAAAACCATAATATGCTGAATTTCCCCACAGCTCATTTTCTCATAATTTCCTTCCCTTCTGTTTCTTAGTGTTAGGCTCTGACAGCATGATCCTATTTCACTGCATATCTCCAACAGTTCCTGTTATATTTATCACATTAACAACTGAAAAGAGAATCTTTTAACACAGTTGTGTTAAAGGCTTACAGTCTTCCTAGGAATTTCTGAAACTGAAGAATAAAGAAAAATAACGTTAAGTGTGACTAACGTACATACATGCATTTAAATAGAATAACACAAACTACTCTGGAATGGTCCTTGACTATGTTTAAAATAAAACAAGTACAAGTTCCTGAGTAATTTTTTCCCCACCCTGACCAAATAAAGGTCTTCCAGTGAAGTACCCTACAAACTTCCAGTACTTCTAAATAATCCAGTACTTCTAAATACTAGATGTATTCTGGGAAGATATCTTTATCTTTTAAATTATTTTTGCAGCCTGTTAGTGCAGTTTAGGCTCACTTACAGTCGCATAAAAATTAGAGCTGCACGTCCTTAGTATACAACCAGTTTCTCTCACAGTATATCCAAGATTCTATAACACTTTAAAGGTAGCTAATAATAATAATAATAATAATGCTCTTTTTGTCATGCCTTTAATCAGAAAAAAAAAAATCACAAAAAGTTGCAAATTCAAGTGGAATCCATATTAACGTCTTCTGCACACTGTCTTCTATTATTTAGCACATACTTTTTTACTCCCATGGGGCAAAACTGCCCTGGATGCAATTGAAGTTAATTTCACAGGGGAGAACATCCATTTCTGCACTGTCAACTTCAGGAGCACAGTTTCCTAATTTCTCGATGTTTTGATTTTGCAAGATTCTTTTAACACTAGCCTTAAAAATTTAATCCAGTCATGTAAAAACACATTGTCTTTCTGCCTTGGTGATCACATTGCCGTAACCAGTTCTTTCACAACAAAAGCAATCTCCATTGAAACTAGAAGTTTGCCTTCATGTCACACCTAAGAATTTCGAATAAGTAAGACATATACATTTTTCCCCAATCAACTGTATTAGAAATTCTTCAAAGTAAAATCTATCATGGGAGCAAATAAACAATAATTACTAACAGATCACAGAAATATATTTACCCTACACTTCCAAAGTGATCAAATCTACTTTTTGTAATGCTGTCATCTGTTGGAAACAAGTTTTATAGATTTAAATTGACAGTTACATGAAAAAAGATTTTAGTAACTATATATTTATTTCTGTATCATGTTTTTGTTACACAGCTTTTGCATTAACTTGTTATCACAGCATCTTAAAGATAATAGTATTGGATTCAGAAAATGAACCTGATAGCTATTCTGATTTGAATGGAAGCTCAACAATATCTAATACGATGCTAGCTTCATTCCTATCATGAAGAATAATCATGTTACTAATCAACCTAAATCCAAACTAGATTGAAATTTTTAGGTATAACACATGCCAAAGTACCACAAAAATAGAGTTCTCAGAATGAAAAAGGATAAGATCAAGTAGATAAGGTGAACTTTTTCTGGTATGAAAAACTATGTGAGCCTCTGAGCAGAGAAGAGCATCTTTAAATTCCCCTTCACAAATTTGAAATAATATTTTAGTAATAAGCTGGTCATTTTCCGAGGAAAATGAATAAGCTATTCTGTAGATTACTCCTGCATTTTCCTATCCAAGCAACGAAAATATTTGTGATAGTTGTATCAGCTGCCTTCATTATTGGTAAATCTCTAATGATCACTTCTTTTTCGTATTGATTTATAGGTCAAACAAAACTTATTCAGTTTGTAGGGAAGACTGAAAATTTATCTTATCCCAGTAAACTGTTGTGATACTAACTAACTAAATTCCCAAGTAATTAGTAAAATTGATGCAGAGTGAAATGCATTCATAAAGATGAATGGATATTTCTTTTATTCTTCAAACAAAATGAAGCTTAAAGTGGCAATAATAACTTAAACAGCATCATAACTGTGAAAAATGAAGGTCTGCAAACATATGTAATGTTACAACTGCTGTCAGCTGATGTAGCAAAAACCAGATGTGCAGGCTTATGCCTTAACAGATAGGAAGCCTTTCAGTTCCTTCAAAAGGTCAATTATGGCATTTGCGGGGCTAGGAAGGAATGCATAATTATGATTTACAGTAAGCAGAGAAGTTGCTCCATTCTAACAAGGAAAACTCATGTAGTAGAAGATTAAACTGATAGCTGTACTTGACATTATATTTTATTTTCTCATGTGGAATTTTTTATAATGTTTATTTGAATTACAAGGCAAGGACCAGTTCTGCAGTGACTCTGGAAGATGGTGGTCTGAGCTCTTCTCCTGGTTTTGCAATGAACATATGGCATAATAAAGCAAGTTATTTAACCTCTTCCAGCCTTTTTTTTTTTTTTTTTGTGGATCGGAGTCGTGACTCATAAGAAATGGAATGAGCACATTCCATTCCATTTCTCCTATGAAAGGGAATAAGCACATAACTTCAACCTTCGTGCAAAATGCCTTGCGAATTGACATAGCCAAATTCAGTCAGTGGATTATCAACTGGTTATCTTAGTTATTAACCAGATATAGACAATCTTGACTGTGCTTAGTGTTTAGTTTAGGATAAACACGTAGCATATGAAGAAGTTTAGCTTGATAAGAACTGTATACTAGCTACTGGGTAGTCTGCTATCATGTTTAAAAGACAAGCTTAAAAACCAAAGAGAAGCCATGTAGGAGGACTTTCTGGGGTTCTGTGAGATAGGTCTAAACATCAGAAGATTGGGTAAGCAACAACAAAAGTCAAAAAGTCTCGCTTGGGCCAAACCTACTCAACTTCTAAGATTTTTCCCATAGGAAAGGCAGATTCTTAGCCCTTCAAATTGCACATGACAGTAGTGTCACTTGAAAGAAACTCATGGCTCTAAAGATGTCTCAGTCATTTCTATGGTCAAACACAGAACAGAAGGATTTATTAGAGCTGTAATCTCATTATTTTAAGTGATTTATATAAACTAATTTGTTCAAAAATAAGAATATCCAATAAAAATGCCAAGAGCTGGTACTAAAACTCTGATATGACATTATTTTTATATGTATTACTAATTACATCAATATGCTTCCAAAAATAATCCTTTATTCAAGGAAAAGGCCTGTGGGATTGCCTTGGACACCAGCAACTGCTAGTCATCTTCTGTATGAGGAGAATCTAGGTTGCCGAGGTGTTGATTACAACTAAAGCTTATTTAAATTTGTCTTCCTTTGCATTGATTTCAAGAAAGCTTTGGGCTTACTTGGTAAGAAAAACAAAGCAAGCAGAAAACAAAAACTGATCCATCTTCTGCTGTTCTGAATCTATGCTTTCCTTTCCCCTGTTAGTGAGAAAACACAGAAACTGTTGGTTTCCTGCCCAGGATCTGCCCTGAAGAATGCTGTCTAAGATGTCAAATGGAACGACATGCAGCTTAAAACATACAAACTCTCCTTGCTCTACAGGCATGTTTGCTCACCGACCTTGAACTGCCTGAGATGCAAGCGCAGAGCTTCATCACAGCGTTTTTTCTCACCAATAGTCCATAGCGAGGAGCAGTTGGCTCACCTTTGCTGTCCTCTGCAGAAGAGCAACGTGGCATCCAGGTTATGTTGCAGCTGAACAACTAAACCTCCATTAAAAAAAAAAAAAAAAAAAAAGGCAGAATTCTTTGTGGGTGTCTTTGGTAACATGTTACATAAACCTGCCTCAAATGTGATTGAAGATAAAAAGCATTCCTAAGGCATTCCTTACCTAAGCAACGTGTATCTCCAGAGAGAGATACACAGTGAGAGAGAGCTACACAGATACATAGAAACCAGATACCTGGGTTTCCTTAACAAATGCTATCATCAACCATCCTGCATTGTATGTAGGAGATTATGGCACAGACCCCCCACTTCATCTGGATCAATTTGTGAAGAAGTGGTCACACAGAGGCAATGGGACAGCCAAATGTCTTCCAAAGACCAGTGACACTGCAGGCTTTCTGAGAGACTGGAAGATACTGGGGTACACAAGACTTACAGAAGTAGCCATTGCCAGGCTGACCTAGTGTAGCTGAAATCCTCAACTGGCTAACAAGGGCATGCCAGCTCAGGAAAATACCTCTCTAGTCTTGTTTATGAGGGGTATCAGCAGAGAGATATTGGAAACAGTATATGGAAAAAGGTCAGATTGAGATAATTTTTCTCCTAGCAAGGCCTGCCAGCTTCCTGCGGCATGAAGCTTGCAGCTCTCTCATATCAGTACCAGGTTTTCTTTGTCCCTGACATACCCTCTTTATCTAATCTCATTTCAAGTCTCTTGAATTCTACAACACATTGCAGCAAGGCAAAATGTCTCCTTTCCTGTTTTGTTTTGTATTTCTGCTTGTTCAGTCCTGCCATAGTGCATCTTCCCACGCCTGGGTTACATAAAAAAAAACAAAAAACAAAAAACAAAACAAACAAAAACTGCTTCCCTCCCCTCATCACCTTCCATCTGATCTTAGTTGTCAGATCCTTTCCCTGTCTGATTGCTTTTAGCCATTTCCCTCCTCCCCGGCACTTCTCGTTCTGCTGTGCTCTATTTTAGATGAGGTATCCAGGACCACGTAGCACACTCAGGATGTGAGTACACAGCGCATTATGCTAAGGCTTAGTTGTACTTTTTTATGTTGCCTTTTTATTTTCTCAAAAATTCTCATTTTCTGGGCATGAGTTTGTTTGAGAAAACAACGGTTCTGACAGAAAATAGAGTTCCTCCCTCTATTGAGGCTGTATTTGTTTTTTCCCCTCCGGCATTATTTCGCGTTTTATTAAGTGAGGAATCCATAGGCGAATGTTAAGTAGTCAGACTTCTCACATCACACAGAGTAAACTAATCTGGATGTCTCTCCAAAAAGGGCTTGCTATTACTTTTATCCCAGTGGGTTCAGCTACATTTTCAAGGATGCTCAGTTAGACCCATTTCAAATCATTGTACTAATAAAATCAGTAGTTACAAATGAATTCAAACATGAAGTGCTTAAATACATCTTGTTTTTCTAATAGTCGTCAGCACATTTCTCTCACTGATAAAGATCAACAATAGCAAAAATAGGTAAAATATTATACTTTTACATCTTTGATAATTTATTTTCTATATCTGAAAGTTTAGCTTATCTTTTGCCTTTAGATGTTTTCATGTTCTATATATGCAAACATTTACATAGCACAATTTGTCTCATATCTAATCATCAATAACCTATTTTCCTTTCAGTCCTCATTTCTTTGATCACCTTTTCTAACAGTGCTAAGAGATGTTCCACACCTTGAAACAGTTTCCCAGATTTCAGTGTACTTGACACATGGGATAGAAAATTAATGACATTTAAGGGTATGGAGCCAAAGTTCCATCATCCTGGGTTGATCTGACTAACCTCAAGGATACAACAAATACTTTTTTTCTGTTGAATTGTGCATTTACAAATTTAGCTTTTTGTTCTTCAAAGCCTACAAATTCTAAATGTACCAGAAAGAAATATTGATCAACAGAAAACAACCAGTATGATCCTTAATCTATAGAAAAAAATGGAGTAATTCCACTGGCACAGCAACAATAGCAAGAGATTTGTCCAATCATTTTTGATTTCATTAACAAATTTACTACTGAAATAAATATTTACTAGATGCAGTAAATAACTGTAACTTGGTATGTCTAGCTGCATATATATATATATATATAACCTGCCAGATCTACCAGGGATGTTTACATACTCATATATTATGAGAACATCTTGACTTTTTGTGGGTATTTTCCAAAATATCCCCATCTTTTAAAAATCTTTTAGTTACAATTTCAGTTGTGAATACCAAAACCTGAGTATCTGATTTGCCATTTTACAGGGCAGAGGATATTGCCTTTTAACCTTAATTTGCCTGATTGCCTGTATGGACAAAATATGTTTCCATAAATTCAGAAAACCAGCGATCAAAAGCTGAAGTGTTGCTCCCATACACTGCTCATTTATATTTCACACTCAGCTCAGTTTTGTAATGCTATAAATGCATTTCACAACATAGCAAGGAAAGTACTTGCCAAATCAAAAAATAGCATGCCATATTGAAATCATATTCTTTCCCAAAGCTGTATATTTCTTGCTTACTGTATTTGGCTATAGGGTTTGGGGAATGATTTTGGTTTATCTGAACACATTTATTATTAATTTCTTAAGCTGCAGGCTCAGAAATGCACATATGAACTTCTATTAATTCAGTGTGAGCTCTGAAAAGACTCAGCAAATGTGATGGCAGTATTATCTGACTTGTTCCTACAAGTTATTTACTCTTTGATCCTCCAATAAGCTGTTTTCAAAATGTAACAGTGCTTTATGACTATCTTTCCTATCTTATCATGATTCAAACCAGAATGAACATTTTCTGATCCACAAGTGAAACAGCAGGTTAGGCAAGACTGAATTTTACTTTAGCATTATCTCTCTCAGTGAACAAAAGTGACATTTTATCTGTGCTTTGTAAGGAACACTGTGTCAGCACAACAGCAGCACACAGGAGCGCACAGTCATTCTCTCGCACCGTCTGCTCACTGCTTACAAAATTAATGCCTCTACTGTGACATACAGGGTTTTTGTCAAATTGGGAAGATCCAAAGATTTGCATGTTTTAAAAGGGAGGAATCTCTTATAAAGAGAAGAATACAATCCAGTTCTTTTTCTGTATTCATCCACTCTGCATAAATGCAATGGAGGAAAAAGGTAGAACTATCCCCTACACTCCAGAGCTATTTTCAATTTTGATTCTCTGGAACTTGTCTGATTTTTGAAACTACATCCATTTGACCAAATACTTTTTTTCCAGTTGGTTGCAGGAGTATGATTTATATTTTGTTTTATTAATCGTATTTTGAGGTGGATAACACATGATGTACAGTTTGTGTCACAAAACCACTCCAAGTGTGGAGAGGTTACCAATTTTATCTGTCAAAAAAAATGCAACAAGCGCATAGACAGCACAAACATTCACCTAAGGGCACTCATTCTACAGTTTGTAATTATTCACGTGCTTCAACCCAGGCATTGCCTTACAGTCATCTTTTTCATGGGACTAATCACACAAAATATAAATAATAAAAATTAACTGTTAAAAGTAAGCCAATATTTCCCAGCCTTTGATACACTTAATGACATAGAGCTCAGAGTAGTAGTCAGGAATGGGCCTGTCTGAAACATCAAAATAGTTAGAAAATGAGAAACAAGTGAATGTTCTGATGACAATTTTTCAATTTATTTTTATTTTTGTATAGAAGGATAAATAGCAAGTTTTAGGACTATCTGCAGTGGCCTTGAAATGGCCACTGTGTAACAGATATGAAGAGACCAAAGGTGACTCCACTATTTAAACAGATCTGGCAGGTACACCCTGGAAATACTGCACAACAGCTATTTACCTAGCTATTTACCAATAATGACACAAAGCCTCACGTATGAATTAGTAATTAATAAAAAATGAAACAAACACAAAAACCCCAAACCACAAACATTGGTCTTGAGCATACAATTCATGTCTCAAAGCAGAGAAGCATACGACAAGCATCTGACCAAGCAGACAAGCATGCGACTAAGTTTTAAGCTAGTATAGTGTGTTGTTGTTTCCAAAACCCTTTCAACAATTTATCAACAAAGTTCCTTAAAAAAAAAAAACTCTTAAAAAAAACTAATATGACATGAGATACAATGAGCTTTTTCCTTAAATAGATTGATACCTATTAGAAAGATAGGAACAAAAGATAAGAATAAATGGCCAAATTGTAAGAAGGGAGAAAAATTATTAGTGGATACTGTAGTAGGACCTAAGTTGTTAAAGGTATTTGTATATGACCAGGAAAAAAAGGGTGAAGTAACAGCACTCATTGCTGATAATAAACCATTCATGGAACCAAATGTCAAAGAAGGAACTGCAGAATGACATCGTGGTACTGAGTCACTGGGTTAGAGAAAAGTAAAATAAAATTGAGTGCTATTTCTGCTTTAATTAGAGTAACATGGAAAAAGATCTTTCTTGCCCCAACCTATTTTTTTTTTTTTTAAGGTTTAAAACAAAAAGCTTTTTTCATTCAAAGCCTGATTCAACTGCTAGGCTGGTTGAACACAACCGTGATATCACGACACTGTGAACTTCCATCATGTGATGGTTTAGGGAATGAGTTGGGTAGATACTGATTTTGGGGCCTGTCTAATACCTGGATTAAAGCCTGGAGACTCGTGCTTCGAAGCAATTGTGCTTCTCAAAGGGCTTAGAAGGTACAGAAAATAGTTTCTGAACAATACAAAATGAAGTTAGATGTGAACAAAATTAATTCACTTCATTTGGCAGGCAAGTGAGGATTCCATTTTTCGTAAGGAATGAAAAGATAAAATGAAAAATATTGTGACAAAACATCTGAAGCTATCCAAATCAACACTAAGTCAGCAATTCTTTATTAGGTAACTGAATTCTCATTTTTAAAGCATTTGCTATCTCTGATTAGCAATTCAGTGTTATCATAAACAGCTTCTCTATCTCATTGGCTATGACTTTTATTATAGTTGAAGTAGATCATTAGCTAAAATCTTTGAATACTCACTAACAAGGCAAAACAATAATGGTTGGAATGAAATCACAGTAAGTACTCAAGGAGGCCATCTATGGCTTAGTGGATGATGCCGTGGGCCCAAGGCTACTAGAAGAGATCTTAAACACCACTCAGACATACCGTAGGATTCCTTACATGGGCAAATATCAAATACTATTTAGCAGGAAGCACTTAATTCACCTGGTCAATCCAGTCATTACAGAAAGCACAACAAAATCCATTTAACACTGAATGCTACAATACAAGAAAACACTGGTGCATACACAGCTACATTAACTGGTGATACAGGAAAACAGCAAAGCTTGTGCCTACTGATAGCCATTCTCAAAGGTGTGATATTTATGGAAATACTGAAGCCCACCTTACACTCCTTTGTTTCCAACTCCTCCTTAACCCACGTGCACGTTGTACTGTAAATCCACAGGATTCTATTGATTTTTTTTCTTGTACACTTATTTCATCTCAACTCCAATATTTCATTTGGACAGTTCAAAGCAAGCATCACACAGAAAATTCATTGGCTTTATAAGGACATGAACAGCTCTAGTAAGCTATGTGAATTAAAGGAAAAAGTCCATTTCAGCAACTAAAAATTTTAGTCCTTTTTCTATCCAGTAGAAGCATATTGTAGCTGTTGAACAAACATATTTAGACCCCAGCATCTACAGCATACAGATGAAATCTCTTAAAGGGTTTAGACGTGTACAACAAAACCTTGTGTCACTTCAAACTGCTCACTGTTTTTTGATAGGTAGAAAAGCACTTCTCTCACTACTAATGTGCATTTGATGATACATTGATGCTGACCTTCAATTTTTCATCAAAAAGCACGAATTTGAAATACTGGTCACATACAGAAGGTTCACGGCAGGCTTAAACCATCCTGTCAGAAGACTGCAAGTCCCACAAACATTACATCCTCTCACTGTTTCAGACTTTACAGTATCCTGCTCTGAACTAATAAATGTCAGGGCTCAAAATATTAATGCTCTTTATATTGATTAAAATGCTTGCATTTGACAAAACATTTGTACAAAAAGCACATATTTGTTGTAGAACGAAGGGTAGAACAATATTAGGAATACCTTTAATAAAGATGTACTTACCTAACCCTGATATGTTTTAAAACTCAGAACTGGAAGAAGAATATAGTCGTGACCAAACCTTCAATTTTATTAGATTGTTGCAGAATAAAATGTGAGAAATTTTAAAACAAAGTCTGAAGGCACGTGTACTTTTACATGTTGCCTGATCCTAAATTCTGCAATGAGAGTCAATGCTCCTGTACATTAAACGAGTCAAATTTTCCTAATTCAGCAGGAATATAATAAAACCTCAGCTTTCTCTTCAATACCGAGCAAGTGTAGCAATATATAAGGACAAGATGTACAAAGCAAATAAACATCAGCAGGACTTCTGGATTTACATGGCACTGGATTCGGCCTTGGTTTGTACAAGGGTAAGAAGAAAACATGTTCTCAGGTGCCATTAGCGTCTAAAAGAGATAAAAGCATCACAGAAGGTCACCTGGGTTGTTCAGCCCAGAGCAGAGCAGGCCGAGGGGAGGCCTCATGGTGGCCTGCAGCTCCCTCACGAGGGGAGCAGAGGGGCAGGCGCTGAGCTCTGCCCTCTGGGGACAGCGACAGGACCCGAGGGAACGGCATGGAGCTGGGACAGTGGAGGGTCAGGCTGAGGGTCAAGAAAAGATTCTGCACCCAGAGGGTGGTCGGGCACTGGGACAGGCTTCCCGAGGAGGCGGTCAAGGCACCGAGACTGCTGGAATTGAAGAAGCATTTGCACAACGCTCTCAGACATAGGGTTTGTTTTTCATGCGTAGACCCAGGGGTTGGACTGGATGATTGTCCTGGGTCCCTTCCAACTCAGGACAGCCTGTGCTAAGAACAATTATATGCTAAAGGAAAACGGTCCACTGCCAGCTGCTCTTTGTTTGCCCCGTATCAGTGTATCATACTGTTTTGTTAGTTTGTTTTGAAAGACTGCAGTTCTAAGAAAAAAAAATTGAGCTCCCACATTTCTGTGAGGAAGCTTCCATACCTGTTATTTGGTCTTTCAGACTCTGCAACTCCTTATGAACTACACCTGATTAACCCACATGTTTATGGAAAGAGACAAAAAGGGAGCAAGTATACAAGTATACCTACCATTCCAATGACTATTTAGCCTGCCATTTACGTAGAAAATTCTTAAGAACTGAAAACACAATAGCTGTAAATTCAATACCATGGAGTAGGAAAAAAAATATTAATGGTCAGGAATATTTTGAATTCTGTGTAATGTTGCTGTCCGCAAGCATCTAAGAAGAGAAAAACAGAGCCCACCCTACACATACCCTAACCTCCAAAGGCAAATCTGGGAGCTCTCAAACACGTGCAGGCTGACCACCCCCTTGAGATGATGTACTGCAGCATTTCTTCCAGAGATCACAGATGTGAAGAAGAAAAGGGGAGGCGAAGAGTACCTTTGTGTACAGAGAAGCTTAATAAGCTGTTATCTGCATTATCATTTTACTTAATGATTGCAGTAGAAAGTCATTTCAGTTCAATAAAGAAGTAAAGGAGGAAGACAAAATGAAAGACAGAAAAAACCTTTATAAACTTCAGGATAGACTTCAAAATCTGTCAATGATGACATCTGCCACAAAATGGGAAACTGGTGATTTAAGGAGAACAAGCTATATGCAGCTCTGGCAGCAGTAAGTCATTCCAGCTGGTCACAAAAAGCATTTTATTTCTGCACTCCACCCCTATTCCAGCCACACGCTCCTGCTCTGGCATCCATCAGGCCCCTTGCTGGGCTGCTGCAGTTAGTTAACAGATCACTACATCAGCCAGAAGAAAAGGCTTGTCTGCAGGGTTTGCAAGTTGAATTAGCTCAGCAAAGAGCTCAATGCACGTAGAAGCTGGTGCATATTGCAGCTGACAGCGAACACAAGGAATGGGAGGGAGAGGAGTGCGAGGATGTCACTCTGCTGCCACAGGGTATAGCTCGCTTCTGTGATGTCCACCAGCATCACAAGTCCTACAGACATGCCATCTTATAACACTGACATCATTCTAAAATCCACATTCCCTGTGCATTAAATCACAAAACACAAATACATCACGTGATGCTAGAAAAAAACTTTAAGTACATTTGCAAAAGTGAAATTATTTGGTACTTAAATGGAAGTGGCTTTCCAGGACTTTCAAATGCAGTTTAGCTTTTGTTGATGTGCACCAAATAATGTCAATGACTCTCCTAAAATTTTTAATAATAAGTCTATACATACTCCAACATGGGGAACTCTGCCATACCTCTTCAATTGGGTTGGCATATACTTACACAGAATGGTAAACTTTCACAAGTTATAAGCTCAGCACCAGTTCCACTGCTGTAATCAAAGAAAACAAAAGTGTAACAACAACCATTTTTCTTGATAGCCCTATCGTTTCTGTTGTTTTGGACCTTCATTTCTGTGCCACTGGCACTTCATTATCTGAATACCTGTAACTGCAATGACAATACAGTTATATCATGTTACTTTGATATAGATAACCTGTTTTTGTTATTATTGTTTCATATATATATATGTACACAATTTGCCTCCCCATCTCCCTTTTATGAATACACTGCTAATAGCAATAGTAGTATAAAATATAAGGTAAGTTCTTTTAACTTAAATAGCAGGAGGCACACAGCAACCTTAGAGAGCAAGTATCGTAGCATTTTTATGAATGAGTAAACAGAGTTTTAAAGAGCTCAGCTGATTTACTCAAAGCCACTCAAGTAAGTCTGCAGAAACGCTGAAAAGAGAATTGAGAAGCCCCGATGCCCTGATCTAATCACTGGACCACAGTCTTTCCTTCAGCAATGCGTCATTAAACTTCATTAAACACTGCCTTAGTACAGCAAGCTCATACAACCTTACTTCTTCCATCAGTGTTTACCAGTTTTTATAAAATAACTGTTACCACAAACTAATGTTACATTTGCTTCTGGAAACTTAGCTGTTGCAGAAAAATAAGCAAAACTGAAATAAGCAAAAACATTGAGGGGGGGGGAAAGACCCAACGTGCTGAAAAATGGACTCATTAATTCCTATTTCAAATTCTCTATCTTCTTTAGTGACTAAAATTAGCGTAATACGTAAAACTGATGTAGCTAAGCTGATCAGAGAAGAAACTAACCTTCGTTTAAACATCAAGGCATAACCCCATGAAAACGCATGGTTCCCTTTTAAAATATTGGATAACTTAATGTAAACTAAAAAGTAGCCCAGGAAAACTTGAACATTAATCATGGAAATGGGGTCTGCAGCCATTTCTCATCTCTCCATTTCCATTCAGCTTGCAAACAGCTATGTGCTGGGAACAGTGCTGACCTTCCACGAAGAAGTGAGCCTGTGTTTCACAGCATACCTACATCCATCAACTGCCAAAAAAGAGTGATTGTGCCAGGAACTGGTTGATAGGGAAAATTAAATATTGCCATGCAGAGCCTACAACTGAAAGGCAAGCCCTGCAACTGATAGGAGAGGCCAAGACGAGTGGAAGAGGTCAGAGGGAATCCCTGAATACAAACTGTACTACAGTCACCTTGCATCAAATAATTGGAATTAGTTAAGCAAAATCAGGTAATCTAAAATAGTAACTTATGGGGACAGATCAGATCATGAATATCATAAGAAATCCAAAATATTCTAAGTAAAAGACAACAACAAAAACTAACAAAAAACCACCAAACGTTGTGGTTTAACCTGGCAGGTAGCTAAGCACCACACAGCTGTTTGCTCACCCTCCTGTCTGGGATCACCCTGTAACTCCAGAAATATAAATGGGTTCTCCCCATAGCTGGATGGCATTACAGTACACTGTGCACCAGTGTCTATCAAAGCCTTACATTTCTGTGGGTCTGACATGCAAGGCCCTTGAATCCACACCGTCCAATAAACCAGACTGTCCCTTTCCTCCTGCTGGCTGGAGGAGGATCTCTTTAAGTCCTGGTCATAGCACTCATTGCTGCATCTGGGGGACTGCCCACTAGAAAATGGAGCAGCTATTTTCTCAGACAACCACCCAAAGTTGGTGGACCTCTTGGTAAAGCTTCTCCCAAGCATTCTCTTTGAGTTGGTGGACCTCTTGAGAAAGCTTCTCCTCAGCCAGGCTATTGGCCCTGCTATTGCAGCAGCAGAACAGCCAGGCGACAATATGCTCACCTGGACGATGACTGAAATCTTTTCACATATATTGTAGCTTATGCTGGTTTAGGCATCGGGTAGTTATTTATGTTTTTATCGTATCTTCTTCTCTGCCTTCCTGTTCAACTGATAGCCAGCCACTTTGGTGTAGCCTGCCTTGTCATCTTCCTCTGCTGTCTGAGAACAAGTACCTTTGCTTTCTAAATAACCTGACTCTCATCCATTGTTTCACCTTGCCTACACGGACAGCAGATACTGGCACAGTTTGGCTCCCTGGCCCAGCCTTGGGGTCTGTCACGCAGGTTGGAATGGCTGCAGGACCTGTCACAGGCAGGGGTTTTAACAGCCGCTAGGCCCGTCACAGGCAAGGGTTGGAGCATAGGCCAACACCCAGCATTTACAGCGATTTGTGTACCTTTGTAATTGTCAGGGTGATGACACACCTTTTTCAAGCATTCTGCCGTGTTTATTTATTTATTTATTATATTTTAGGGATTCTGCACTTGTTCAGGACTGAAGTTCCAAAGCACTGGAGGTGCCCACTGTTCTAGGTGCCTGCCTATACCCTCCCACACTCCCTGCCACTCCTAACTATCCTGCCTCAGGACAGATCTCTGGATGGCATTTTAACAATAGGAACATGCTGGTTTGAACATCCCATGGATATTCAAAGTTTTGAAGAGCTATCGTATCTAGCCTGGGGAAGGGGGAGGTGAAGGAGAGAGGGAGATTGAACAAGACAGTTTAATAGGACAGAAAAAAAAAAAAAAAAAAAAAAAAAAGAAAAAAAAAGAAAAAATAATCATGATGATACTACTACTACTACTATGTAGAAAATATGTATCCTCAATCCAAAACACAGCACCATGTCAGCTACACTAGGAAGAAAATGAACTCTATTGTAACTAAAACCAGGACACAAAAAAAAAAAAAACAAGGTGAAATACATTTGAAGTCAGAATAAGCAAAAAGGTAAAGATTTTCTATGATATTTTTGTGTGTATCGAGTGTCCTCAAATATTTTTGGAGATGTTCTTTGACTCAAACTATGTTTTTTCCAGTATCTTCATTTAAGCATCTGAAATGTAACAGCATCACAGTTTGACTCAGCAATCTAAAAAGTCCCAAAGGACAAGACACTGCAAAGCATTAAGTGAGGTAACAAGACAGGGAAATATAATTGAGTTACATATATTATTCTAGCGATGTTATTTTAAAGCGATAAAAATAAATCTAAATCCCTCACACTGGAAAATCAGGCCCAGAATGTTTAACAAGATACAGCACAATTGTTCTTCTATATAAAAGCATTGGCATCTTGCCAGACAGATGAATACCGAGCTTTCATTTGTTTTTCATTTTTGTTAACATGGCTGTTATTAAACCTGAATGAATTAAGCAATCAAAAGAGTAGAGTTATCCTTATCATTATCTTATTGTGTGATTTCATGCAAACTCCTAGGCTCTGTATTCAGTTATCCACTATTATCCAGGCACAGTGTAAGGCTCAATTTGACTAATATTTCTAATATTTTCTGCTACGCTTCAGGCATTTTATGCTTGAATAAAGGATGCAAAGAGTAACTACTTATCTGTGGAAATCTTTTCTGTTTCATCAATGTCTTCATTTCAATGCAATTTACTTAAAATGTAATTTTCACATATCACCTAAAAAAGCAATAATGAAATAAATTTTACCATGCACGATTTTATAGTGTTTCTACTTCTATTTACCCTAAAAGTACCTGAAATATCTGAGTTGCTAAATTATAGAGTAACGTAAAAGAGACTGAACTCTATGGTGGCTGGTAACAGTGGGGAAAAAAATCCTATTTTATCATTGCTTAAAAGATTTCAGACACAACTAAAAATACTAATAAGGAGATAGTACAGCTGTGTGTGAACTCAGATCAGAAAGAAGTTGAAGATACCGAGAACTTGGTGCTAAAAAAAAAGAAAAAAAAAAAAAAAAAAACTTAAGTGAACTCTTATTTCTGTTCTATAAAGTCAGTTCAGAGGATTGTCCACTCAGAGTATAAATTTTAAAGTAATAATGTCCAGTTACATTCCATTCATCTTATAGGGTACAGTTATAATTTAACACAGATTAACCCAAATGCTTCACAAAATGTTTCAAAGAGCACAAATCTCCTCTAGTACTACTGCACACACAATCCAAACACATTTTATAGCATGCTATAGTTCAGTTGTCACAGAATCACAGAATCATCTAGCTTGGAAGAGACCTCCAAGATCACCGAGTCCAACCTCTGACCTAACACTAACAAGCCCTCCACTAAACCATATCCCTAAGCTCTACATCTAAACGTCTTTTAAAGACCTCCAGGGATGGGGACTCAACCACTTCCCTGGGCAGCCTATTCCAGTGCCTAACAACCCTTTCTGTAAAGAAGTTCTTCCTAATATCCAACCTAAACCTCCCCTGGCACAACTTCAGCCCATTCCCCCTCGTCCTGTCACCAGGCACGTGGGAGAACAGACCAACCCCCACCTCGCTACAGCCTCCTTTCAGGTACCTGTAGAGTGTGATAAGGTCGCCCCTGAGCCTCCTCTTCTCCAGGCTAAATAGTCCCAGCTCCCTCAGCCGCTCCTCATAAGACTTGTTCTCCAGACCCTCACCAGCTTCGTAGCCCTTCTCTGGACTCGCTCAAGCACCTCCATGTCCTTCTGGTAGTGAGGGGCCCAGAACTGAACACAGTACTCGAGGTGCGGCCTCACCAGAGCCGAGTACAAGGGGACAATCACATCCCTGGACCTGCTGGCCACGCTGTTTCTTATGCAAGCCAGGATGCTGTTGGCCTTCTTGGCCGCCTGAGCACACTGCTGGCTCATATTCAGCCGACTATCAACCGATGAAAAGTAATACCACGCAGAATGAATTATGTACAAAATTTGAGCATAAATATTTTAAATATTAAATGTAGTCTATGACTGTCACAAAATTATTAACTACATATTTTTGCAAATAGAAAAAAAATCACACACAAAAAAAATCAAAACATTAATCAGCCAACCCCCTACCATTTGAATTCAGCGATACTAGAACAAAATATGCTACACTCCTAATGGTAAATGGAAATATCAACATTTGCTGAATCTTCTTTAAACACTGAAGCTAACTGTGAGTGGATCTGTTGGGATATTCTCTAATGGAATATCTTAATGAACAGAAAATGACTATTTGCTCAAACTTAAACATTTTACAGAATGCGCTGGTTTTGATAAGTTTGATAAGGCATACTATTTCTCAAGATCAGCACAAAGGTTCTAATGAGAAAAACAGTAGATAATACTGTAGAGAATATAGAAGTAGAGAATACCCCTCAGAACAGCTGATATACAGATTGTCATGAAGATGCTTTGGAAATAATTGAATGGGGAATAGAAGTATCAGTAACTTCATTTTCCCATATTTCAGGTGGGTACTACAATATCTAGTTGCTAATGTGGTTGATATTATTATTATTATTATTTAATTAGCTTTCCAGAAATGCTAATTCTTCCAGAAAAGTGTTGTTTCTGATCTGCTCTCAATAGAACTGTGGTGATTTTTTTTTTTTTCCTGGAGGAAAAGCCATATTCTACCTAGGTGGACTCTACCAGTGTTTGTGTTAAAATTAAATCCGTGGTACAGAGCTACGAAGACTAACATTTTCCCTCCAAATTGTAACTGACCACATAACTATCTGTAAACAGATAGCTGTCCATGCATAAGAGAACACACGCACGTGAACACCTATGCAGAATTACATTCCTATCAAAAAATGAAAATAATAATGAAATAATGAAAACTGAGAAGTTCAAAATAAATGCAAAATAGATCTCAAATGTTTTATTGGCTATGTTGTTTTAATTGCTGCATTTTGTGCGCAATAGGTTTTCCTAAGAAACCTGCTACTGTCAGCTTGAGACACCTAGAGAGAGCCAGTACAACAGCATGTTCAGAATATGCTTTGGTGCTCTGGAAGATCTCTTTTCACAACAGTTAGGATACGTAAAAGGAAATAACTGGTTTCCTTAAAACATTGCCCTGACGCACATTACAGAAATATGTCATTCATATATACGTATATCTTTTTTTTTTTTTTTTTTTTGGAAATGTATAATTAAAAGATCTAGTTTGGCCTGTAACACACATTTTACCTGTCCTAGAAAGCTCTTCATTGAAAAAAAGGAAATGACAGCATAAATCACCTCTATTTTCAAAGCATGTAGTGTGGTGAAATGTTTAAAAGGTATTTGCTACTGAACTTGCTGCTTGGCATTTTTTAAGGACATGTAGTACTAATTTGTGTTGGTCACATTAGCTGTTTCACACTACACTTCTGTACTATAATGAGTATTTTAAGCGTGATGTGAATACTAATAAAACCTCTCAATTTACGAAGTAATTATGACTTCAGCAATTGTCTTCATTTTATTCTGTATTTGAAATTCCTCTGTATGCATGAGTCTTTTGCTCATGAACACCGAGACAAGGCTAAGCATGAAGCAACAACTGATCTTCAAAAAACTGGGTTTTGGAAATGTTTTCTATCTAATTCAGAGAGATTCTTCCATTTATTTTGTTTCTCTGATTAATTAGTAAAGTCATAATAACAACTTTCCCAAGCAAAAACAAAGAAAAACAAACAAACAAAAACAGAACAAAACCCCAGCACCTTGCACCCTGGCCTATAAAACTCCATCTCTTATCCTTCAGTTGCTCAACTCTATAAACAGTTATGCTTACATTAGCTAGAGAGTTTAGAGACTTACTTTTATTTTAATCTCCAGATGGTACTTGCAGAAAGTGCAATAGTATAAATTGAAGTTCTTGTAATCTCATCTGGAAAATCGTGCTAAGAAGTACTACATAACACATTTTTGCAAGAGTTAACTAACTTGAAGCTATGCTTGTTGGTAGATAATAACTACAGGTTACTTATAAGTAGAGCCTTCTTGGTTAGTCTCTGCACAGAGATCTTGGTCAGATCACTCTTACACCTTTCCTCCCAAATGTAATCACATCTTTTAACAGTCATGTCAAAGACCAATATTTATACCTACTCTCAAAGGCAACACACACAGGATTCTGCAGGACATTAGGCCAGCAAGCCGTCTACAACACCAGATGGCAGGGGATGTCTTTAATGTTTTCCATCCCATCATCAGTCATCTCTGGCTGCTTTATATATGTATATTGGGCCTGATCCAAAGTTCATTGAAGGGTTTGAATTCACTCGGGCACGGTTTGTAGCAGACTGTACTTTCTTCTCAAATCTTCCCAGTGCTGCCATGAGCATGCAGGGATGCTCCAGCACAGCAGAGGACTGTCCTTGGGACAGCCAGAGCACCGAGCGGTGCAGAGACAGCAGCTGGGAGAAGCAGTAGGGGCCCTGCATTCTTGCAGCCACAGAAGAGCCCAGTTTGGTGAGCTCATGCTTCAAGTGTGCGGGTAAAGAAGTACAGTTCCCTTCACAAAATTCTCTGTGTTCTGTATACTTTGTAGGAAAGCAGATAATTGTATTGTGAAATTTTCTAAACTGTTTAAAGTCTGCAAATCTTTGGTTTCAAAGGTTAATGTGTGGTTTACATAATGCATAAACTGCTAGTTGTATTCAATTATTCCCTTCAAGAACTAAACACAGAAGAGTTTCTCTTTATATTAAAGGCAGAAATGGCATTTTATCAACCGTTGACAGGCTTGGGCTTTTGAAACATGACATCTATCAAGCCAAGTTCAGTTACACCCTTGCAAGGAGTCCTTGGTTATTTAATTCGGCCATCTAAGCCAGGAAGAACTTCTGAAGGACTGAGTTCCACTCTTTGTTCCTTTGCGCTACCCTCACATTGACTCCAGAGACCTGAAAATAGCCAAAGGCCAGGAATCTCAAGTCAAGGTCTCTCCTAGGGTAAGAACTAAGGGCAGGGGCAGTAGGGAAATATTAGGTCAACCCTGCAGTAGCTGAGGTGACACCTAGGCAGCCTAGTGAACCTTGTTTGTCCTTCCTCAAGTCACTTTCATGTTTCTAAGGTAACACAAATAGCAAAAGCCATGAAAACAGTCTCAAGGCGGTCAATATCTGTAACAGTCTTCCCCCTTAAATCCCTTAGTCTTCAACTCTTCTTTATAAAAGGGGACACTATTATACAAAAACTAGAGATAAATCCTGAAAAATGGTTCTATGCACAGAAAAAAAGAAACAAACAAAGAAACAAAGAAACAAACAAACAAAAAAAAAAACACCAAAAAGAAACAGAAGTTAAAAACAGGTTGAAAAGAATCCTCTAATTGCCTTGTGCCTCACAGGAATAAAAACAAACTTAAATTTCTTCTATTAAAAAATAGCGAAGAAAGCTTTTCTGACACCCAATGTGTTTACGAACAAAGTTGAGCTTTCAATCAAGAAAAATCAGTCCTGTACAGCACAAAAAGTTTTCAAATACCTTTTAATATTTTGAAAATTACCTTTTGATTATTTTGTGAAAACAACTGGTATTGAGTATAACTTATTTGCCAGGATGTTCATAACATCAGTTTTGAAATCCCTTTTGCAAAGGAAATTGGCTACCACAGAAACAATTAATGAAAGATACTTCCTTATAATAAATGAAATATTATATTGCAGAACAGTAGACTGTAGTATAATCATATGAAAAAGCATTAAAAACGTGACAAAGGCCAGTTTTTAAATTTGAAACTTGTTCTGAACTATAAAACTGTGAGGCTTCTTGATGCATAGATATCCTAAAATACCATACTTGTCACTAAGATGGTATTTGAAAGACAAAAGATAGCATAAGTGAGAAAAGATAGCTTTTTAAAATCAATTTAAATGAACCAGGAAAGCAATTACTGCAACAAAGGAATGACATGATAAAGTGCTGTCCTGTCCTCCTTATAAAGGTAATTACCTAAGCCCAGACAAACCTGAGCCAAGTTGAGAACTACAGATGAGATTTCAATCTTCTGCAAAAGCACCATGTGCTAATCAACAACATTTTGGTTTACTGCTGACTAAATTACTGTTTAGTCAAAGAAGACTAAAACTGAAGCTAACAGACAATGGTAGGCTAACCAGAAAAAAACAAATCACTTAAAAAAATAAAACAAACAAACACCACCACAGTGAGCAAGTCCAGAACTGGTAATTATTTTTTTTCTGCCATAAAAATTATTTCTTTCATTTCTCCCTGTTAGACCCTTCTTGGCTTGGACATCACCTAGCTAGCTAGTCCAAACACAGGCCTGCTGGAAGACGCTATTTGTACTGCAGATAAGCTGAGTATGCAACTTGCTGTTCAAAGGTTTCAAGAAAGCAAAGGTTAAACTTCTTTTTCTTGTCACAACGCCCTTTTTTACAGAAAAAAAAAATGAATTAACAGCACTACTAACACAGAAATAAGAATAGGCAAAGCACGTTTTACCCAGTACTTATTGATCTGTATTGTCATATTTCAAGGTACAATTCTTCCATCATGTTAATTAAGAAAAAATGTGAGTCAGAAAGGTTATTGATATAGGAATATAGAAGATGAGAAGAAATTAGCCATGAACCTGTGCCTGCATTGATCATTTTTATGTTTTACAGCAGGATTGTATGATAAGAACAGTGGATGAATGTCTCAGAAGAACCATATTAGCACAGCCATTTTTAGTGAAGCAAGTCAAAGAGGACTTCCAGCATCAAAAATAAATAAGCAGTGTATTTCATTAGCTAAGTGACACAATGCTTCTTTTTAATGATTGATTCCAGAGTCTACAAGTCATTGACATACACAGAACAGACTCATTTCTTTACTGAAACTGTGGGTTCATGTTTCCAGTCTTGAAGACGTGCTTCCATCACCATCAACAGTAGCTTGCTCACTGCTTTCTGTCTTTTGTCCTAACCAGTTCACATTGAGTTACCAAATTCAGCCATGGGAAAGCTCTGCATTTTAACTCATTAGATTTACCATGGTTTGACACAAAAATAAAGTTAACTTTTGATCAAAGTGTTATTTTTCAAAATATCAGAAATACCGAGATGACCTCTATAACTTTTGTCTATGGCGCACTATTTCCAAGTTCAGAAAATACTAGAAACTCTACAATCTCAGTATCAGTCACTTCTGCGTTAGTACAAATTATTGCCAGTAGTAGAAATTATACAGATTATTCTGGTTCTGCATGCCATCCTGAACACCATCAATTAATTACTCTGTGTATGATTTTCAGAAATAAAATCATACCAAATAACAAGTACTAAGAAAGCAACTTGTCCTTTGTCAATGACTACAGACGCAAGAAACAAGCCTTGAAGACAAGCAATTTGAGCATTTCTGATAGTGACACAGGATTGTGAACAGAGTGCAATCTTCCTATTACACACGTGAAAATAGCAACAAGCATAGAGCTTGTCAGTAGCCCAGAAGCAGCGTGAAAGAGGCCAAATGGAAAAAGATGAAAAATAAACAAGGAGGTGAAAAGGAGGTGAAAACTGAAGTAAAGTCAAAACATAATTCATACTGTAATGGTAAGAGGAAAATAATGAGATGAGAGTGAGATTTCACCTAGGGAACAAAATTATCAGCTTGACTGTAAACACTCAAAATGTTGAATTGATTTAAATAGCTCTTCCAAAATGCATTTGGATGTCTTAAGAGAGAGCACTGTGCAGTAGCTTTTGTTCACATCCCATCATCTTTAGAGTGAGGAACAAAAGTACCTTTGGAGTTGATTTGGACACTGGGATGCTTGTTAGAGAAAAGTTGTTAGCTTGCTTATAATTGGCTTTGTATTGAAAATGCACTATTGAATGACAAGTTCTACCCAAATTTGTAGCCTCATATTAGATTCATTACAATTATTTTAAGTTTTTAAACACTGTCAGGATTGTGTTTCTCTACCCCTCTTTCAATTTTTAAATATTGCTTCTGCAATCAATGGAATCTTCAGGTCTGGGCTTTACCCAGGTAGTGTGGCAGCAAATAGCCACCAAAAAAAAAAATCGCAATTGTTTACTAATGAAAGCTGGTGCTGCAGAACAAGTCTGCAGAAGCCTGCTAATTAACTAGTACGATGGTGTGTTCTTTAAGGTGTAAAGAACATATTTTGGGTTTTTTCCTCCTACTTAAGAAAAAAGAGATAAATGAGAAAACTTTTGCCCTGCTTCCCTGTGCAGTGGCAGAGAGGAGGAGTTTCATGGCATCATTAAACTTGTGACATTATCATCAGAACTATTTTTGGAGGACAGTTTGAACAAATTTCACATGCCAATTTGGAATGTGTAGTAGCTTCATGTTTCTAAGATGAATCTGTTTTTATATGCCTTATTTTTAAGTATCTTTTCAAAAGGTGAGAGGAAACATTCACACACATGGCTACATATGACTTGCCGTTACCAATCCAAAGCCTCAACTGGACCCACACCTTGATTTCACGCTCAAGTTGCGTGTGCTGCAAAGAACAAAGAAGCACTAACAGTGAGAAGTGGTCGCCTTCCCAAACTGTTTTCCAAGAAGTCAACATATGTATATATATATATACTGTGAGTTGTTCAGGTTTTAGTGACATCTCAATTCACCGCATCAAATTCCTCAAAAATCACATTGTCACAAGCTTGGCACATCTAAGAGATTCCTTGGTTCACTTCCTTTTCTTTTCAGGAGGAAAAGCTATACCATTTTTTTCACTCTAGGCTGTTAGTTACAAAATCATTTTTGCAAAGCTGTCTGTAAGCATTCCTCCCTCCAGAGAAATCAATTTGCATTTCTAAAATAAAATAAGAAGTAAAAACCTCTTTGAAATTCACTTAATCTCCTTCACAAATAGCTAAAGTTGCTATATGATTATTATTATTACTACTACTACTTCAAACAGAAAGATCAGTGCTTGAAGTATAGGAGTATTAGTAAATGACTACATTATTACACCAAAACTATTTCCTTATGAAGATTAAACTGCAATTTTCTTTACTTCCCTAAATCACTTCTCACAAGTGTTCTACTTGATTGTTCAGATGATTTTCTGCTCACAGTTGAGCTTCCCTATGGGATTAGAAGTGTTTTATGTCCACATGGTGAGTTTGAGGTAGATCCCTCATCTGAAGCAAATAGGTGTAACTCTGTGAACCAATAGTGAACTCAGCCTTGCACTAGCAGGAAGCCTTGTTTTTCCTTATTGTGCCTGTTTTTGAATGGGAAAGATCAGCTTATCACCTAGAAATAAAAATGCCTTTCTAACTCCAATAGCGGTCTTCTCTTTGGACTTATCAGAGTATACCCTGATTCCATGTGTATTTTTGCCATTATGAGAAGGGGTCACTTATACCTCCAAACCATCTTTGCTGTCTAGAGGCAGAAAATGTTGTTATAGGGACATTTTATTCTTGAAGATCATCCAGTAAGCATTATATAACACACCAAACTAATGATGTAATTTGGCAATAGTTGAAAATACACATCTGTGTAGACCTATGTATACTGAAACCCACAAACATCTCTATAGAACTTAGATCTCCCAGCTGCTTCATGGGCTTGGGCAAATGAATCAGGACTTGTTTCCCAGAAATGCCATGGGGTCCCAGTTCTGTGCAAAACCTGAAGGAGCTTTAATGTTTATTTTATTTTTTGATTTGAGGCTCCTCAATCTCTTCACACCTCAATTTTCCAAAAAAATTGCCTAAGAGAAATTTCCTTATCCCTGAAGACATTTCAAGTTACATAGATGGCATACATCATAGATGACATACAGATCTTGTATAGTTTTGTGAGCTGCACTCAGAAAAAGTCTAAAAATATAATTTTCAAACTCTTTTCCTTATTCCCCCTTCACCCCCCCAAAGGAAAAAAACAAACAAACAAAAAACAGAACACAGAATGTTAAACATACAACTTTGTAGACTTTAAAAAGGAGAGAATACATTTACTCTTTTTTTTTTTTTTTTTTAACTCAGAAATAATATCAGTAAAGTTATGCTATTGGCACCAGAAGAGAAAGAGAAAGTAACATTAATGTGACATAAGTCAAAGTGTTAAAAGAGTGGTTAAAAAAATAAAGTACAGTTGAACAACTGGTTTCAAGAAATGGACTGAATACTGATGTTTAAATGCTATGATATACTTGGATAAGTTGTTATTCTAAAAATGAGAGGTGTAAAGGAACGAGCAAGAATACAAACATTAAGAATAAATCCAGACATGCCATGTGAAATTAAAAGTCCTAAGTGAGAAGAAACCAAATAAAATTTGATGGACGGATGACTAGTTATGCAAAGGTCAAGAAAAAACCCGAGGAGTTTAAGAAGAGAGGAAGACTGTTTCATGCGTTGTATATTCAATTGATGAGAAGACAGAAGAGAACATTCTCTGACCATGAACAAAGAGAGAGAGAAACAGGCCAGCTGAAATTGCAAAAAATGATTTGCATAAAAGAATCAAAATCAGTTTTGGAGGCTTTTCAGCGTACATCTTAAAAGGATCATTTTTTAGCTGGTCTTCCTCTGCCCCCAACCCATTTAAGCACACTTTATCCCAGTATTCAACTAGCTAAAATCAGTGATTTAGGAACTTCAGTCTCAAGCGACCAAACTGCACGTGAGAGTCTGATGGCCGATTTTCTCAAGCTGGGTGCCATACCTCTTGCAGGATTTCATCACTGTTTTTTTCTGATCATGTGGTTGGATATCCTTGAGGAAGTACTGGAAATATGGCAAACTTACTATTCTCCTTTCCTCTGTAAGGGCAGATATTGATCCATGCCAGAAACAGGATACCAAGTGAGGTGGACTTTTGACTTAAGTAAAGGAATTCCTTCAAATCCTATCAAGGACAGAAAAGCTTAACAATTTCCCCCTGAGATCCCAAGTCATCTCTGCTTTGCTTTCCTGGCAACACAAAGAAAATCAAAAGGAAACCATATGGACAGGTTTCCTAAAAATAAAAGTAGTACTTAGCAAGTTTAGGTCCACTGTAACTGCTAATACAAACAGAAATAGTAGAAAGTGGAAAAAAATAGAATGTATTAAAGACTATGTGGGTCTGAGGCTGACAGAACATCTATTAATGGGACACCTATCTGTATGCTTTTCATTTCAATGCCCCTCTCTGTTCCTTCCTGACATTAATAAACAAGCCAGAAATACATCCTGTGTGAGAAGTTCATACTAATAACAAACTGTTCCTCCAGAAATAAATAAAATAATATAAAAAAGTTACATCATTTAGTTAAATTCAGAGGACAAGGCCAAGTTCCTCTTGAGAAAAAAATAATAAAAAAAAAGTCAACATTTGGAATAAACTTCATTCAATGTAGTTTTTAGGATCCTTGACTTCTGAAGATTTACGGTCTCATTGGGTTTTGATAAATAAACCGAAAGGGTGCTAATTTTACACACACACAGTTCCTTAATCCTGAATAACTCAATCTTTTGTCTTTCTTTTTGACAGAAGGAAAATATCAGCGCTACCCAGAGCACACTTGCTATTTTTACTACCGTTTATTTCTGAAATAACACAGAATCACAGAATCGTCTAGGTTGGGAGAGATCTCCAAGATCGCCAAGTCCAACCTCTGACCTAACACTAACAAGTCCTCCACTAAACCATATCCCTAAGCTCTATATCTAAATGTGTTTTAAAGACCTCCAGGGATGGTGACTCAACCACTTCCCTGGGCAGCCTATCAGTAAAGAAGTTTTTCCTAATATCCAACCTAAAACATATTAACATAACATTAAGTTTTGTCAATAGAAATGAGCAGCAACCATCAGAGCCTCATAGCAGTCATTCCACAGGGCCGCGGTGAACAGCCAACACAAACATTATAGCAAAACTAGGTTCTCTCTTTCAATAGCTCTTTGTTTTCTCAAACACAGCTTCCAGAGTCCGTGCATTTTTTCAAGACAGTCATTTAGAAAAAAACAGATGAATATAATTACATTCTGGATTGGTGTACATCAGGAATTGTCTCTCCAAAAAGAAAAGTGACAATCCAGTGTCAAAATGCCATTGAATAAAAAGTCATTTTGGCTTGGCAGAGCTTCCAGACTGAGGGCCTCATTCATTAATTTGTCTCTCTAAAGCTGCGCATATAGAGCTTGCCTTAGCAGGGAACCTCAGAGAAAAGCCACACATACCTCATATATCTCAAAATAGTATCTGACAACAGGAATCTTGAGTATAAATCTGTGACACAGCAACACAGGACTTTGATGGTGGTTCACTTAAATAATTCATCTGACTCCTTGTTCAGGTTCAGCAGCATGATGTTGGAGTGAAGGAGAGATGGAGTAAACAAATACCCCCATAAGAGCATCTTCCTTCAATATTTTATAGTCTTGCAGAAATGAAAACTTTTGAATGGAAAGAGGTGGGAGCAGCACTGGAATGGCAATATCAAAATGTCTGGGACGGCAAAGATATACCAAGATGAAATGAGAAAAAGCTTGCAGAATAGGCTCTAAGTTATTTTAATGACTTCAGGGAATTCTACTCTTTAGTCACCTATCAATGCCTAGGTAAGGAAAGAAGAAATCTGTTTTAACCTGTTATTCACAGTCCCAATGCTACACCTTGTATGACATCTGCCAGCAACCTTTGCAATCATAATGTTTGAAAGACTGGTTTGAGCTGTTATTCCTTATTCTAGAAAGAAAAGAAGGGAGAAAAAAAAAAAAATTCAGGATAAAAGATAATTAAAGCAACTACCAGAAAACCAACCAACAAACAAAAACATGCTGATAAAGGTGAGAGAATTTCCCTGCTAAAAACTGTGAGAAAATATTTCTAATCTTGCAAGAAAAAAGTACTATGGAAAGTAGATTGCACTTCAGTGCTCTGGTAAGACTGATCGAGTTCATTTTGATGGACATCACAATGTTCCTTAGAAGCAAGTTAACTAAGCACTGTTTAAGTACCTTTCATTTTAATAACATTCTGACAGAAACATTAATAGCTAACTACAATTATTATTATAACATTACGGAGCAAAATAGAAGTAAAATAGTAGAGAAATAAGGAAGGCTATTACTTAAAAGACTTAAGATGCATGATCTAATTTAGGATGTTTTTTGTTGTTGTTGTTGCAAAAAAGTACAAGCTCTTTAATTTTAATATTGAACAGGATGTATGTATTTTAGAAATAGTCACCTTCAGCATTCTAAGCATTACAACAGACACTCGACATTGATCATCCTCACAAAATATACACAGCTAAAGAGATAATTTTTGGCATAATTGCACTGGCTCAAGAGATGTCTGTATTTGGATCTAAGTGACATGCCTCAACTCGTCCCCCAGAAGTCGAAGCATAGATATGATGGAGATCTAAATAATTAATAGTACCCTTGCATGTACAAATGCTTAATTACTAAAAACACCATCCCAATTTATTCTTTTACCTGCTAAACAGAACATTTTAGGATTTAGACTAATAGGCAGCCAAACTCTTTCTCACCACTTGCTCTT
Source organism: Nettapus auritus (assembly GCA_011076525.1). Lineage (NCBI taxonomy): Eukaryota > Metazoa > Chordata > Aves > Anseriformes > Anatidae > Nettapus > Nettapus auritus. Next base: position 54,955,222 of record CM021769.1, on the reverse strand, counting down.
GGAAAAACACACTCATCTCTTCCAGCATCACTCAAAGCTCTTTCTATTTATAACATTCAGCTGCCTGCACAGATAACTCACTCTCTCTCTCCCCCGATGTCCCTTCTAAATATTACTAAATATGTTTTTTAAGCAGTTTATTTTATTTTTTAAATCAGATTAACTGAGGACATAGCATATAAAGAAATATTAAAAAGGTCTAGCGAAAGATGAAACTAGTAGAGTTTCTGTGTATTCATGGTGGTATAACAGAATCCCAAGTGTGTTGTTTTTTTCTCTATTAAGACAGAAGAAACTGAAACTGATTCTAAGCAATAGCTTATAGACTATTGTACTGACATCATTTGTTTCCTCATTGCATGCTGTCTAGCCAGAGCTGTCAAGCTTTACAGTAAATAGCCTTCAAATATCGAATACAAATGTATTCTACATTGCCTGAAGAGCACTCTTCATTACTCAGAATCATAGAACGGCCTGGGTTGAAAAGTACCTTAAAGATCATCTAGTTTCAAACTCCCTGCTCTGGGTAAGGTTTCCAACCACTAGAGCAAGCTGCCCAAACCCCATCCAGCCTGGCCTTGAATGCTTCCAGGGATGGGGCATCCGCAGCCTCCCTGGGCAACCTGTTCCAGTGCCTCACCGCTCTCAGAGTGAAAAACTTGCTCCTAATTTCTAATCTAAGTTAGAACTCACCAAACATATTTGATGTATTAATAAATTACCAAAGTTATAAATACATCCACTCTGTTTATTAGACTCACAAACTTCTTTTTTTTTTTTTAAGTCAGTGCTACAAAACATTTTATTATATTAGCATACAAAGATATATCCTTACACTAAAATTTTTAAGGAAACCTTAAATTGACAGTGACCTCCCTGATCTGTGCTGTCATCTTGCATCCTTATAGCATACTGGACACCCATTTGTCAACATAAACTCATTGTTTAAAGAATAAACGAAAGAAAAACCATATAGCCTCACTTCTGCTAAAAAGACACAGGTGTTTCATGGCTATAGTCAGCTTTTCCAGGCTTCAGATAGCGTGCTACAAGATTGCTCGGGCCTGATTCTTGCTCTCTCTTTTTTTTTTTTTTTGAGCTTGGTTATTGAGTCTATACTGATGTTTTGTAAATGTTGAATTCACCTTTCAACAAATTCAAAGTTCCTGGAATACCTGTGAGGGTAACATTCTTTATTTAGACATATTTCATCTATTGCTACTCAGAGAGAATTTGTGAAATAAAACCTGTGATTATAAATCATTAAAATATCTTTACTTCGAGTTAGTTAACCTACCCCACCCTATTAACTAAAAGTAAATAGCTCATTATAGCAAGGAAGAGCACAGAAGAGAAATGATGCCTCTGGGAAAAATTAAGTTTCTATATTCAGCTTAGCTTCCATTTATTGTAGCTATGCGAGGATCAAAGTCATGACCCCGGGGACAGAGGTCAATGCCTCAGTACATTCAGCTTCTATATGATCTCTGAATTATTCAGTAGCTACAGGCTTATTTTATACATTATTAATGAACTTTTTGGTACAGAGGGCAGTACCAAAATGAACTACCTTCCACATGTACCTCTTGTACACCTTAAGGTTGAATAGCAAGACTGACTCTCGTCAGACAGAGCTAACTAAAGCGTTAGCTCTCCTGAGAGCATTCTACACATTGTCTCAAGTTCCAGCCTCCATAAATACATGAAGAGAGATGCTTTTCACCCTCATTTCCCTTCTCCTGCAATCCCTACACAAGATACCTGTTTTGTTTTGAAAGTGAGAACATTACTGAACAATAACACAGACATAACATTTGTTTCCAAGATGAAGTTTGAATTCAATACATAGGTGAAAAAGATCGGTAGCAATTATGTTATCCATAAATAATGAAGTCCGTAGTGCTGCATTGAGGGTAAGAGACTAATAGTGTTCCTGCTCTATTTCTGATGTCATTATGTTGCTTGATGGCTTTCAGTGAAGCAGTGGTTTGCTGTGGCAGAAGTAGGAGGATTGTTTCAGAATATTGATCTTCAAAACAAGATCTCAGCTGCTTCTTGAAATCGAGGAAAACAACACTCGACCTCTTATTGTGCAAGAGGAAATGGAAGAAAAAAAATAGGACCTAAGCTTTTGCAATCGTTTGTTACAATTGTTTATTTTACAAACACTTGCATAGTTTCAAAAAATTAGGTTAGTGGAAGTGTTTCAAGCTGTGATTCTACAACAGGCTGCAGCTTCGTCCAGAATTGATTTTGATGTACAGACCTTCAATTGCACTGCAATTGTTAGACATGGTTTTCTGTGTCTGGTGTATTTTCACTTGTTTTTCCTACATAGTCCTATTTTTCCTGTATAGTCCTCCTAGGAGTAAAGCAAATCAGCAGTGGGGTTCAGATGACTCCTACAGGAAACTATAGCTTAGTTATCCAGTTCTCTGGACATTGCACCGCAAACAAAGCACTTCTCAGAATTTAAATAAAGGGAAGGAGAAAATTTGATTCAGAAACTAGAACTTGGTAAACTTTAGAAATTGGAAATACTAGCTTAGGAGGATTCTTCTGATGTTCCTGATGTTCCAGCAGAGATAGAAATATTTTGTCAAGCATAGTTAAGCAGGAATTATGTTCATAAAGGGCTTTACAACCAGAAGAAACTCACATATAATGTGTAGGTTCTGGATTTTTCATGTGGTAGAATTATCATTAAACAGCTCAACTGTTAACAGGAAACGCTCCATTTAAAAAAGAGGGGCCTACCACTCTGCCTTCTGCTTTCAGCTGATATCATAAATAATGTAACTTCATTCTTATGAGGTGAGACTGCAATTTGTCCAGTGTGAGCTCTTCCGAGGGGGTGGTATAGCAAGCTGTCTAGACAGGTTACTTAGAGGGCTGTTACTTACAGAGATCATAGAGAGCACTCAGTTACGTCTGCTGCTCCCTCTTATAACCATTTTAGAAATGAAAAGAGGGGGTGGTAGCTGCAGGGAAGTTTGGTCATCTACCACTGCTTTATCAATTCCCAAAGGCTACTCAGTCTTCTGACTTTACTGAAATACACAGTTACTGCATATGCACCTACTACACTGATGGTCGTGGTTGCCCAACTACTGACTACTGAAAGTACTTACTGATTTCTATCTTCTCTACCCACTAACTCCCATTTTTCTTTTCTTGAGGACCCTATTAACCTGTTATCTTGTGCTATAAGAATCATTCCAAGCATTTTGCAGGAATATGTCCTTCGTGTTCAAGAGTAACCCTTGTCAGTCACTGCAATTTGGATATCTGGCTTTGATCCTCTGATGTTCGCATTAAGTATTTAGGGGATTGCTAACCCAAGCAGGCTAACTGTGGAAATAACTTACGTAAAATAGCATTTTTATCTGAAAAATGTGAGATGTGTTTCCCAAAACACTCATCAGTAGGAGGATCACAGAAAAAGGTTGTACTGAGCCTGGACGTTTAATTCCTTCTTGTGAGAATAGATCTGCCACAAGTCAAAGCCATGTCATTTATGACATTTCTCATTTCAGGAGGGTCTGAGGGCTGTACTCTGACCCCAGTTATGCTCAGGTGCTGATATTTAAAAAAATAAAAATATTTATTCACGAGAAAGCTATACAAAACCACATTCTGGCACACAGTAGAAGGTAAGTCAAGAAATGTTTGAGAAGGTTTTTTGTCTTGCAGTCATAAAGCAAAAATCAGGAGATAAGGCCATTATTGTAGGTTGGATGTTTCCAGTCACTTCCACAATAGTAAGATGAAACAGAACAGCACCTATCAGTGATAAGGTTTAAGCCTGAACAAATATTTATAGCTGGAATATTGAGGTTGGCTTTGCTTCCTGTGAGAACTCTGAACTGCAAATACAAAAGGCCCTGAAGGAACTTCTGCCCTGGCAGATACAGAGATCTAGTTCTATGTTTCTTTAGCTTAAATAACCTTCAGTTGCCCATTGGTCAAGAAAAATTGCTCCATTTGTAACAAGGGTATTCATGTTATGTATTAAAAATAAAGTTATTTGAAGTTTTTTTTAAAGGTACATAACAAAAATTCACTTTATTTTCTTAAGGATTGCTTGACTTCTTTAAAATCCTTCTTAAGGATTGCTTCAACTTCAACATTATCTTCTATGTTTACAGGTCCATCTGCTGCATCCAAGCTTTCACTCAGTCTTCAGCTCACCTTAGTGCCATGGCAATCAGTTGACACTGGCCTTTCACACGGTCACTCAACATTTTGTTAAAGAAAGTCAGTCACTTGTTTTAAAATTCTGTCTTTTGAAACAGTCTCGATATTACGCTATTAGTCAAACCATGAAGATGGCCCCTGTGGAGAAATCATGACACAAAGGTTGGCACTGTCCCTCACATTCTAGGGTGTTACTCTGGGACATATTGACATGATTGACGTACTCGCAGATCCCAAATAAATATGCCTCTGGATTGGTACCTGCATCATTGATGAAGATAGTGATAATAAGAAAGTTAAGCTTATTTATATATTTATTTAAGAAGAGTTGCATAGGAAAACAATTGAACATTTATATCCCATTGATAAAGGTTTGGTTAAAGCAGGAACAAAAGTTCAGAAGTTTGTGTCCCAGTAACTCTGAGAAACATCAGGTCTAATGACAATTCCATTTCCTGTTTGTAGAACATAATACTATTTCAGGATACCACCTAACTTTGTCAGAGTACTTGCTTTTCTGCGTTAGCACTGCTGGGTGTCATGTTCGTAATTAAACAATTGGCATGCTACAGGAGAAGGCTTTCTCTGAAGCAACCATGTTCCTATATTGAATTCTGTTCTGTATACAAATAGTCAAGGCACAAGCTTGATAAATTAGTTTTCAACAACTCATAAAACATATGAGCAGAATAAAAATATTCTAATGCTTCTTCTAGGTTTACACCGAGTTCTAATGTTTTCTACCTTATGCTATCATTTGTTGGTGCTTGATATGATTTTAGAACAGAGTTCTTCAAATCCTTTTCAAAAATACTTCCTTTCTTAAAAAGCATAGAGACTGAGTGGAAGATCTGGAATCTTTAGGGAGTAGAATACTGTGGTACACAGGAGCCAGCACCAGCAAAACCAGGTGCTACACCCTGATGTATGATGCATGGTCATGTCTTGGAAGATTTTTATACTATTGTCGCTGCCTGAGAAAAATGCTTCTATTGCTCAAAGGTTTCATTCTGAATATGAGACAGCACTGCTAAGAAAACAGATGATTTTTGAAGAAATCAGGTTCATTTTAATACAAGTGAAAGCTTTTTTTAAATAGCTATGGGTGAGCAAGTAGAAGTTCCTTTTAAGATATGACATGTGGAATCCCAAAGCAACATGGTCACTATTTCATTCAGAATTCGGCCAACCCAATGCAAGACTGAACTATGGATGACTTGCTTGCTTCAAACACTGGCAAAGTATATCAAGCAAAATTTTCAAGGAATGAGAAACTGCATTAGTACTTCATTCCAGGGACCACGACCATTCATCCAAATCAGAAATACAAAGCATCAGCATTTACTTCATTCTTCCCATGATACAGAAAAAAAAATCCCCCTAACACATTGACAACACATTTATACAAGATGATCAATGTCATGCCAGCCCAAGTAAAGCATTTGCAACAAATAATTGCAGTAAGTAATTCCTTGAGCAAGTATCTTATTTCCAACATAAGACTCCTACAGGGAGGTTTGCTTTTTCCCCTTTCTCTCCTGCAGATGTGTTACCATCCCACTAAAAATACATGACTCAAACTGAATATTTATTTTTGAATTGATTGACAAGATAGGCTAGAACAGATTACTTGGACTTTCCAGTAATGTAACAAAGCACATCACCTACTGCAGGCACAAGTTCCTTAATGACAGTTTGGGGTAGGAGAGGTAATTTTCAAGTTACATTGCAGGATCCCAGGGAACAGACAATCATGATTCCTGAAGAGCAAAGACCTGTTTACATAAAATCCCCAGATTCCATAAGCATTTCTACTATGAAAAAAATCAATATAGGGAATATAGTCAAGTTGTTCAAAAAACAAACAAACAATTTCTAGTAAGGAAAGTACAAGCTATTTTTTCTTGGAGGAGAACAGATAGCATGACATTTGTCCATTCTGAAGTACAAGAACTGAATTTAAGGACCAGCTGTTCCAGAAGTTCTTCAGAGTTGAAAATGCCAAAGTTAATTCCATATTCACCTACTTGAGCTGAGTGGAAGTTGCCGTCTTCCAGATCTTGCAGGCTATCCTGCCACAGGACAAGCATCACATTCAGATATTACCTATTTCTCTTGCTTACATTTTGTTCCAGTGATAATAAAAACATGAAAATATCAGATTATCCCTCAGGAGCAGTGCAAGTCCTAATACATGCAGTCACAATGGTCATGGAAGAGCCCTACAGCATGCACATTTACCACTTTACACGCCCTGATGTGATCAAAAAGCAAGAGGAAAGCAGAAGAGGCACAACAGTAAGCACTAGAGGGCACACTGTGCCAAGTGTAATGCCAGCACAGCTCCTCAGGCTGCTCTGATTTATATTAAGATCCACGTTAGTTCCCACATAGAGATTGCCATCCAGGTAACACAAGGTAACTGCCTCTTGGGCTCTTCTAGTGGTACCTTGTACATGGGAGTGCTAAGATGTATGCAAACAAACACCGTTTTCAGCATGTTCTACCCTTTATCTCAAGTAAAAGTGACTTCAGATTGCATACATGTGACAGCAAAGACTACCGTGTTGCTCATGTGGTCTTATAGTCCGCTCACGTTACAGGCGTCAATGAACACAGCTGAGCAAACAGTTTTTATAAAGGCAGGCTTACCAGCTGCTGCGCAATGCCAGCAGTGAGGTTGAAAACCATGATAATCGGCACATAAATCACTCAATTTGCCTTCCTTAAAGTCTGACTTGGAATCCTCTTTGCTCTCAATTTCATCTGAAGAAAGTTTATCCAGTTCAATTAGCACCACTGACATGGTGAGACAGTCTCAGTGTAACTCAGTAAAAACCCAAGTCAATAAAAGAACAAACCACCTTAACTTCAGATTATTTGCTGTCTTGGGAAAAAATAGGTACCTATCATAAACATATTTCCCCAAGCCGTGCTCGTGCAAAATGCTTTTAACTTCCTTAATGACTGAGAAACTCCATTTCCATGAAGCTGTTCTTCCAGCTCTGCAGCATTTGCTAAGTATTGCAGCTCTTAAGGCAGAAAACTACTTCTTGAACAAGTTCTCTTCTCAGAGTGACAACAATATTATAGCATTTCTGTGGAGCAGGTACAAAAATAGAAAGGCTAAGCAGAGACGTGTATCTCTGCTAAGTTCTGGACTAACTTGAAGAGTCTAGTTCCCATTTTGTTACCCACTGGTCCAGCTGGGAGGGGCTAAGCATTACCAACGAACAGAAGGGCATCCCACACGCCAGCCTGGCAGCTGCAGGGGGGAAGCTGCTTCTGCCACAGCTCGGTTTCCTGGGCCAGTGCTCAGCTCTGTGTCCTGGATGCACGCAGCAAGGTACAGGCACAGCACACACTCTGTCAGTCCTTGAAAACAAGCAACAAACAGCTCTTGGTTCCTCTGCTCCATGTTTTTAAGCCTTGCTCATACCAAGTTCCTTTTTAGGAAAACCTCTTTTAGTAATGTTAAGCATCCAGGATTGAGCCAGTTTGCTTTCTTTCTCTGCACTTCTCCCCACGCTCAGATACCAATAAACCCCGGCAGAACTCCAGAGACCCATTCTGCTCCTCTCTCCTCGCCCCAGTGGCTGGAGGCGCCACTAACCAGTACCAAGGCAGGCACCCACCAGAGGGAACTGCACGGCCACCACCTGCACCGCCGGCTCCAAGTTGCCCAGCAGGACAGCAGAGCTGCTAAAGCAGGAATCGTCATTCCTCCAAGTGTGCCACACGCGAGTTTGTGCTAGGGAAAAAAAAATAAATAAAAAAAATAAAAAAAAAAAATCAAGCCTGACTAGAGAAAAGGCATCTACGGATGATGCATCAGGTATTAGCTGCCTATCACTTGCTTACCTTGTTTGCTAGCAGGAAAGAAAGAAATGCAGAAACATCTATGCAGCCACTCAGTTTTTAGTAAGAAGTCCCTTACATGATACCAAGGGGACTAGGACAAATCCCAAATATGTAAACTGATGTTGATAGAGCTCAAGTTGCACTTCAGCTAACTTGAGCCTCATTTAAAAGGAAGACTCTGGCTGTTACCTCTCCAATTCCCGTGCCGACTGGGAGCAGGTAGAGCTCTCTGGTGCCTGCGTGGGAAACATATCCTCCACCGGCACCCAGCTGTCAACCAAGAAAATCCCAAACATCCCCATGGGACACTTCTCCTACTTCAAGGAATTTGCAAGAGGAGATTGTCTAGGGGAGTTATAATCAAAGCAGGAAACCTAGGTGGGAAAAGAGGCTATTGGTACTAAGTAGAGAAACAGGGAAGTGGAACTGAAATAAGATTTCAGTTGCAGGGGAGGCTTGCCAAGAGGCCAGAAATAATTTAAAGCAGTTCTTTCATTGCACTTCAATTAATGCACGAGGGGTGGGAAAAAAGAGAGCCTGGTCAAAGAATCACAGCACTTCCCCAAACTTCAGAAATGGTTATGTAATAGGGAATACAAGTGAGCCAATGTCACATAGTTCAACAGGCAATTCCAGCACAACTCATGCCAAGAAAGGCAAAAGAGCTCAACAGATATACAGCAGTGTTAATAGAACCCCATTTCAGTTGTTTTTAATTACATCAAGTCCGGTTATACTTTTATTAATAGCTGAAATAACATGATGGTATTCTAAAACCATCCTCCCCCAGATGAATACACTGGCTATTTGTGACATTTTGCCATGCTTAGCTGGGTACCATGATTTTTTCCAGCATATGCAAACAATTTTACTTGCTGCACCAATCTGTATCTGATATTTTAGGTTTCTCCATAGGTATTGAACTCAGTGTAGTTTACTGTAAAAATAAACCATCTCATCATTACACCCTGTGAGTAGCTCAAGCCCTGTGTGGTATGGCATCTTTGGCATCCCCCAGTGTCCTCGTTCCTCTTTCAACACCAGCAGATGGCAGAACTGGGAGCCTGATCTACTTTAATACTACTTTTATTTGCCAAGAGGGTTTAGAGTAAGGAGGAGGAGAAAGAAACACTATCCAAGTGTCCCTCCTGGCAAGGTATTAGAAGAAAATCTTAGCAAATAGCATAGGAAGAAACCATTTTCAGAACCTAAAGTTTCTGAAGGTACTCATATAGGCACTTAATGGAACAATCAAAAGCACCAAGACATGCTGTTCCTCCAACATCTCTAAACAATTTAACTCTTTTTAAGTTGCTCTGTGAATAGATACTCTAATACCTGTGGTCAAACGTGTATATGTACTGGCAAGTCATTTACACTAGTCTCATGGTTCTCATGCTTTGTCAACAGAGCATCAAAATATGCAGGTTTTGGAATGTGAAAGTAGGGTTTATACCACTAGCAGTATTTTAGAGGTAATAGAAATTTAATTATCATGAAACATTCAGATATTATGATCCAAAACTCAGGTCATGCCAAACCAAGCTACGAATACTTGTTCCTCAAAGTCTAAAAACAACAATGTCAAGACAAATAATTGCCTCATTTGTAAAACAAACAAAACTCTTAATTCAAGAGAAATACATTTTTCTACAGTAATGAAGATGCATTGACAATTCTCCCGTAGTCCAAAGTTTCAGTGCTTAGGCCTTCACTTAACTGAAGACCCGAGCTTAATGACCTCCTCAGCTTGGACAGAGCTGTGCCTGTACCCAGGGACTGCTCTGATAGTGTCAGTGGGGAATCCACGTGCTAATTTGAACCTCTTGTCACACTTATTTGAACCACAGATAAACAAGATGTTCAAAGTAGAGGAAATGAGTTATCACCTTCCTAGAACAAGGCTGAACTACAATGGAATTATATTTATTTCAATCACAGCACACAAGGATATTTGCTTATATCACAAGGTTAACATGCTCCAATCACTAGTAATATAGGAAGCAATCTACAGATTGCTGTGCAGCATCTGCTTAGAAGTGCATTATGCTTGTTTAACTATCTTTTCAGAGGAGTTTGGCATTTGGACTCTCATGTAATAGTTTTTAGCCTGACTACATTATTCAGCAAGTCAACTGTAGTCCAACAGCAACCGGCAAGGCCTTTGCAGTGAGGACACACACTTGCCTAAGGAGGGGGAATGAAAGAGTGGTTGTGCTGTTCAGCTTCCTAGCACACTAAACCACCACAGTCCTTGATAGAAATCAATGGAGAAAAAAGCAGAGGTTTCAGTGTGCTGCAAGGAAAATATGGCATCTGGCTGCACGTTTCCCAGATGAACCAAACGACACAGAAGAGAAGCAGTAAGACAAGCATTGATTAATCAGTTGAATTAATTTGTCTCATTCCTGGATGTTTGTTGACAACTTCAACCTGTGAGAAGGCAAGAAAGGAAGAAAATACAACTACTTCTGAATTCCTACCTTTCAACTCCTACCAAAGGAAATCTAAACAGGTCCAATATAAAAACATCTTATTTCTATTATAGATAGCTACCCTCCTTACTGAGTTTTTTTTTTGAGGGTTTTGGTCACGGATGGCCCACCACATCAAGGGTCAGAAAGAGTTTCTCAACAGAAAAGGCATACAACAGAAAGAGCAGCTAACCCAAAACGTCTTTGCACAGAGGCTCTCCTCAAGTCACATCTTAACGCTGATGATTTCAAAACTAATGGTGTTGCAAGCGACTGTAAATATCTGTACCAGCAACAGCTTCAATGCATAAAGAACTTCATTTATACCAAATGCTGTTTTACCTAAAACATAAAGAGACCATAAATACAGCATGCTGTAATGAACCAGAACAGTTTTTAAATAGCAAAAAAGTTTATACTACCATAGCACATTTAATGTTATCTTCACAATTAACTGAAGAGCTAACTGTTTAGATTTCCACAGAAGTGGTTATTTACATCGTAAGAAGAGGTAAGGAAGAAAACTCCATCTGTCTTCTGTTACAGACCCAGGAGTACCTCAGACTGTCTGCTAAATCTATTGAGGCACTATTTGAATTTAATTATTTTCCTATTTTAGGAAAGATTCCCAAAGATTCCTCATCTTTATTTTTTGAGCTGGTAGAAAAGTGAACCAATTCTGGCTACTTTTCGCCAGTCAATTAACACATTTGAATGTTCTGCAAATAGCTTTGCCAGCAATATTGAATAATCCATCTTAAAAGCATAGTTTTCTATTTTGCAGTTTTTTTATTTAGGGTTGTTGGGAGGAAGTATATAATACTGAATTAACTATCCCATAAATACTTGAAATTCCCTTTAGAGTTTACTGCAATTCTTTGTTTTAAAAGCGTTACTGCATGATTCAATGAAAACCTACCCTAAAATAGGACGCAGTGACTATCATTCTCCCCAGAGAAGAAAGAACAAAATTAAGTAGCCAGACAGCACACTCTGTCATCACATAACTTTAACAATAGGAAAATAAGTTGGGAAATACCAGTAAAGACAGACACTTAATGAACGGCAGTCCAAAAACCTGAAGGCTTTTTAATCTTAACACTTCTTAGCTGCAGAAATAAGTTATCTAAATTTAATTTAAGCCAAACTTCTTAATATAACTTGCCAGCATGTATATATACAAAATGCATCTAGAACATACTCCGTCATTGAAGTGCAAGAAGATCATTTATACTGCTGAGTCTTTAAAAAACCTATTTTGTCTTGAGCAAAATGCTCATGTTTATTTTGTTTCTAGATAATGTTAATACATTTCCGATTACATTTGATTTTGATTTTTAGCATGCTGAGTACAGTCAGCAAAACAGATCATAAAATGGATCAGTCATGTTTGTGACCAACAGTGACAGCTGGAATTAGTTTACAGTATTACCAATAAGAAAACAGTACTTGGAAGTTTGCATTAATTTACTAAGAGGGTGAGGGGAGATTGCTAATGAAGATAGGTTGATACCAGCAACCTAAAACCAGAATGACCTATTACACATCACTGATATTTCACAGAACCACAGAAAGTCTAGGTTGGAAGAGACCTACAAGATCACCAAGTCCAACCTCTGACCTAACTCTAACAAGCCCTCCACTAAACCATATCCCTAAGCTCTACATCTAAACGTCTTTTAAAGACCTCCAGGGATGGTGACTACACCACTTCCCTGGGCAGCCTATTCCAGTGCCTAACAACCCTTTCGGTAAAGAAGTTCTTCCTAATATCCAACCTAAACCTCCACTGGCACAACTTTAGCCCATTCCCCCTCGTCCTGTCACCAGGCATGTGGGAGAACAGACCAACCCCCACCTCGCTACAGCCTCCTTTCAGGTACCTGTAGAGCGCCATAAGGTCGCCCCTGAGCCTCCTCTTCTCCAGGCTAAAGAGTCCCAGCTCCCTCAGCCGCTCCTCGTAAGACTTGTTCTCCAGACCCTTCACCAGCTTCGTAGCCCTTCTCTGGACATGCTCAAGCACCTCCATGTCCTTCTGGTAGTGAGGGGCCCAGAACTGAACACAGTACTCGAGGTGCGGCCTCACCAGAGCCAAGTACAAGGGGACAATCACATCCCTCGACCTGCTGGCCACACTGTTTCTTATGCAAGCCAGGATGCTGTTGGCCTTCTTGGCTGCCTGAGCACACTGCTGGCTCATATTCAGCCGACTGTCAACCAAAACACCCAGGTCCTTCTCTGACAGGCAGCTTTCTAACCACACATCTCCCAGCCTGTAGCTCTGCTTGGGGTTGCTGTGCCCCAGGTGCAGGACCCGGCACTTGGCCTTGTTGAACTTCATACCGTTGGCCTCGGCCCATCGGTCCAGCCTGTCCAGATCCTCCTGCAGAGCCTTCCTACCCTTGAGCAGATTGACACACGCACCTAACTTGGTGTCGTCTGCCAACTTACTGAGGGTGCACTCGATCCCCTCATCCAGATCATCGATGAAGATGTTAAAGAGGACTGGCCCCAGTCCCGAGCCCTGGGGGACTCCACTAGTGACCAGCCTCCAGCTGGATTTGACTCCATTCACTAAGACTCTCTGGGCCTGGCCATCCAGCCAGTTCTTAACCCAACGAAGGGTGCACCAGTCCAAGCCATGGGCAGCCAGTTTCCTGAAGAGAATGCTGTGGGGAACGGTGTCAAATGCCTTACTGAAGTCAAGGTAGACCACATCCACAGCCTTTCCCTCATCCACTAAGCGTGTCACCTTGTCATAGAAGGAGATCAGGTTCGTCAAGCAGGACCTACCCTTCATAAACCCATGCTGACTGGGCCTGATCGCCTGCTTGCCCTGCAACTGCCGCATGATGACACCCAGGATAAACCAGGCAGGGGTCCACCCCCATGTGGGGAGTCTCACCCCGGAGCCTCTCCTTCGGGCCTTGCAGGGAGTTGCTCCACCAGTCTACCTCCCGCTCGCACTCCCTGATGGCCCTCAACCTCTCCACCTCCTCCTTCAGCTCTGCCACCAGGCGGACCAGGTCGTCCACCTGCTCGCACCTCACGCACACGCTGTCTCTGCCTCCTTCAGCCGGCAGCAGCAGGCTCTGGCACTCCCTGCACCCAGAGACCTGACCTGCCGCATTTGGGAGCGGGCAGTCTGCCTGGGCGCCTACAGCCTTTCTGGCGCTCGCTCGCTGCCTAGCGAGGCCCAGAGCGGCCCAGCTAGTGCCAGACAGCCGTTAGGTGAGGCGTTCTAGGGGCGGGGGGATCGCCCTGCCCTCCCTGCTCGCCCTGCCCGCGCCAACTGCCGCGCCCCGCCCTGTTTGCCCGTCCTGGTCGCTCGCGCTCCCCAGGGGCTGCCTTGGAGCGGCCGGGAGGGGGCGCTGCTGGCTCCGCCTCCGCCTCGTCACGTCCCTCACAGGGCTGCCGGCTCGTGGCGGCTCCCTCGGCTGCCTCGAGTGGCCTCGGTGCCGGGAAAAGAGCCCTGCCTGGCCCCATCCCCGCTCCGCTGCAGAGCGCGTCTGCCCCGGAGCCGATCGCCTCGGCAAGTGCAAACATAGATGCAAACATTACCTGCAAACATAGATGCACGGCAGGTTCTCCAAGACTGATCTCCACACTTCAAATCACACTGACAGAACTCAGACTTGATTACACTTAACGGGGTAGAGCTTTACATGTTTACATTTCATGAACATTTCAGCATAAGAGTATGAAATCAGTCATCCCAATTTGCAATTACTTATATATACACAAGTCTGGCAAGTGCTTTAGGAATTAGCCGTGCTTTTTTTATGAATTGCAAGTTTGCTACCACATTCAGTCTGACATTTTAAAGGTTTGGGGCAAGATGTTTTCTTAGGGTTCAGGCTTACCGGAGATATGGCTTGATACCCCAGGCATATCAGTGTTAAAGGGGCAGCTGGATAATGCAGTTAATAAATCTCCTTCCATTGGCCTTTAAAAGTTGACCAAGCCTCATTTCTGCTGTTTAAGATAAGGAAGTTTTTGGACTCCTACCATCGATTCCTTCAGCCTTGATTTCCAGCTTACATTGCTCCTTCTATTCACCATAACTGGATCAAGTGTATCAGGGAGTGATTTCATCATACATATTGAGAACATCATGCAATGATGAGATGATTTTTCCCCTATTGTTAGTGAATCTATGTTAGTGAATCTAGTGTTAGTGAACAATTGTTAGTGAATCTAGTAGTGTCACCACATTTTTTCTTTTAGACCTTTCCTTATTCTAAGGACAAAATTCCCTAACTCAAATTGTATTTCTAACAGTCATTTGTATAATCAATAACATTTATAGCATTCATCTCCTCAGGAAGCTCAAGGATTCAACACCACCTGCACTGTGTACACTCAAATTGACAGCTTTAAACAGTCATCAAGTCCTCAACATTTTTGAATTTGAAGGATCCATAATATTGACACAAACAAAAGGATGAAATTATATACTACACATAAGCCTCAATCAAGCCTTTTAAGGTAGCCAGTAACCGGATCTTATTTGAACTGCACCTCCAGAAGCTGAAATCTCACTACTGAAAAAAAAAAACAACCAACCACCACACACATTAAATTAAACAGAGTAAAGTAAAGTGCTAAATGAAGACTTATCTCATTAAAGCACGTATCATAATACAACCACGACAACTTCACCCAAGTTTTGGGATTCTATACAGCTATTTTTTGTTTCCAGTAATGACCTCCTCACAAACAAAGCAAGGCATCAAGAATATCATTTGTATCACCTTATTTATGATAAAAATTGGAACTACGAAAGTAAATGTATGAAGAATATAAGACCCATACAGACAAGCATACATTCAATTGGTTTCAGAAGCATTTAGTTATATGAAAAAAATCCATGAGAAAACAGAGCTGCGTAGATTCACAAAACTCTATTAAGTTCACAAAACTCTAGAAAGATAAAGGAACTTGACACATTAAGTATAGCATACTAAGTACTCCCTAAGCAACAAGAAATTAAATAGAGTCCCCAAACCTTCACTTACTGCTTATGTAATAACATCTTGTAAAATGTAATAGTATGTCCTTACAGACAATTCGTGCTACTCAAAGCACGAAGTCATTCAACTGTTTATTTCACATTTGCATTTTTTCAAGTTGAATTTGCATTTACCATCAGATTACTGAAGTTGTTTCTTGAAAAATTCACACGTACAATCATTTAGATGCGCACTATTTCCTCACTGTCCAGCAGCAAATTTGAGCATGCTTAGCCTATGAACGATAGACTTGCTCAATGAATTAATTTCAAGTAGACACTAGGCGTCTGACTTGCTTCATGATAGTATATGCTTGTTGTTGGACAGAAAGGAAATGTGAAATACCAAAGAGAAAATGTGTGTGTGTGTCCCCTGCCTGTCTGGCTTTATCTTTTAGTAACAGGAAGGCCTATAGTACGTATATCTGAAATTGGGGGGGGGGGGGCTCTTTGTATTGCTGGCTGCAGCTCCTTGTATATAGAGAGCATACCACTAGCCAAAAGTAATTGTCAGAGTCAGGCCTGGCATTTCAGTGATGTTCTCACGAGTTCCAGCATGTAGGAATAAAAATTTTCCATATTCCCCCCACCCCATAGCTGTTGTGTTCCAAGAGCTATTACCACATCAGTAATTGTTTTCTTTATCCCTTCCCCTCAATTCCTGATCTCATCTGCCTGTGCTGTCAAAACCCTTCTGTAAATCAAAGTATATAAAAACAATCCGTTTCCCTACCTGTAAATCAAAGTATATAAAAACAATGCAACTGTTTCCCTACCAAAAGATTCCTGTTCAGAGAAAGGGCTGAAATACTCACTTAACTGAACGCAGAATTATTCCATAATTCCACCAAAACATCAGGGCTCGTTTAGAGGAAAGAACAATTCCTTTTGTACATCCTAGAAATTAACTCTTCATTACCAGGGAAAAATGCTGATTTTAACTAACCTTTTGGCTGGAGTTCTGTGATTCCAGACTTACAAGGGGTGACAATGTTACAACTTCTGCTCTGGAAGAAACCTCTGATAAGACAATTCATGCACTCAGTTACACTAGGATAATGAGAAGCATGCGCACAGACTGCTTAACGTGGAAAAAAAGTTTTTCAACACCATTTGGTCACAGACCTGCCAAGCACAGAAACAGATGAACTATTTTGAAGATCATGTGAGCTCTCAAGCTTTGATGTTCCCCTATGGATTTCAGTTTTCAAAAACTGTTGTATGACTGAAACTGTTCCTGAATTAAACACATCCTGCATCACCGATATTACAAAACCTGAAGTCAAGAGCTGCTTCGCAGAACTGCGTGCAGCAAATCTTACTGTAGACAGTTTTATATGAAGTGTTGGAAGATTTGTTCCCTTGCAACTTACAGAAATGCAATGGCACATCCATTGCCTGTGTGCAGCTGCCTCCTCTAAGTATTTCCACAGAGAAGAAGGTACAAGCAGGGGTAGGGAACATGGCTGGAGCATGCACATGCACAGCAAACAGGCCCATGCAGCAGCTCTGGAGCCCACAGCAGAGCTGCAGCTTCAGCATCGAGTTTTCTCCAGAAGAGGACTGAGGGACGTGTGTGTCCCTATGCTTCCCTGTGCTGGATGTTGTTCTCCCTGCCAGCATATGATATGATACCCTACCAGACACTTTGGACAGGAGCTAGAGGTGTGTAGTTTCAGGTAAAGGCCTTTGGACATATTAAAAGCCTTAGAACTGCCACGCCTAATCACTTTTGTCTTCTTTCCCAAACACCTTTTTTAAATACCAACCTCAAAAGTTACAATAATATAGCTATCTTGGAGTGAAAATGAAGGTAATTCAATTTCAACACCACCATAGCACACCAATTTTCTGATGTGTTCAATGAAATCCTCACTTCACCATTATACTATGGCCTCTAGTTTTGGTGAGCATCCCCAGAACTGCTGACAGATCCTACACTGCAAAAAGATGAGGCAAGATTCCTCCGTTTGCACTCATTCAATAGAATATTATTATACAGGTGATTCTGCAGAATAGAATAGTAATATCAATTACAGTAGAACACTGAAATAACAATGCAAGGTATGCTCTGATATATTCACTCTCATGATTGCTTCCTATAGCATGATGCTTTTCTGCAGTGTACTCACAAGGGAGACAAATTTTCTCATCTTAGAAGGTAAGATGTCTTGGATACAAGCAGACCCAAGCAACATGATACACAGATTTAATACTTCAGTCTACCTGAGATTTTTTAAATAAAGCAAACACAAGTCTAAAGACATGCAAGTCTTCAGAAAATGTAGACAAACGTACATATTTCAGGAAGCAGAAAGACATCTACAAATGGCAAAGAGGATTCATGCTAACACCAGTGAAGGGAACCAAGCACTTTTATAGCCCAAAACAAAGACCTAGTTAGGAAGAAAGGTTATAAATGAAAAACCTGTGGCAAGATTAGCGTTAGTTCATTTGCATAAGAAAGGAAAAAGCTTTCAGGAACACAACCTAATAGCTTGGCAGAGAAGCAATCAAAACAAGCCTAACTGCTTGAAGTCTTCTCATACTTACTGAAACCTGCCCCAGGCATTTTGTATAAGCTTAGCTGACCTAGCTGACTCCCATTCAGTGATAACAGCCTCCAGGGCTATCATGGACTTGAAATAGGAAGACTTCAAAATCCTATCGAATGTGTAAGGAACATGAGTTTCGGTTTCAGAAATGACTGATTCCTAAGTGGCTCCCAAGGGGATCATTTTTACTACTGAAAATTCTATTTCAGAGCTACATCTTTACCTCTGCAGTCAAGCAAGTGGAAACTGGAGTTTGACAAGTTAGTGTTGGCAACCAAAGACATAACAAACCACTCAAGTCTTTGAACCTTGTCCCAAGTGGTCACAGGCAGCCATTCAATCCCCTCTTTTCAGAGAAGATATGGAGAAACAATCATTGAGGAACTTTGTGTGTCATGTATCAAAAGCTAAGTACTTCTCGATTCCTGCAAGGCAAGAAATGGTCACAGAATTATACAGTGCAAGTGCCACCTAATCCTTTCACAACTTTTTGAAGATATTGATGAATTAAATTCTAGTTTTCCCAAGACCTTTACCTATTCTGTTCTTTCCATGACATTACCTAGCTCCTCCTCCAAGTAGTTCTCTGCCTCCAGTCCCACCAGGAGAATCATTCAACTACTCAAAAATACACCTAAGATATCTACATTACACAATGGCCAGTTTTAGATTATTTACTCTTGTAAAGTATTTACTTTAGCTTCAGAAAAGGAGAGGAATTAGCTATATTGTATGCACTTTCAGTCAGCTTGCAAAACAATCTCCATTAACCCAAGACAAGTTAGTCAGCTTTGTGGATTTTATATTTCTATTTGCTAAGATCAGCAGCCTGTTTGGATTCAGTCATCTTGGAAAGTTTTAGTCAGGCTGTACTTAACAAGTACTTAAGTACTTTGCAGTACTTAAATCAGATCTTAAACCAGATCCTGTATAGACTCAAGATGCAGTACTAACACTTCCCTCACCGCAGAGATGTTTTGAAATGTCTTGCCTGATATCCTCTAAAATTACAGTAGTGCTTTTCACAGCTCCATCACATTAGCAGCTGAAAGTTACCCATCGATTAGCTTCATTCCCATTACTCTTGACAAAGTCACATGATGTGAGATGATAGGTTGTCCTCAGCACAATAAATACTTTTAACGTGTTTTGTCCCTTGTTTTCAGGTCACTAATGAACATTCAGAATCCCTAAGTTGATTATTTAAAAATATTGCTGCTGATCTCTCCCAAGGATTTAAAGTTATCTAACTGTAACTTCCTGTTCAACCGTGTCTTCAAACATTGGGAATGACCCTATTATCTTCAACTTCAAGAACAATTTCCTGTAGGGAACCACATCAAGTTCTTAAATCACAAGATCGTTTGTCAAAACATGCTCTCATTTTCTCACAATATTCAAGTTCATTGCATCTTCCTTCTCTTCCCCACTGTTTGCAATGCAGTTACAAGGTTACATATTACCAGAGTACTGCCTCCAGTTTGAGGGATCAACTCTGCCATCATTTTCCCATTGGTGACACTGATTTTTTGACCTTATAGAATTAATAAGACCTGTTGATATTGTCACAGTATGGTTATGCCTCAAACTGCAACACTGCATTTCAGGGCTGCCGGGTCGTGGTGGCTCCCTCGGCTGCCTCGAGTGGCCTCGATGCTGGGAAAAGAGCCCTGCCTGGCCCGATCCCCTGCTCCGCTGCAGAGCACGTCTGCCCCGGAGCCGATCGCCTCAGCAAGGGACCTTAAAGCTCACCAGAGGCAGTGACACCACCCACTCAGGTTGCTCAGGGCCTCATCTGATTTGGTCTTGAAAACCTCCAGGGATGGGGCAACTAGAACCTCCCTGGTTGTCCTAACAGATCTCTCAAGATTTGACAACAGGTTCCACCTGATGATGAAGTATAGATCTCAGCAAACTTACTAAGACAAAACGCTGTCTCATAATTCTGAATAGAAACACCACTTTGTATTACTAATTATCCTGTATCATGGGGTTTTGGAATTATACAATATAAGGATATTTACAGTACGTTCAACCTTGCCAGAGAAGGGATGGGGAAGTACAAGGGAAGCTGGATTTTTCAGCCATAGGAAGCGCACTGTGTGAACACTTAAAACAGCGAAGGCCTGCAGCCAACAATGCCATCATCCCAGCACATGCTACTTCTCACATATCCTCTTAAGCACCAAGGCAAGCTGGAGTACTGACATCACCTTGCCTAACCCTCCCATTACTAACCCTCCCATTATCTTCAGTTCAGATGGGGCAAGACAGTTCTCGGAAAGTTCTTCCTTGTCCTGGACTTTCACCTATTCACAGCAATTTAATTTTAAGGGCCCTCTGGAAATCATCTAGCCTACATGCACACACAGGTCTGTTCACCCAGAACAGCCTGTCCAGGACTATGTCCAGACAGCTGGGGATACAGATTCCATAAGCTTTCTAGTTATGTGTTTTTAATTGTGCATATTTTCTTCAGTCATGCCACAGCGATCCAAGCCATAAAAAAACAAAACCAGTTATTCATGGATCAAGCCATTAAGCTAGGAATTCATAAGGACCTGCACAACCTTTCTATGTTACCATCGCAAAACCATTTGGTTCCAACAAACATACCAACTTGAACAGCAAGCACTCTGCGCATGGGACTGCCATACTGCAGCAGAACAAAGTTATTGGAGCCATGGGAGTCATTTGTTCCATTACACACTCGAAGCTGAATGTAATTACCTCGTAAATAACTAAAATGAACCAAGCAGCAATAACAGGCCTGAGAGCAAAATGGGTGTTGTGTGAAATGTTGGTTTTGAATATAGAACTTGGAGGTAGCTTTCTTTTGTCACATTAGTCCATCCCGGTGGCGTTTCGCACAATTCACTGCAAATATCCTGCCCATGCTCCTTTTAAAAATAACTTGTTATAACAAAAAAACAAAACAAAACAAAACACAACACAATTTTCTGGCTCATGGACATGCTGCCTTCTTTCAGGTTTCCCTAAGAACTGCTCATTTAGGCTTTATTAAATGTATTTTACATGAGATTTCCTAATGCTCATGAATGTGTACATTTGCTACAACATAATTCTTCATAAGACGGTCTCTACATTTTGCTTTCTTGATTAAAAAGGAAATGTTTTTTGACCCATGGAATTGATTTCCTCCTCACAAGAGTAAAAAAAGCAGTAATATAACCGCTACATGAAACAAGGCTTCTGCTTTTGTACTAAATTCTTTTTAGTCTACCATAAAACCAAAATCTCTATAGGAAAACATGAGTAAATGCACAAATACTATTCCTGTGAATTCTTCTTGGTGTTTTCTCTCCCTAACTACTGCTGAACCCACGTAACCACCTTCAGGTGTAAGATCCGCATGCTTCCATACAGTCATAACAGATACTGAAATTGGAAGTTTTTGATAGAAGATACAAAACAAGGTAATTAAGTTGTTTTTAATTGGACATTTAATTGCTTTTCCAAGTATTGTGTAAAACAATCACTAGTATGACTATCAGATGCAAGCCTAACCCCTTCATATAGGTGCTCAGAAAGGAACAGGAGCTGTTTTAAAAACCCAGTACAACTACTGGATGTTGAATGCTATAGGCTCTCAATGAAGCTGTAGATGACAGGATACAGACTTGAACTGAATACAGTTACTTCCTGGAACTACGGGAAAAAATAGAAGACACTTGCTAGCAGCAGTTACAAGATGAAAAATATAGTCAAAGGCATAAAGAAAAGGGATAAATTAAGTCTTTTCAGAGTAGAAGGGAAAAACAACAGGAAAACACTCCAACAGGTGATAGTCTTCAGTTGTGTGAAAATGCTAGGCATAGAACAAGCACCGGGAGCAGCAGCAACTTATCACATCACGCAACTTCAAGTGCAGACAGTCACTTGCAGCCCAATACAAGTATCTTACAAATCAGAATATTTATGTCTTTATCTGTTTAACCCTCATTCAACATGAAAAAGTAAGCCAAGTATTACCAGCTACAACAACATGGATATCTGTCTTTAACAACTCCTTGGCTTTCAGTAGCTTGGAGGAGTCATTGCTCTGGATTTTCAACATCTCACACATGCTGAGAAAAACACTTCATGCAACTGCCTAACAACATGACCGTCAAATTCGACATTGTGGTCTGAAACTTGTTTCAATAAGGCTCAATACTTACATACTCCAGCCTAAAACATTTTTCCTTTATTTCTCTATTATCAACAAGAAAAAAAAAAAAGCACTGATTTGTTGAACTGTTTCTCCCCAAAGTGTTTTTGCAAAAAACTGTGGTTGGTTCCTTCTGAAAACAGTGTCTTTTATAATTATAATCCTCCAACTCATGTGGGCACTTGGAAGGCTGTGTTCAAGAGTTTTGATATAAACCCTGTAAACAAGCATTCATTTATGTATTGCTTTCTTTTGAATACATGATGAAAGACACAACCAAGTGTTACATTAGTGCCTTGACTTATAATTAAGCACTGAAGAATCTGGGAGATGCTAATACAGCCCAAATCTTAAACCACTCCTATTTCATTATTTATCTAATGTTCTCAAAAGACAGGGAACACCTTCCCCTCTAAACTTGGATTACTGTAGCAAGCTTTGAATACAAACTCAAAAGTTTTATTTTTTATTATTTCTAATCATGTATTGCTTGCACTGATTGAAAGGAGTTGATGATTAGCCATAGCGATTTCAAGCTTGTGCCAGCTTTTTTAGAGTTAATTTCTCTTCTTCCATCCAATTGAGCTATCAGCTCACTGACACATAGTTAATCATACTTGGGGTTTAATAGCTTTCTTAGTTCTTTTGTTTAGTTCCCTTAGATGGCATGTTACTTGAGATTGGAAAAACAGTTAAGAAAACTGTGCCTAACATACTCAGAAGCCATACAAATCACTGGATCTGACACTACTCAAAGCCGCAGCTCTCAGCACATTTTCAGAGTGGATGTTAGCATGCAATTTGTTTAAGAAAAAACAGATTTCAGGCTGTTCCTTGATCTGTAAGGCAAATCTCTTTCCTGAAGCATAATGAATTGCTCTTTACACCTGTTTTCCACAGAGGATTGACATCTTGAGTCAATAAATTTCAAGTATGAACTGTAGTGACAAACTGGAATTACACTCAGATGTCTGAGGCTTCCTTCTACATCGGTGCAAGCATCAAGAGAAGATAATCCTGTGGCTGCTTTTTTAACGTGTTTTCAGCATGCAGCATCCTGCAATAAATCATGGAAGTGAAGACAGGGAGGCGTTCTGGCAGGCAATCTTGAGTTTGGTATTTGAGAGGAACTCTGCACAAAACTTCCATTATTTACTCCACTCCCTATATCACAGAATCACAGAATCACAGAATTTCTAGGTTGGAAGAGACCTCAAGATCATCGAGTCCAACCTCTGACCTAACACTAACAGTCCCCAGTAAACCATATCCCTAAGCTCTACATCTAAACGACTTTTAAAGACCTCCAGGGATGGTGACTCCACCACTTCCCTGGGCAGCCCGTTCCAATGTCTAACAACCCTTTCGGTAAAGAAGTTCTTCCTAAGATCCAACCTAAAATTCCCCTGGCGCAACTTAAGCCCATTCCCCCTCGTCCTGTCACCAGGCACATGGGAGAACAGACCAACCCCCACCTCGCTACAGCCTCCTTTGAGGTACCTGTAGAGAGCGATAAGGTCACCCCTGAGCCTCCTTTTCTCCAGGCTGAACAATCCCAGCTCCCTCAGCCGCTCCTCGTAGGGCTTGTTCTCCAGGCCCCTCACCAGCTTCGTCGCTCTTCTCTGAACTCGCTCAAGCACCTCCATGTCCTTCTTGTAGCGAGGGGCCCAAAACTGAACACAGTATTCGAGGTGCGGCCTCACCAGAGCCGAGTACAGGGGGACGATCACCTCCCTAGCCCTGCTGGTCACACTGCTTCTTATACAGGCCAGGATGCTGTTGGCCTTCATGGCCACCTGAGCACACTGCTGGCTCATATTCAGCCGACTATCAACCATAATGTAACCATATGTAATGGTTACATTACATTACAACCATATGTAATACAAGGTGCAGTAAAGTATTTCACACAGCCTGCATAATACTTTCTCCCCAAATCAAACATGCCCTGTCTTAGAAACACTATCTTTTTATCCTTTTCCTACAGGTTCTGATGCAAATTTTTTCATCCAACACCTGAGCAGCACAACATACCCAACCAGCATTCACTCCAATAATTTAACTTGAAATTTATCAAATACTGAACTGTGATGCAAAATCCTTGCCCTATCTGACCTGTAGGTGTTGAGATGAAAATAAAAAGTTATTTCAGACAGGCACTGACTTAGAACAATTTATAGGACATGGTTTACTCTAACGCCCTACCCCCAAACCTGTTTAGACAGCAGTGGAAAACAGACTTCATGAGTATTCTTAAGATTAGTACAACACCAGAAGTACAACTGGGACAACATTTTGGCAAACTTCTTAGTTATTAGCGGTGAAAGGGCA
Organism: Nettapus auritus; assembly: GCA_011076525.1. Classification (NCBI taxonomy): domain Eukaryota; kingdom Metazoa; phylum Chordata; class Aves; order Anseriformes; family Anatidae; genus Nettapus; species Nettapus auritus. The sequence goes on along the minus strand of CM021769.1, from coordinate 54,930,622 downwards.
TTTCTAAAGCAGCTAAAGCCATGTATGATTTATGTTCCATTTCCAAATAGTGAAACCTTTGAGGAAAAATTTTTTAGGACTTAGAATTCTCCTTTTTTCATGTCTGACAGTGCTCTGTTTACATGTATAGCTAAGAGCATGTGTGAATCAAGCCTGATGGTAGGACATCTTATCTACACATTGTTTAAACATATCTATGAAGTCTGCATATATAGCCAGAGGAAAAGTTACAGACAGAACCAGAAATCAGAGCATATGGGGGCTTATGGAAAAACAGCAGTTCCCCCAATTACAAGTAGGAAGATTTGGAGTTTTTTTCCTCAGTCCACTAAAGGACGGACTGATGAAACCCTAATCCTGAAGATACTTGTATTTAGGAACACTGTCAATTGCTATGTACGATGCTCTATTTTTGTCTGTTTTGAGTTGCAGTAACACCTTAACTATAGCACCTTCTGAGGCAGGAATTCAAAGACACTTCTGACATGTTTAATGTGAATAAATTGGACTCTGCTGTGCAACTCCAATTTAAACCACAACCTTACACATGTATTACAATTATCCAAGGAAAAAATAAGTCCATAAAAGGTGTAGATTCACAGATCTGTTTCAATACCGCTGTTTTCCTCTCCATTGCCTTGTAATAGCAATAGTACATAACACATCACACTTCATCCTTCACCCGTGACACGAACTTGATTTTTACAAGGGCTCAGTTTAATCAGGATGTGTCAGTTATTTGAAGGAAAGGGAAAGGCGGGCTGTCTTCCAGTTTGTCAACACTTGAAAAAGGGAGCAATTTTACTGCCTGTTGTGCATTTGAACATGCAGGCTCAAGCCTCAGTAAGTAGTTGGGTGTTCTGTAGAGACTTTTTGATACATACAGAGAAAGCTAATACAATGAGCCTCTATTATACCAATGTAACACATGAATTATTTAGGAAAAAAAAACACTCAGATGTCCCATGGAAGGAGCTCAAAAATCAAAGCAGGAATATGCACAGGTGTTTTTTTTTTTTTTTGTTAATTAACAATCAGTATTTGCACAACCCTTGTCCCAAGGGAAAAGCTCCAGGGTTAAGCTTGCCACAGGCTTAAGATAGTCTACGCCACCCAGAAAATACATTGGTATTACAATGAGTATTAGAACATGCTCGGTACATAGAGCCAAGCCCAGGTTTACACCCAACTCCTTTGGGATGCTCAGAGTACATCCCTCTTACTGCCCCAAGTAGCAAATCCCTTCTGCTTTTGGTAGCTGCATAGCTGTGGCCTCATAGCTCTGGGCAACATTGCTCTGAACATGCTTTAATGTGAACTTCTCCAACATTTTATCATTTCAGTAAATCTTCTCGATCTTTAATAACTGTAAATACTAAGAAATAATTAAAAAAAGAATGCAACCATGACACCCAGCCTTTATTACGTGGAAAAATGTAAGGGCAGTTGACAAATTACATCAATAGCAAGCACATATCATGTCTGAGCGTGCTAGCAAGTGAATAGCAACATTGAAAAACAAATTGGAAAGCGAGTTTGTTTTTTCTTGCTCTGGAGAAGTGTTCACCTTTCACCATTTTCCCTTTGGAAGCATAGTTGAACACAAATCTCTAGAACAAAACATGCAGCCATTATTGCAACGGGTAATTTTGTAGCACGGCATCTCCATTATGTATCAAAGCCCCACACAATATGCTTACTAGGTAGGTACTTCTCTTGAGAACTATCTGTCAAGAGCTTATTTATTCTATCAATTGACAGGAAGTATTCCTGGACCTGTCAATAGGATATAGCAGGAGTTAATATTGATTACCCTGGTATGAGATTCTGCCTGAACAGTGTGTGTGGAATTGAACTTACTCCTTTCTTTACATCAGTAAGGAAGAGATGAGTTTTCAACTTGAGCTGTCTTTAGCTCGGTCTCTTACCAGTTGTCTGTCACCTTAACATCAGTACTTTATGCAAGGGTTACTATGTTTTTTTTACCCTCAACATTTTCTCCCTGCTCCCTGTAGCCATCTTATCTGGGTCAGCTGTAATACATACAGCATACGGAAATACCATTCGCATGATGGACTACTAAAGTTTTCAGACAGGTTTTTAACTACCGCACATTCAACTGGATATAAAGAAGTTCTTTACACATTACACAAAATATTTCAGTTGAAAATACTTAATACTTCATTTAGCCTCCTCCTTAAAGATACTGCAGACAGTGCTGACAAATCATGGTTACAAGCTGAAGGCATCACAGTAGGACTTATCCCAAGCCCCCACACACACTCTAAGTCAAATAGAGGTTGAAAATTGTCCAGCTCAACTGTTACCTGTCATTTTTCAATTTTCTTAAATGATGACCAACAAGTGTAGCTGTAGTGGGTTTATGTGGCAAGGTTTTCGTAGCAGGGGAGCCAAGGGCGCAGGGAGCAGTGGTAGCTTCTGTGAGAAGGATCTAGAAGTTGCCCCATGTTAGGTAAGGGCCCCACTGCTGACCAGAGCCGAGCCAATAAGTGATGTTGTTTTGCGCCTCTGTGAGAGCATATTTAAGACCGGGAAAAAAACGCTGTGCCACTCAGCAGCTGGGAGGGTGAGAGGAGTGAGAAACAGCCTTGCAGGCACCAAGGTCAGCAAAGAAGGAGGGGGAGAGGTGCTCCAGGCACCAAAGCAGAAATCCCCTGCGGCCTGTGGTGAGGACCATGGTGAAGCAGGCTGTCCCCCTGCAGCCCATGGAGTACCACGGTGGAGCAGGGATCCACGCTGCAGCCTGTGGAGGAGACCACGGTGGAGCAGGTGGACCTGCCCCGACAGAGGCTGTCGCCTGTGGAAGACCCCTGCCGGAGCAGATTCCAGGCTGGACCTGTAGGCCGTGGAGAAGAGACCATGCAGGAGCAGGTGACCCGGCAGGAGCTGCTGCCCGTGGGGGACCCAGGTTGGAGCAGTTTGCTCCAAAGGGATGGACCCCATGGTACGGACCCATATATGGAGTAGTTCTTGAAGAGCTGCTGCCTGTGGGCAGCCCACGCTGGATCAGTTCGGCAAGGACTGCATCCCGTGGGTGGGACCCCACAGCACAGGGGACAAGAGTGACTGAGAAGGAGCGGCAGAGAAGAAGTGCTATAGACTGACCATGACCCCCATTCCCCTGTTCCCCTGCGCCGCTCGGGGGGAGGAGGTGGAAGAGAGTGGATGGGGGGGGGGGAGGAAGGTGCTTTTGCTTTCTTTCCTTTGTTTCTCACTTCTCTAGCTTGTTAGTAATAGGCAATAAATCTTACTATCTCCCTATGCTGAGTCTGTTTTGCCCATCATGATAATTACTGTGTGATTTCCTTGTCCTTATCTCAAGCCTTGAGCCCCTTTCATCATATTTTCTCCTTGCTCCTCTTTGAGGAGGGGGACAGAGAGCGGTTCTGGTGGAGCTTGGCCACTCACCCGAGTAAAAACATCACAGTAGCACAACCCAAAACGCCCAGCTGTGAGCAACCCAAAGCCTGTACACCACTGCAGAAAGGGAATCCTTCTCCAACAAGCCAAAAACTCCTAGAGAATGAGGCATTACATTTGTGGGAGAGAAGCTACAGACTGCCTGTTTAGTTTAGTATTCACAGCCTGGAATCTGTGGTTATATATTAGAGTCCAACTCAAAGCCTAAGGTCCTGTCTTCTCACATGTGCTTAGATGGAAGGCTAGTCATCTCTCATCTGTTAGGTTCAGCAGTTCGAGTGCCTGATTTGTGCATTTTCAGATTGAAAAAAGCCATCTGAACTACCCACCCAGACTAAAAAAAAAACAGAAATTGTACTCCTTGCATCAGAGCCAGGCAAAATAAACAGTAAGTAATGAAATGTAACTGCACTGAGTTAGAAGAACAGCAGCTATGGACATGATACCAGTGAACTTGTTTAGGGTGACTAAAGGCCTAGAGTCTCACTTAAACCCAGAAAAAACACAAAAGTATTTCTGACATCCCTAAGTGTCTCTAAGATGACTGAAACTCATCACAAGCTGAGGCTAAGTAGTCACATAAGCTTTCTGCCTTTCTATATTCAACTGGCAAGTATGCCAATAAAGTGACATTTCAGGAATAGATGGATAAGCCATCTGTCAGTAAGAACTAGATTACACAGTAGCACCTGGAAAAGGACATTAGCTATGTAACATCATTCAAGAAGACCCTGCTGAATGCAAGAATGATGGTCTTGGACAGTTTGCCTTCCAACAAAGCGATTACTCCTGCTTCTCTTTTGCACCTACAAGATGATATTGAGGTATAAGAACTGTGCAGCTAAAAACTTTTACTTGGGAAACATTTTCTGAAAGGTCAACACTTCTGGCAGAAAAAAATCTTAAATCACTTGAAAGTTATGAAGTTTTCACCCATGCATTCAGTTTGTTACATTTAGTGTAAGCATTCATACTTCCCCACGTGGATTTACACTGGGAACTGTTCTGTTAGCAGTTGTTGTACGTCACAAGCATAATCTCACTGCATAAACTACCAAAAATGTATCCTGTACATATGAATTGGATTTTAAAAAATTTGACAATACAATGACAGGCAAGGCAGTACCTCACTAGAGACACAGGCCCAGGGCAGTATTCCATACCTATTAAAAAAGACCAATAAAATATGGCAAACTCATACCCTTGACAGCTCAGTCACCTGGTAACTCTGCAGAGAACACCCTGTATCTTCATCCCAAGATGTAATAAAAGGGTTACTACAGCTCATGCAGATTCAGTGACAAACAAGACATTTACATTTTACTGCATTTCACATGCAAAGCACAAGCACTGTCTGAAGTGATTCTAAAGGAAAGTTTTTTTTTTTTTAAACGACAAGTTAATTGGCTAAGTTCATTATTATTGTCAGGTGGAACTTTCTTCAGAGTCCTACTTACAATAATGCAGAAAACCCCGATGAATAGGCTAGTTTTACTTTCAAGACGAAAACCAAGCAAAGAGACTTGTACAGACAGCTGAATCAGAGTAGATTCCCTCATGAGGTAGTACCAACTCTCCTGGCTTGCATGTACAGCTGAAGGCCCTCTAAACAAAGATCTTTCAAAATTAAGAGCTAAGAACAAGCTGAATTGCCATTTCAATACATCCATTCATTTTGCTCAGACTAGAAGACTAAGTATAAAGAACGCATTGTAAAAAAGAACACCCCTGAAGACGTTGCAGTTCTAACTTACCCGTTATTCCCATCTCCCATCTGGTATTTGAAGAACTCATGATCTGTACCGTCGCACCAATAATGATGGCAAGCGCTCCCAGAACAATGCCTTATACCAGTTGTACTGGATTTGCCCCTTCCACCACATTTATTTACTGTACAATAGTTATCTCCCACTGAAGTCTCTTGACTTGTGCTCTCCAGGAGGATTTACCTTACTCACAGTACTGTCCCCCACAATTATCCTTGCCTCATGCTGGCTTGACATTCAGACTTTCAGTAATTGCTCTTAATGAGAGGAAATTGCAGTTCATTAAATAAGTACGTATTACCCTAGATATAGATTTGTCTCAACAACTTGCATCTCAATAATGCTTATGCTTACACGTGTGTACAAGAGCCACTACACCAATATAGGAAGTTGTTTTTTTTTTTCTTTCCCATAATAAACGCAAGTTCTACCATACGGTTTGCACTGCTTAGCAAGTGTATCCCTAAACTTATCCCAGACTATTAAAGGATGCAGCTATAGAACTGTGTCTTAATACAGAAATAAGGATGAATTGCTAAACTGCTTGCCATGGGAAAATGACAGCAGAGGAAAATCAGGCCAGAAAAAGACTGCTGATCTTTGTTTTTTAGGGTTTCTGGTTGGCTGGCCAGAAACTGTAATACAAAAATTTGATATTTGATGTTGATATAAAACAAGCCTATAAAACTAAGAACCAAGCCATTTACTGTTCAACATACTGTTCAAGCATGCTATTTCCTTTTTGGTCAGTGTGTCTCAAAAACCTTTTACAAAGTCTGCAGTTTCAGCTAAAACATTTGAAGAATGTTTTAACTGCAAAACCCAGTGAGTCAAGATTTTGTTACAAGAAAGAATATTTAGTAACCCTTTTACTGTTCCTCAAGTTCCATTTTACAATCTTTGCAATTTATCACTAAATATGATTTAACCAATTTTGTTGACGCTTATGGAGTGGTCACGCATGCATTTAAACTACAGGGCTTACAGTTGCATTACACTTGCCGAGGCGATCGGCTCCGGGGCAGACGCGCTCTGCAGCGGAGCGGGGATGGGGCCAGGCAGGGCTCTTTTCCCGGCATCGAGGCCACTCGAGGCAGCCGAGGGAGCCGCCACGAGCCGGCAGCCCTGTGAGGGACGTGACGAGGCGGAGGCGGAGCCAGCAGCGCCCCCTCCCGGCCGCTCCAAGGCAGCCCCTGGGGAGCGCGAGCGACCAGGACGGGCAAACAGGGCGGGGCGCGGCAGTTGGCGCGGGCAGGGCGAGCAGGGAGGGCAGGGCGATCCCCCCGCCCCTAGAACGCCTCACCTAACGGCTGTCTGGCACTAGCTGGGCCGCACTGGGCCTCGCTAGGCAGCGAGCGAGCGCCAGAAAGGCTGTAGGCACCCAGGCAGACTGCCCGCTCCCAAATGCGGCAGGTCAGGTCTCTGGGTGCAGGGAGTGCCAGAGCCTGCTGCTGCCGGCTGAAGGAGGCAGAGACAGCGTGTGCGTGAGGTGCGAGCAGGTGGACGACCTGGTCCGCCTGGTGGCAGAGCTCAAGGAGGAGGTGGAGAGGTTGAGGGCCATCGGGGAGTGCGAGCGGGAGATGGACTGGTGGAGCAACTCCCTGCAAGGCCCGAAGGAGAGGCTCCGGAGTGAGACTCCCCACATGGGGATGGACCCCCTGCCCGGTCGCTGTGGGGCTGAGGGAAGGGACCTAAGAGTTCAAGAGGAATGGAGACAGGTCCCTGCTCCACAATGCAGGAAACGCCCCCCCCACCACCTGCCCAGGTGCCCTTATGCAACAGGTTTGAGGCCCTGGAGCTCGGGGGAGCAGTGGATGAGGATGTGGAAGGAAGTTTACCCAGGAAGCCTAGGGCGAGGAAGTCTGCTCCACGCCTCAAGACTGCTTCCACCAAAAAGGAAAGGAGGGTGATAGTTGTGGGCGACTCCCTTCTCAGGAGAAAGGAGGGCCCTATCTGTTGGCCTGGCCCTACCCGTAGGGAGGTCTGCTGCCTCCCTGGGGCCGGGGTCAGGGATGTTGCCAGAAAGCTTCCCAGCCTGGTTTGCCCCTCCGATTACTACCCACTACTGATAGTCCAGGCTGGCAGTGATGACATTGATGAGAGAAGCCTGAAGGCTATCAAAGGGGACTTCAGGGGGCTGGGACGGTTAGTGGATGGAGTGGGAGTACAGGTGGTGTTTTTGTCCATTCCTACAGTGGCAGGGAGGGGTTCAGAGAGGACACGGAAAGCCCACCTGATAAACACATGGCTCAGAGGCTGGTGCCAACACAGAGGTTTTGGGTTCTTCGACCACGGGGCGCTTTACTCAGCACCCAGCCTGATGGCCGCAGACGGGTCCCAACTGTCCCCAAGGGGAAAACAGATCCTGGCCCAGGAGCTGGCAGGGCTCATTGAGAGGGCTTTAAACTAGGTAAGAAGGGGGACAGGCATGAAACAAAGCCTGTTGGAGGTGTGCCAGGGGGAGCAGTGGCTAGGCTGGGGGAGAAGGCAAAGGCTCAGCTGAAGTGCATCTACACTAATGCATGCAGCACGGGCACCAAGCAGGAGGAGCTGGAAGCCATTGTGCAGCACACAGGCTATGACTTGGTTGCCATCACGGAAACGTGGTGGGACCACTCTCATGACTGGAGTGCTGCCATGTCTGGCTATAGGCTCTTCAGAAGGGACAGGCAGCACGGAAGGGGTGGTGGAGTGGCTCTCTATATTAGAGAGTGTTTTGATGTTGTTGAACTTGAGGCTGGGAATGACAAGGTGGAGTCGCTGTGGGTTAGGATCAGCGGAGAGGCCAACAAGGCAAGCATCCTGATGGGGGTCTGTTATAGACCGCCGAACCAGGATGAGGGGGTGGACGAGGAGTTCTACAGACAGCTGACAGAGGTTGCGAAAGCGTCAGCGCTTGTTCTTGTGGGGGACTTTAACTTCCCAGCCATATCCTGGAAGCACAACGCAGCCCAGAGAAAGCAGTCCAGGAGGTTTCTGGAGAGCGTGGAAAATAACTTCCTGACACAGCTGGTTGGTGAGCCTACCAGGGGAGGTGCCCCGCTAGACCTTCTGTTCACTAACAGAGAAGGACTGGTGGGAGATGTGGTGGTCGGGGGCTGTCTTGGGCAGAGTGACCACGAAATGGTAGAGTTCTCGATACTTGGCGAAGTCAGGAAGGGGACCAGTAAAACCTCTGTCTTGGAGTTCCGGAGGGCTGACTTTGAGCTGTTCAGGACGCTGGTTGGCAGAGTCCCTTGGGAGGTGGTTCTGAAGGACAGAGGAGCCCGGGAAGGCTGGGCGCTCTTCAAGAAAGAAATCCTAATGGCTCAGGAGTGGTCTGTCCCCACGTGCCCAAAGATGAGCCGGCGCGGAAGAAGACCGGCCTGGCTGAACAGAGAGTTGTGGCTCGAGCTTAGGAGAAAAAAGAGGGTTTATAATCTTTGGAAAAGAGGGCGGGCCACTCAGGGGGACTACAATGATGTTGCGAGGCGGCGCAGGGACAAAATTAGAAAGGCCAAAGCTCATCTGGAGCTCAATCTGGCTACTGCTGTTAAAGACAACAAGAAACGTTTTTATAAATACATCAATACCAAAAGGAGGACTAAGGAGAATCTCCACCCTTTACTGGATGCGGGAGGAAACTTAGCAGAGATGAGGAAAAAGCTGAGGTGCTTAACGCCTTCTTTGCCTCAGTCTTTAGCAGCAAAACCAGTTGTTCTCTGGACGCCCAGTACCCTGAGCTGGTGGAAGGGGATGGGGAGCAGAATGTGGCCCCCACAATCCACGAGGAGATGGTTGGTGACCAAGTTTGAACCCCTGCTGAGGAAGTGTAAGTGAATTCCTTCAGGTGAGCAAAGTTTATGTTGTTCCTTGAAAACTAGTACCCAAACAACAACATTTTCTTGAAATGCAATGATGTCCTATCTTGTCAATCTTACAGACAAGTCAGTCAGCATTTTTTTTTTCCAACTATTTTTGAACTATCAAAGCTTTTTTAAACTTGGGAGTTATGGGCAGAAATAGAATATTTAGTTGAGTTTCCTAAGTAGCATCAATTCTAATAAGCCAAGTCATTCATTTATAGAGCTAACATTCCAAGCAGAAAGTTGCACTTCAATCATACAATATCCTACATCTCAAAGTATGGTAATAATACATTCATCAACATATGATTCTTATAGCACAACTTTTTCAGAATACCGAGAATAAGAAATCAAGACTATCAGGTGTTTAGATAGATTTGGTATATTTTCTAGGAATGCACTATGCAATTTTTCCTATTTTCTAGGTCAACAGCCTTGGTATATCTTATGTTAACGCCTACAAACAGAAACTAGCGTGGCAGAGACATCAATATAGAAGAGATCCTTTGTCATCTTATTAATAGAGTCATAGTCATTAAAAATGATAGAAGGAAGCACAGAAAAATGCACCTAGTTCTGCAACTACGGTATTCTGCAATACTAGGTGCTAATAAGCTTTATCATCTCATGATCTAAAAAGGAAATCAAGAAGCTTTTCCCCGTTTGGCTCTTAGGCATACATCCATTAGGTAATTCTCAGCCAGTGTAGTCTGCTGACATTTTCCTTCTAACCTGGCCAACAGCTACACCTTGGAAATGCAGGTAACAAGTATATAGGGAATACATGGATTTATCCTCAATATCCTTAAAGGCCTGGAATCTTCAAGTGGCCAAAAACCAGTTCAGGTTAGACTGTACTTGATTTCCCACATCTGACTTGCATTCCTAATGATACACTCCATTATTGCTTGTTTGGGGCAAGCCCTCACCTTACAAGGGTAAAACATACTGCAGAAAAACAATATAATTTAACACAAATACAGATGCAATAAAGTAACACCGAAATAACCATGATACCAAGCTAAAAACAATCCTTTCCAGAACTATACATCTTAGCTATGACCTGAAAAAATACTGTGAAAAGAACAATACAAAGCTTTATGATAGAGATCCAAGACATTTCCAATTAAAGTGGCAATCGATATTTAAGACTGCTTTTTTCCCCCCCGCTCTCTAAGAAACAGTCAGGATATGCTTTTAATCAGTATCCTGAACACAAGCAAAATACTGGTTCCTCACCAGGAACATCACTGACCTCACCTTGTTTCCCTAGTTAACAAGGTGTTACCCTGCTGCCCTTGAACAGAAGTTGTCTTAGCCTGCATTTTAGGAGGCTCACCACACTTAAAGTATTGTTCTTGTTTGTAACTTGCACTTCTTCAATACCATTAAGGTTTAATATCAAGACAAATCATCAGCTTTGTACACCTAAGATACGCATGTTAATAAGGAAGTTGATAAGCACACCAGAGTGCGGGTCCAAAACAATTCAATTTAAGCAGCAATTCATCCTCTGAGCCATTGTCTTGCTTGAGAACGATAAACGTTTTCCATCATCTAGTACTTGAAAAACCCAACCTTGCTTTTCATTTCCCACTAGTACCTATCAAATCTGCTTCTCAGCACCACTGAAAGCACAACCTTCCATTCACATCAATTTCAAAACTAACAAAGTATTTTGATTTTTTTTCCCCCATGCGTGGTATTTATCAGATAGTACTGTTATCAGCTCCAGTACCACTCCTCCAAAAAGTCCATAACCTCATTTTCATTTGCGAGTTTTGCTCTGCAGCTTACTCTGTTGTAAGCAGAGGAACTGTTTCTACTCTTTCAACCCCAACACATTGCAATGAACTGAATTCTGACAATGTCTGCAAAATATGTCATCTTACCATTTTCTTTCTCACACTGATGAACAGAAGTGCTTTTCATTTACTACAAATTTTTTAGGAAAGGTAATAGGATACTTCTGATGCAAGATTTGAGCCTGAGGAACTATACTATTGCAGTGCTGGTTTTGAAGTACTTCCTCCGTATAAAAAAAAATGGACCTTCTTTCAGTTAAGTTATTCCTTGGAGCTCAAAGAATACATAAAAAGAAGCACTCACCATTTCCAATATACACTTGGCTTTTAGATTATTCTGCAGATACCATTTCAATCTGATCACAATGATACGTGTAGCAGCTTTTTCCACTTTAAGTAGCTTTACAGCCCCTCTTTTTCTTTAAGGTCATTTGCGCACTTGTTAGGAGTTGTAAATGTTGTACATCGTGTTTTCAGTGCAAGCTCCTGGTCCCTCATCCACTTAATTCAGTAACATTTTCTAGAAGTGAAGTTTATCTAGGACAGACCCCTGCATAAAGAGCTCAGAACACCATTCCTGGTTTAAAGTGACCCACTTCATAAATACTCTGTGGACAGTGAAGCCAGCTGTTCACACACACTGCAACACTTGTAGTAATAACACAGACTCCTCCACCCCAGTTTCTCCAGAAGGCAAAGCACATGGTTCAATATTTATAGCAAGATGCAGAGGAGAACAGTGAGAGCTTTCAAGGACCCCAAACAGCCACAAACCTCTCCAATTACTTTTTCAAAACGGGGCTGTCTCTGCTTCTGCAAGCAATCACATTTCTTCAGTGAATGAAATAAGTGTCCTCTCTTCCAAGTCATCACAGCCTGTATGTTTAGCTTTTTACATGCAGCGTTGTCATCCCTGTTTCACTGGTTTCCAATACAGTAACATGATTAAAGCATTTCTGTCAGATCCTCTACTAAATGCTCTATAAATCGTTGTTAGAAATTGAAGGAAATGAAATCTTGCATAAGGCTCTGTACTAAAATTGCTCCTGCACAGAACTATCTTTGACAGCTTTTTCAAGCTTTTCCAGATTTTGAAAATGCAAGCTACAATACAGTCTGCTTGTTTCTAGAGTACATCATGTCCTATGAAGAAATGCAAAACAATATTCATGCAAATTATCATCTAGCAGCTACCTGCAGAAAAAGTAATTTCAATTTCATGTAGGAGTCGCTTTGACATAGCTCCTGTGAATTTACACAAACAGGGCCACTTCAAAAAAAAAAAAGTAACATAATTCACTACCAAATTCCTCCATCTTCTTGGCAATTTCTATGGGAACTATAGCACTGGACCAAGTCCATTACCCTTTAGGTGAATTATTACAAGTTAATATTCACCTTTCTGACTTATCTCAAATCTATTATGAAAGTAGAGTAAAAGCATATTATATCCCTAGTCCTGAGCATTCAATATTTATGTGCTTAAGATAATGAAATGGATTTGATTGACATGGCAAACGCATATGGCAAGTCTGTGCTGAGGCAGGCAGCTCTTACACATCAGCTCAGTCACCAGAAGAGCGTTCATCTCCCTTTCCAGAATAAATGTGAAAACTGCTAAGTGATCCACTATCACTACACTTTTTCCCCTTTGGTGGGACAGCACAGTTTTTTTCTCCTGAGAATCTTCGTCGCTCTTAAAAATTTGTCCTGTCCTCTGCATCTGTACTGGTTGAGTGGATGGGAAACCAAGTCTTGGAAAATGAGCTTGGCCAAACATTGAAAAGCATTCAGCTCGCATGGATAGCCAAAAAATGGCTCCTCAAGTAAAATACTGGTTCAGTGTGATTTGTTTATTCAGCTCCTGGAATATTTTTAAGCAGCTTTCATCAAAACAGATCAGTCAACATCTATTACTGACACCTCTCAGACTTCATTCTTGGAGTGCTAGTAACCTCAGAGTCTTCCCACATCCACAAGGAATAATACCACAGCTGTAAGGCTATTCAGCATAATAAGGTTTCTTCTAAACATTTAGAATAAGAATGCTACTTTTATACACTGTTCCTCCCCCCTAAATCTTTTATTGAAGAAGTGACAGTGTCTCACTAGAGGTTTTCTTCTCAGACTGATCATTAAGTTTAAGTATTCATAGACACTCCATTCCTGTTTAAAGACCTGTCACAACAGCAACATACTTTCAGACAACAAAAACAAGCTTCTCAGTTACTGTCCTTTCATGAAGGCAAGATGGAAAAAAAAAAAAAAAAAAGGCACATACTAGCGTATGTAGTTGCTCAGTTATGGGCAATTTTTTTAAAAAACATTTTTTACTAAGCAGCAGAGGAGTGTACAACTACATTGTGCAATATCAAGACATGTCCTTTGAATCATATCAGCTCATATAGTAAAATGAGTACCTGTTACAACTAATGAGGAAGTTTTCAACTTTCTCATCTCAAAGGGTACTTACCATGGATGAATGTAAAAAGCAAGCTAACATCTTGCAGCAGGTAGACTGTAAGATAATGCATTAAAGCAGCCTTCTCTCAAGTCTTTAGTTAATCACAAGCTGCGTACTAAGAAGAGAAATAGATCTTTTCCGGAAGTGGTTTTTCAATCTAAGATGGACCTTTCAAATTCTACAGGACAAAAAGCAAGGTTCTCAAAGAGAAGTAGACTTACTGCTGTTCACCTCCCCACCTCCTCTAGCACAACAGGGCAGAACAAGAAACATGCAGAAAACACAAGCCTCTGTGGTCAACATTACGGAGCTTTTGGATAAGTGCGTCAATTATCCATACAATGGTATTACTTATGTATCCAGTAGTTTTAGATTTAACCGACCCCTAGAGGTTGACAAACCCATGAAATGCAATCTGCTCTTACAGGTGCTTGTGTACTGGACATTTGGATAAGCCACCTAATAGCTTAACCATAGTGACCTACCTATGTAGAGCCATGATTATCACAAGAGGGCTGATTAAGAGAAACAATTTCCTGGGAGCAGAAGGAAGTTTTATTTGTAAATAAGCAAATCAGGTAAATTGAAACATTCAATGCCTTTAATTGAAAGACATTTAAATAGTAGCTCTTCAGTTCAAACTTGCTAATTTGTTTAACTACCCACTGTACCTTGCCAGGCTGGGAAGTTTGGGATACAAAACACCAAATTCAAAAAAAAGTTCGGTATTGGAAATGGCAGTTGGATTGAATTTTCAAGGCAAGTTAATCCAAAATTAAGCCATGGATTCTTCTATCAAGATAGAAATGACTGAAAGAACAAGTTGTAAAGTTAAACATATTCTTTGTTCTTTCAAACTGAAAAGTCATTAATCAATGCCAAAACAGCTGGATTTCCAGAATATCCACATTACACAGAACACTCATTTTCTACTTCAAAGCACCACAGTTGTCAATGCTAATTTTCCACTACAAACCAAAATCCAATTTCCAGCAGTGACTACTTAAGTGACAGACATAGGTAAAGTTCTCTGCAATTCATTTTGACAAACACTAACAGGATTTCCCCCCCCCAAACACTTCAGAACATAAATACTTCTTTACACTGTAATTGCAAAACAGACACGCATTTTATGAGCTCATTTGATAAGTAAGGAGGATATGTTCTGCATCTCAGTCCCACATCAAAATTAAAGGAATATAAAATGCTTCCACTTTCAGCACTAGTCTCAGTTTTGCAGATGCAATGCAAACAATTACCCCAGAGGCCTGCCAAAACTCAGGGGCATTTGTTCCACTACGCAATTCCAGAAAAAAGTCATCTCACATTGAAAATATAATCCAAATTAGCCTTCTTTACTGCAGAGTAAAGAATTGAGGAAAAAACAGCTTCAGTAACATTCCCCTCAAAAATCTGTTTTCATTTTAGAAATCAACATGAAAAATATAGCATGACAAGTGACATGACTAATGATCACATTTCTCTAGACACCAAGTAGCTTCCTGTGATCTCCCCACTTAAAGCAGGAACAGAACCCCTTTTTATAGGTGTCTGGGATGATTTTTGTTGTTCCACTTGTATTACAGACTCTGGGATAATTTAGGCTGGATAGGATCCTTGAATGTCACTTTTGGTGTGACCTCCAGTGTTTGTTCAAGCAGTGACTTGGCTAAGATTTGAATCTAAGAGGGAGCTACTCAAACTGTTGGCAGCTTGCTTCATCGTCCGGTCACCCTGTTGTTAATAGAACCTGGTATCCAACAGCAGCTTCCCATTTTGTAACTTGTATTCCTTGTATTCCATTACAGTAAGGTCACTCCTTACCTTTCTCTTCCTCTGGCTGAAGCAGGGCTCTCTGACTCTCCTGTATAACTTGCTCCAGCCCCCGAGTATCTTGGTGGCCCTCTGCTGGACTTGCTCCGATATATCAGCCTCCCTGTGGGGAGAACAAAGCACAGGACTCCGGGTGCTGTTCCAGAAACACTGAAGGGAGATGAACAAACACTGCCTTGCCATTCTACCCCTTTACAGCCCCTTGGAGCCTGACCATGTCTCTACTCATCCTTTACATTTGCTAGCCAACCTCTGTCTCACCACTCTGGCTATCAAGATTCTGTAAGAGACCTTGTCAAAGGCATTAGAGAAAGCTGGGACATACAACATCCACAGCTCTTCCAGGTTTACATCAGACAGGGCAGCTGAAATTCATCATCAGTAAATTGAAAGGCAATGGTCAATCTGTTCTCTTTGCAGTTACATTCCTGACATTCAGCTTGAACTTGCTTCCAGCAGCATTTGCTCCATAACCTTTCCATCTAGAGATACATGAAGCCTCAGGAAATGGAAGATACTTACCCGAGTTCATTCTGTATCACAACAGGAGGCTACTGTTAAATCCGACACTTTAACTTATGGCACTCTTAGCTTTGAAACCCCTTGACAAGATGAGGTGAATAATCATTGAATGAACTGGTGGAAAACCAATTAATACATGGCCTAATGCATTTAAGGAGTTTCTTTCCTGAACACAAATCACAATGTGGAGTATTGGTGACCAAGTTCAATTATAAAAGACATCTTTCTTCATTGGGCATTTTAAGTTGACTTGTGGTGTAGTTCTCATGTATTTGACATACAACATATCGTTTCTGACTAGACAAAGATATTTAATTCTAGTAAATTAAACTTTGAGTACCTTAACTAAGCTTTGATATATCAAGGTACAACACATCACAGTTCCTTGGACCATTTCATTTTGCAGTGGTGTTGATTCTGTCCTACCAGATGAGTTAGCAAAAAAGCAGGTATGAATTGAGTTCACTTTGTTGTGAAGTGTTAAATAAAATCACCTGGGGCAACGTGGATAGATTACATTGATCACACTAGATCACAATAGATTCTTCCTGTGTGCAGCCCTAGACTAGTATTTCTTTTATGAGACCCTGGTAGTAATAATCAATTGTACTTATCAGAACAAAATCCAGTACTGATTGGAGAGTTCTGAGCACACAGCAACTAAACTTTTTGCCAGTGTAACAAATTAAATTCAGAAGGCATAACCATGCAGGCACAGAGACACAAGGCAGTCCATGGCAGTGTCAGTCACAAACCCAACTTCTGGAGAAGGGCATGGCAGGTGTCTTCTGCAGCTCTGACAAACAAGCAACCAGATCCTCCTGAGACCCACTAAGCCTTTTTTTTTCCCCCCTGCAGAATGAGGAGTTGACTAAGCTCTGCAAAGGTTACCCATATGGGGCTTTCATCTACTATTTGAGCTCTGAGGAAACCAAACAGTTTCCATGGAAACTAGCAATATAAGCAATTTGGCTACAACAAAAAGAGGAACTACTGGGATAAACTCAGGATTGTAAAAAGTGCTGATAAAGGAGTGATCTTAATATAGCACTAAGTCACAATAGCATCCCTCTGACAAGTCATTTCAGAGCTCTCAAGTAAGCACTTGTACAAATTCCAACACCCCCCAACCCAATTTAAGAAGTGCAAGTCCCAGACCCCACAATACAAACCCAATTGGTCAGCAGAACATGTCACACAGGACAGGCCAGTGGCTTTCCAAACTTCCCAAACTCTAAATACTAATTTTCAACATAGAACAGTTCACTTCGGAGTTGGAAAAAAAAAACAACATGAAAAACCCTTCAGAAATATCAGGCTGACAGCATCTATAACCCTGGGTTACCAACCCCAGCAGGTTCAGAATTTCTCACATAAAACCAAGTTAAACTTCACCTTGCCATAAGCTTCTTCAAAGAAAACTTCCCTTTTACCTTCTGCAGGTCCCAAGAAGTAGGCAAGCATGAGCTAACACCCTGCAAGATCCACTTGCAGTGATTTTGGTTAATCACAAACCTTTGGTGTGCACTGCAGCAGCTTCTCCCTGAACACTCTTATCCACCAGTACAGATCATGTTATACACCCCTCCAACTGTTGTAACATTTCATTTACAGTAAAAAAAAAAGCAATTAGAACAATTTCTTCAGCTTTAAAATGCCTAACCAAACATAATTATGCTATTTAATTCCTTTCCCTCCAACTTCCTTTGCTTCCTTAAGCATTAACACAAAAGCATGCAACAGTCTTTAAGGCATGTACTCCAGAGGATCACTGCCTTTCAATGAAGGAGACAACCCAAAATGTTTTAAGATCACTGAAGTGTTAAGTAGATGCAACACAGACTAAAGAGAAAAACATTCCAGTTGAATAGTTCTCCTCTAAAAACTGAGCAACAGCACATGAACACCCTATAAAACCATAAAGTTACACAATTTACATAGATATTAAGTATTATACAATAAAACACGGAATTAGAGAATCCTTGTACAAGTCACTCAGGCATTCATATGCATGAAAATAACCTAAAGGCATTTTTAGTGGCTCATTTTAATGCATTAGGGCTGCAGAGTCCCTTTGGAGGGCTCTGCAGAAGAAATTATCAGGTTGTGGTACAATAGCAGCAACTATTCCTCTCATGTTACTTTGTCTTAAGACCTTACCTTGACATTTTTACTGACCTAACCATAGGCACATATGATTCTGCAACACGGAGTTAGACTTAAAGTTTTTGCCTTGAATCTCTAATTGTAACTTTTTATTCTGATCTTTCCTTCTATTCTTTGTCTTCGGTTAGTTGCTACAGGAAAAGCAGCATCCAGAGATCATCATTAACTTATTTATTCCTTTTCCTCACAGTACATATAAAACAGCCATTAAAATGCCATTGAAATATCATTTCAACATGCTGGTGAGAAAGGAAACATTTGAAATGTAAAATTTAATTAAGCTTCACACTTAGAAAATCTACCATTTATCTTGCCCTCTCAATACTAAAGCATACGCTGCATAAAGGGATAAAATATAGATACTAACCTCACACAGTAACAGTGGAAAGATTAGAGAAGGGATTCTAAACAGAGGCAGAGGTCATATAAGAAAAGTTAATACTAGCCATAATGAAATTTTGCTGGAAATTAGTTGGGAGTTTCTGTTCATGAACAAAATAAAGGACCAATCTCCTAGCAGCAGACATTGAAGCAAGTGCTCCTGCATCAGATCAGATGGGGGTACTGGATGCAGGAAGAAGTCCTCAGTCTGTTGATGCTTCACAGACCCGTGCTTCTATTAATACCTTCAGAGCAACAGAAGATGAAACAAATTTCCCAGCATACCTAAAAATGCTCATTACTCTAATTCAGCGATATGTTGGAAATAGAAAATAATGATGTCTAACTGGTTTATTAGGAAAAATTGCTTGGCTGCACAGGAAAATGGTTTCTGATCCCTGAAAAAAAATAGACACTGCCTTAAAAAGAAGCACTTTTGAAGGGGATAGAAGCAATGAGCTGACCTACTTTTCTCTGAACTACCAAGCTATAAATTATTGACTTTTGTCACACATATTTCCTTGATGTTCTCTGTGGAAATAGGAGGGCCAAGTCTCCATGCTGCAAATAAGAGCTTCTCATGCTGTGCTTAGCAACTCCTTTGGAGTGAGAGCAAAGGGTTACAGTGATCTAGAAAATATTTGAGCACCCATGACAAAGTATCAGAGAGGTTTCCCCAGAGAAGGCCAAATGAGAAGCAGCTGATCATGCCAGCAGCACCCTATCACAGAGCTGGTTATCACCTAAAGTCTGCTCAACACCCATCCCAGAGCACCTGAACAATTCCAAGACTCAGCCTGCCAAAGCTTCGGACTGTAAACTGGCACCCGGGATTATTTGAATCCTGTTTCCTCTTCCATTTTGGAGCTCAAGTCAGATACTGTCCATATCTGCAACAGATTCATCTAACCATCTGCTAAAATGGATGAACAGTATAATGCACAGGAAGGGCACCAATGGCAAAGAGACAAGCCCATTTATCACCCCAAAACCTATTATGTCCATTCTAAAGAAGTGCTTTCTGATACTGAAGTACGATTACAGCTCAACAGCAAGCTGCTAGCTATCACACAATATTCTGATATTCCCCCAGCATCCTCTCTAATTCTGCTCTTGTCCCACTTGGAGTCTCTCCAGGATTCACCTGGCCAACACCTCCAAAGCAAGGTCAGCCCAGTTAGACCACACCTGAAGAACAAATCAGTCCTAAAGACTATTTCTTCCTCAGGTTATGAAACCACCTGCTTTAAGGGGAATTGCTCCATGTTTATCTCAGACTTCAGGCATTTTCATATATTTAATGTCATTGTCTCAGTCTCTGAAACAAGGCATTTCTTTAAGACTTATAATACACCAAGTATTAACCAAATTCCTATACAGCCTAATGTACCCAGGCTACAAATGCAGTTTTTATTTGCATCCTTGAGTAAATAATTACAGCATGTGTTATTGCAATGAACTACAGCAACATTTCTCTTTTACACCACTTTTCCCCAAAATGCAAAAACTCAATTCAGGTCCATTAAGCACTAATATATATAGCTGGATATTTGAGTATTAAAACTCAGAGATGCAATGAATTGTATGAAGTATTGCTGCAGAGCAAGTGAAGCATGAGACAGCTGATATTTACTGTTGCTATAGGGTATTACCAAGACACTTCCAATTTCGCTCCCTGTCAGGAGATTGTCCATTTGTGTTTCTGGATGCTGGAGACTTGAAATCTGTCTGATATACTGTTACAGACCCCCTGCTTATTTCACTGTCAGGCTCTTAGCACAGAGGAAGGAGGTCTTCGTCCTGGCTGCAAGGGAACACCAAAAGCAGCAGCAACCCAGGTCCTTGTGAGGATGCCTGACCTTCCACCTCATACAGCCTGCAATTTCAGGTTTGAATTTCCAGTACCAAGTGCCCTCATTATTTATACCTCCAGTAACTAAAACTCATGCGTTTTCTCAAGTCATTTAATGATGGTATACATTAGACCCAGGCATAAGATCTCATAGTTTAACTAAAACGAATTTTTCACCAACACTGCTAATTAGCTGACAGAAACATGCATATCATTCTTTTCCAAGCACAGTATTACCTGGAAGAACACTAATTGGAGCCCTTTCTAACACACACTTCGGTGCTGAAATAAATCACAAATCACACCAGAGAACAAAAATGCCTGGAAGTGATTTCTCTGCCAGTTCAACATTGCGATTTTTGCAACTGTACATACTTAGCAGTAAATTGTCAACACAAGTGAAATGAACTCAACTACAGTTAAAGAAACGAGAGAGTGGAGGTATAAAGAAGAGGATCATCAACCAGCTGTTTTAGTTCACCTATACACACACCAAAGCAAGTGTAGAGTAATATACCTGTAATACAAGAAAAAAGATAGGCAAAGTAATGCATAGGGATTTTCTGGCTAGTACAAATTGAGCTCTGGAATGGACAATCACTGACCCCCTCCAAACTTGGACTCACCCTGACAAAACCTCCCTTCAAGGTTGATGCCATCACAGATGCCAGTACAAGTGCGCTCAAAGTGTTGCATGATGAGAAACAAGCTTTATGACAATTCCTAAATATAACCCCAAATATAACAACTTGAAAAATGACAATGATTCACCCCAACATGCATTGTTGTTGCCTAAACTTCACAAATTTTAAGCAAAAATCATTTAAGATGTAACAAGTCCTTTACTTCCCCCCTTCAAAAAAAAATAAAAAGAAAAAACTCTAAATACTCTTTATTTGATCCTTTCAGGTAGTGACTTAACAAGGAATAAGAAAACACTTTACCATCGCAAGAATTGAATTCTAATTAGTCAACAGATATGCTTAAAGCTTCTGGGTACCATAACAAAAGAACTGGCGCACAGAACACTTAAGGCTATAAAATGAAGACTTGGCACAGAAACATTCGCATTTGCTAAGAACAAATACTTCCCTTGATTGAAAGTAGAATTGCAGCTGATCAAAGGTGATTTTTTTTTGTTTTGTTTTGTTTTTAAACCAAGTAAAGAGAACACTATATGTACCAGATAAGACTCCTACCTGCTAAGAATTTCCTTTAGACTAGGCGACCACATTCATAATCTGAAAAACCACACTCATTTAGCTGAACCTACTTTTTCCAACCTGTTCTTTTGGTGGAGTTGGTCAGTCACTTACCCAGCCCTACAATGAAACATCACAGGCCACCTGCCTGGGAGGCTGCTGCTAATTCAGCATACACAACATTTCTTATCTCAAAAGCATTTAATGCCTTTACTTGAAATACGATTTTAATTGCATTACCTAAAAAATGAAAAAAACTCTTCTGCTGTACATAACCCACAGTAAGAGAGCAGCTAAGGAATTTTTAAATTTAACATTTTTGTTGGGCAGATGCTAACAGAAGCACAACCAAATTTATGCAACAATCATTACTAGAAATCCCCACCTTATCAAGGTAACATAGAATGAGCCAAAAAGATCCTCAAGAAATCAAAAGAAAACCAACATGGATTCAGTTACTGCAAATGCTTTTTCTTATTGGGGGATAATCAAAGGCCTGTCATACAGAGATCTGAAAGATGATAAAAATAGTCCAACTATCACACTGAAATAGTTACCTTGCTTCAAACCATACTTTTGAGGCCTAAAACCACCAATTTTCCACATTACATTAAGTCTGCTTTGCACATTGATTAAATTTCACTACCTCTACTTTCACTACTGTCTGAAGCTTAAAAGTCCTGCAGCACAGTCCACTCTCACATAGCAAAACTACCTCACCCGAGAGGCCTGTGATATGTTGGGGTCAGGTTATTACCAGTTCCACACCCACATTTAGAGGGCTATTGAGTACCAGCTCCATGCAATATAAGCATAAAAAAACCACTATGGAGGTTAGAAAACAGAGCTTTTTTCCTCCCCTCTACACTTCATACTACCTCTTCATATACTAACTTTATGTTATTTTCTTTAACCAAGAGCTGAACAGGTGAAAATAATAAAAACTTTACTCTCTCCCATTGCTTATCCACCTAGAAAACCACATTTTATTCACTACAAGATTTTTCTGAATCAAGTGAAAACAGCATATCAATAACGATGACATCTAGAGCAGGACACCACATAAAGATAGCAAGGACAACACAGAAAGCTAAGAACCTGGGACATGAAAAGAGCAAGCAAAGTTAAGCTTTGCAAAGCTCTCAAAGAGAAAGAAAACACAACTGAAGTCACAGAAATCAGCACAGACCTGCAGGAAAGAGGAAAGACAAATGCCCTCTCAAACCAAGGCCACGAAACATAGCTTTACAACAGCAGAAATGCTAGAAACAACTCCATCACCACCACTAGTTTTGCATACCTGTTCGCAGAAAGGCAGTCAAACAAAGCCCACAGAGAAGCATGTTCCCTTCCAATCCTTGCACACAAGGAAAGCCTGAAAACCTGAGCTCAGAAAAGCCCTTCTGAGGAGAAGGGCAGAATTACAGCCTACACCTTAAAGCTCAGACATCCCCTAGCTCCGTAGCCAAGCAGGAACTATGCCCACACCTCCAGCTTTTATCACAGAGGGCAGCACAGGTGGTAGCACTCAGCGTCTGGGCTGCAGCAGGAGCCATCAGCAACATCGCACACACTTGTGTGGCTCCAGGTGGCAATCAGGGTGTGTGTGCTCACCCGCATTTTGTGCCCCCTGAAAGATGGAAGAGTAAAAACATAAGAACTTAAAAACTTCCTCAACTGGATCTTGTCGTGTGCTTTGTCCTGCACAAAGGAGTGCTCAGGTGTTTGGGCAGCACAAGCAATCTGTCCCTCTGCTGTCCCTTAGCCCCTGTACCTTCAAAGCACAGGGATGTCAGAGAGCACATCCCGATGTCTCTTTTCGGACTTGCTGTCCTGGTATTTGTCTAAACCCCTTTGTTTGACACTGTCTGCCTCCAGAGAGGACAAACAATTACAGAAGTCTGTTAAACACTGTTTATTTGCTTTAAACTGAGCTGCTTGGGGTGCCAAGTGCTTGGTGAATAGCAGTGCCACCTTCACCAGCTCTGTCACCGTCAGGGTCTGGTGAAATTAGACCCTTCCCCTCACCAGGCATCGCAGCTGCCCCATCCCTTTAGTCAACTTGCTGATGCTTTTCTGGCTCCGTTAGGACTTTCCTGAGGTGTGAACACCAGAGCTACATGCTGGTCAGGAGTATGCCAAGGCTTCATATAGCGGCAACATGATACCTTCTTTCTTGTTTTTCACAGCCTTTCTGCTGTGTGCGACACCTTGATGAAGCAAGTATCAAATCAAATCCAGTCTTCTGGCCACGCGGCATTTAATACATTTCTGACTGAAAATGTTGTTGGCATCTCGTTCTGTTCCACGGCTTCACAAGCAGTGTGACTGACTTGTGCTTAGAGCCATACAGTACAGGAGTGTTCAGGGGCAGGTTTTTTTTGGTTTGTGGGATTTGTTTTTGGTACTGTGAATAATTAGAAATAAAAATGTTTTTCCTTACGTGTTGACCCATCAGCATGAATAATGTTCCTTTGAGTAGTAAACTAAATGGCAACCAGCTTCCATAATAGGATTACCCATGACAGAAGCTTCTAAATGCTTAAAGAGAAAAACAGAGGATACATCTAGTGCAGAGCGTGCCCCTGGCAGACCTTAAGGCACTCTGTGGCCCTGGCCAAAATGAGAGCTGAAATCCAGATCCTTCTCTCTCCGTGGACATCCCATATCTTTAGACACTAACCACATTTATTTATTTATTTTTTAACCTCTGGGGTCACTTATTCCAGCAGAGGAGACAGAAAAAAAAAAAAAAAAAAAAAGGAGTAAAGGGGCAATAAATATTTGCACAGCAAGTCTGCTTAACATTGGACCTCCACCACCAGCCAGACCGGTGCAATACAACACCTTGGCCTGACCTTTCCTGGAGAAATCCCTCCCGTCACAAAGAACAGATTATCTGGGAGCGGTAGGGGCGCGGGTGGGACAGGGATGTGGTGCGAGCAGTGCTGGCACGTGGGGATGGCCAGGCCTGCAGGCTGTGGTCGAACACCTCCTGCCAATGTAAAAATACATTGATTTAAATTCCCACATGATTCATAGGCACATGCCCTCGCAGAATGCCTGTTCCCAGGCTGTGCACCACAGTACACAAGACATATAGAAATTTTGCCCACCTGTGATCACAAACATTCTGGCCCCACTACGTGGTGTGCTTTGTGATCCATTTACACTGCATATTAATTCGCTCGCTGCAGTGCGAGTAAGTCTTCTTTCTCAGCCATCACGTAAGACCATAGAACAGTGTGATTAAAAATAAACAGAACAGGTAGTTCCTTGCATTGCCTTGCCGTCCCTGTCCCTGTCCCCATCCCTGCTCCTGTCTCTGTCCTCATCGCCGTCCCTGACCCTTTTCATTTCCTTTGTTTTCCTTTGTTTGCTTCCTCCTGGTAAGATCTTTGGCT
Organism: Nettapus auritus; assembly: GCA_011076525.1. NCBI lineage: Eukaryota > Metazoa > Chordata > Aves > Anseriformes > Anatidae > Nettapus > Nettapus auritus. The sequence goes on along the minus strand of CM021769.1, from coordinate 54,905,941 downwards.
TGTTTTTATATCTTTAGTTTTCAATATTCTTCTCCCCTTCAATAAGCACTTCAATAAGCCCAGTACTTTTAATATGACTTTAAGCCTGGTATTTGCAGGAAAAATATTAGAAAGATGTAAAAAGTCAATTTTCAGGGGATATGTATGATGTGCATGAACATATATGATGACATGTCCAAGGATGAAGACCCCACCTAAATATTTACCAGATGACTATACTGGGTGATGCAGCATGCATTGTTTCAAAGATACCCAGACTAAGTAAAAGCCAGTATGGCTTTTATACCCAGAGCTTCACAGTCCCTGGGAAAAGAAGTTCCTCATATCATGATTTTCAAAGTATGTATTTTCAAAACAATCTGTCACGTTTAATCTTAGCTATACCTTTGAACTTCCTACTCTAAAAAGGAGTTTTCTCTTCTTGAAGTTAACATGAAAACTTTTCATGAACAAAGTACAGGGATTTATTTATTTATTTATTGAGTCTTTTAAATAATACATATAACTCCGGAAAACTTACAAGGAGTTTTGTTACTTTTCAGTTTTTCTGGCAAGTTTTTCAGTTTCTTTTTTTTTCTTTTTTTTTTTTTTTTTTCCTGGAAAGTGCTGTGCTGCATTTTATGTCTTTCCTTCCTTCTTAAGAATTTATTCTAATTCACCGAGAGGTAAAAATAATTAAAACATACTCACAGCAAGCTTTAGAGGGGAGTATTACGATGAATTTTTCATAATGGAACTTTCCTTGGGCCCGGATGATATTTCAGCTGCATCTGACTAAAAACAGAAAAGCATAGTTCAGCTTCTTTTGTCTGTTAAGATTTCATTGTTTTTAAAATTACATGATTATCAGTCATGAAAGGCTGGAATCAGCATCGCTAAGGCCTGAAGAGACAGGTTCTGAATAAAGCTGCTAATGAAATTGCAATAAAGTTTAATGACAGATTGTGTAAAATCATATGGCAAACCAGCCTAGCTTTTTCATTGAAGTGTTTTTTTTTGTTGTTGTTGTTGTTGTTTTTTTTAAATCAGATACTGAAATAAAGGAGAAAAATGATATATACCCTGCTGACAGCACGCTTCTCATTCTGAAAAACCTTTTCTTAGGACGTTTTTGTTCAGTGTGTCTCTTAATCAAGAGTTTATGCCATACAAATGCCCACAAATAAACTAAAATGTAACTGAAAATTTTGGCAAATTTAAAAGGGCAAGAAGAAAGTGAAAGGATTATAAAACAGACCAACAGTGATGGTCGTCCTTTCTGGGATGGGCATGATGCATTGGAATCAGAGCAGCGCTCTGCTCTAAATGGAGAAGGTAGTCCCTGAAGTCTACTGGGAAGTCTATATATCTATAATTGTTTCCAAAAATTAAGATAATAACACTTCTTCAGTTGGTCCGTCCTCATATCACATTACAGTAGACAGGTATTGTCTATTTTGTTTTATACACATATAATTTCTTTGCCTAAGATATTCCTGAAGGGATACATGACCACGTGCAATGGACATGCACCGATTTCTGCAGTTTTACTCTAAA
>CM021769.1:54887868-54899405 GCA_011076525.1 Nettapus auritus | reverse complement strand
TTTTTTTTTTTCATCCTTTGCACCTGCTGTGTGTGCAGGCTGGTGGTGCTGGAAGGAGCTGGAGCACCGGTGAGGAATGCCAGCTTCCCCCAGCAGGGCCCACAATGGCTGGCCAAAGGAGGAGGGCTGCACCATAAGTCTGGATCGGTCCCAAGAGGATCCACACCTTTGGGTCTACTGCCATCACCATACTTCCTTTCTACAGCAGCTAAGCTACTCCCCTCATGCCTGGAAAACCATAAGAGCTTCTTTAGAAAATTAAAATATCTGCAAACAGTCTTTAGCCACCGAACATATTTTGGCCTGCACGCTATATCCAAATTTCATTTTAAATATGGATACAGGGCACAGCAGAAGCTGAAGTGGAGGAGTCATTGCAGAAAGCCCCTCAGAAGCCAGACCAAGGGATCTAGAAACCGAAGAACATTCACGAACTTGAGGAAAGTCAAGATGTAGAAAGCAAACATGCCCCAAAATAAAATAACTACACCTTAGGTGAATTAAAATTAATTCAGCCAATGGCATTGTTAACCCAGTAGGGAAAGAACAAAAATCCACATTGTTGTAGCCCTACCAACTAAACAGATGTAAGAGCTCCATAATTGTAATTTCTGTGCTAATCTGCAACCAATCAGAAATCAGTGTAAAATGCAGTCACCTGTAGAATGGGAACTAGTGAAATTGTGTTTTCTTATGATGTGATGCTGTGAGAAAAGTGCAAAGTGCTACGTATTGCACATTGGAAACACAGGAAAAGAAAGCAAGGCAATGGTTAGAAACTGCAGGAAGGGATATTCTATTTAGAAAAGGGAAAAAACTTTTCACAGTGACAATAATTATTCAGAGGTGGTGATAATTTTCACCAGGAGGCATTTTTCTCCTGTACAATCTTCACTTTGGAAACTCAGAAGTTACCTGGACAAATTCAACAACCTGACCAGCTTTCAAGCTAGCCCAGCATTGCACGCTGGACAGGACCACGATCTCCAAAGGGCCCTCCAAGCCTAAATTTTCCAAGGCTCCTTGAAAATATGCTGGGCTACTGATCCTTTGTTTTTAAAACTCAGGTCACGCTTACCTGCATGCAATTCCTAGAATTCCTAACAAAACAAAACAAACAAACAAACAAACAAACAAACACCCCTAGGTACATATGTTGGATCCAGCGTGAATTACTAAAGGTGATAATGCAAATAATTTAAGCTCAAAAACATACCTTTTAACTACATCCACAGCTGCACACAATTTGATTATTACAGATGAGTTTTATGACTCATGCCATAGCTGTGGCATTCTTAGAACTACCTTGCAATATCAATAAATAAAAAGAAAAAATATATATTCTCAGGTAGATGTACTTTGGAGTTTCAAGGCAAAATTAATGAGAAATGTATGCATTTCTTTTGTTATGAATAACTTAATCAGACTACCAAATCACTTTAAAAGTTATTTGTGTCAGAAACAAAATTGCTTTCCATCTCCTGTTGACTGTAGTCTTAATTGGGACTGGAGATGGAGTAGAAGTATTTTATGAAAGATCCCATCATATAGAAAATTACAGTTTAGCATTATATTTTATGTGTAAAGCCCTGGCTGATGTGCCTTGTTTAAGCACTAGTGAATTATAAACACATTGAATGCTGCAGCTGGTATTACTTTTTCATTTAAGAACCACTGATGTAAACATTTTGTTCTCAGCTTGTTTTTTCTGTGTTGTGTTGGCACTTGCTGAGCCAGTGCCAATAACAAGTTTTAGAAGCCAATACCGCTCTATACCTCCCAGGGAAAAAATATTCACATTTTATTTCTTAATTTAATAAGCGAGCTGCTATATTTTCTTGCTGGCTTGGTTACGTTTCTGTGTGTTTCACCCCCTCCTTGCATGCTCAGAGTGATGGATACCCAAGGAAAACCCCTGCAGACTGAAATCTTGTGTTTATACACAGAGAAGTTAGAACCCAATCCATCTCCTTTATATCTTTATTTTTATTTCGTCCAAGAGAAATAGAAAGCCATCAGAGGGAAGAAATACTCTAAGTGCTTTTGTTCTGTACACCTTCAGGGAACGGGGGAGTCACGAGCTCCCTGAGCTGTGAGAGGGTCAGGCTCGTATTTCTCACCGGAGATGTCCTACCACATGGTATTGGGATTCTCACTCTCTGCGTGTTAAAAATAAGGGGTCTCAGTAAGACACATTACTGCTGCCTAATTTCTGCATGCTTTGCCAACTTGTACCACAGTGCAGAGATGTCAGACAGTTACGACTTGGCTTTAAGTCTTAGCTGTTTTTTATATTTAAGACAAACATTCATCTTGGATATTTTGCAAAATAGACTTACAGATGGTTCTGCTTTGAAACGTGGCTTGCTATCAGGCCGTTTTCTGAGAGGAGGTAGCTTTTTACACCAGCATGTGTCAGACACCTGAAACAGGAGCTTTGTGTGGCTCAGGAGGGCAGCTAACAGGGGAATCGTGATGCTGAGTCCTGCTTTTCCTCCCGCAACTGCTCTTCCTATGCTCTCCCAGCATTTGAGGCTCATTTTCTGTGGAAAACAGCATTTGTCAGGCCAGATATTTTGCTTATGAGACATCAAGCAGTTTTGCCTGTGTAAAGCCCCAAGGTTATCCTTTGTGTGCGTATATGTAGCATGCTCTGCCAGTTCTGTGGCTGGTGATAAAAATGAAGGGAAAAGCAAGAGCATTGCAGAAAAATTATCTGGGCTGGAGCTGAGCAAGGAAAGCCCTTTTCCTAGAATAATTTTGTTTATTAATAAATGCTTTATTTTATTTTATTTTATTTTCCCCCGTGTTCCCCCAGGATGAAAAGATTCACTTACAGGAGCATATTTTCTGTGGCTATTATGAAAACTTGTTTTTAATTTTTTAATTTTAATAAATTTTAATAAATTTTAATTTAATTTTTTAATTGAAACACAAATTCTTTCTCCAGAAAAAGAATCGCAGACTTGACCAGTAATACAAATGATCCCAGATAACCAGTGAGATGTGTGATGTTTTCATCTAGGGTGATTTAAGGAATTTTCTGGCTTTATGTTTTGAAACCTGAGAAGATAATCTTTAGAAAGAAGCTTGCATATGCATCTCCTCTTGCAGTATTTGTTCTTGGTGTTCCCACTTCTCCTCCAGCTTAGCTGTGGTTTCACCCTCCAGAATTTGTCACATCCTCCTGGTGGCTTGTTCAGTGCGCTATCTGTTTTGTCTTTTACTTGCATGTCAGGACTCTATCTTGAAGAGACTGAAGGCCTCCTGTCCAAACCAATGCTGGGGGGAAAAGGCCTGGAGGGAGGTGAGGCCTGACCTCCATGTGACCACATGCTGTTACCAACAGCACCTCCTCAAATGGCCTGAAGTCACACCAGGGGAGGTTTAGGTTAGAAATTTGGTGACATTTCTTCTCAGAATGAGAAGTCAGACATTGAGACAGGTTGCCTAGGGAGGCAGTGGCGTTACTGACCCTGGAGGTGTTCAAGGAAGGGTTGGACATGGTGCTTAGGGGCATGGTTTAGTGAGTGACATTGGTAGTAGGGTGATTGTTAGATCAGATGATCTTGGAGGTCTTTTCCAACCTTAAGGATTCTATGATTCTATGAAAAGTTACTTTCTTTAGCCACCTTAGGAGCTGCTCCTGCCTGCCAATATTACCTTCAGCTGTGTGCAGAGAAGGGGGGGGGGGGGACACGACCATGCAGAGACATCTCACGGCCTCAAGATGGCAGAACGCAATACCTGTCCCTTGCAACTCTCAGATACCTGCTGGGCACGCACAGCTGCTGAAGAGCAGCATGCCAAACTAGTTCCTTAATCAGTGGAAAGGGAACTGGTGCCCTCCCAGCACAACTAGGTGCCTCTGTCAGCTGCTTTAAGAACTCTCTGTGCCATACCTTGAGCACAGCAGCTGTGTCCCCCTTCTGGCAGTTCCTCTTCAGCCTCCTTCCCCTACCCCTGCTCCAGTCCTTCGCTGCAAGGGAGATTGCTAAGCAAACACTTCTCCTGTCTAATCATTTCCAGCTTTTCTAAGTAAATATCTAAAAAACACTGCTATCACATTATTTAATGTACTTTCTCCATGCGTTGGGTTTATGTGGCAAGATTTTGGTAGCAGGAGGCTGCAGGGGTGGCCTCTGTGAGACCAAAAGCTGCCCCATGTTAGGTAAGGGCCTGTTTCAGCTGGCTCCAAAGGGACCCGCTGCTGCCCAGAGCAGAGCCAGTAAGCCATGTTGTTTGTGTCTCTGTGAGAGCAGATTTAAGAAAGGAAAAAAAACTTGCTGCACAACAGCAGCTTGGACAGCGAGGAGTGAGGAACAGCCCTGCAGCCCCCAAGGTCAGTGCAGAAGGAGGGCAGGAGGTGCTCCAGGCAGGCAGCAGCATTCCCCTGTGGCCTGTGGAGAGGCCCCTGGTGGAGCAGGCTGTCCCCCTGCAGCCCATGGGTCCCACATGGAGCAGATCTCCATGTCGCAGCCCATGGAGAGCCCCTGCAGGAGCAGGCCCCGGCTGGAGCTGCAGCCTGTGGGTGACCTGTGCTGGAGCAGTTTGCTCCTGGGGGATAGACCCTGTGGCACAGACCCATTTTGGAGCAGTTCTTGAAGAGCTGCTGCCACTGGGCAGCCCCTTCAGGCTCAGTTTGGGAAGGACAGCATCCAGTGGGAGGGACCCCATGTGGAGCAGGGGCAGAGAGTGACTGTGAAGGGGCAGAGACAAGGCATTAAGGAGTGACCTTAACTCCCATTCCCCTGTACCACTTGGGGGAAGAAGAGGGTGGATGGGGGGAAGTTGTTTTTTGGTTTGCTTTTTTTAGCTTCTTACTGCTCTACCTTGTTAGTAATAGGTAATAAATTGCATTAATTTCCCTGTGCTAAGGCTGTTTTTGCCTGTGATAATAAATGTAGAGTGATCTCCCTTTCTTTATCTCAACCGTTGAGCACTTTCCATTGCTTTTTTCTCCCCCTTTCCCGTTGACAAAGGAGAATGAGAGAGCAGTTGTGGCAGAGCTCATCTGCCCAGCTGAGTAAAACCACCACACTCCAGTCCCAAGAAGTCATCTCAACAAAGCCCCAAGTCATTTTTGCTTTGCTTCATAACAGGACTTCCAAAGATTTGCCTCTGATTCATATCAAAACCTGATGGGGAGCCCCCCCGAAAATCTGAGCTCCTTTGTTAGCTTCTACCGGCACCTGCCCTCCTCCCAGACTAGTCACTTGAGACAAACATGATTCTTCATGAGCTGGTTGGCTCTGGTAATAAATAGACACATCTGACATAAATTCTAAAACCAATTAAAAACCGTAGTGACCTACAGCATTCGGGTTTCAAAGGCACTGAACCCAGCACAAGTACAGATGACAACTTCCGAATACAATGAAAGTCTGCTACAGAAAAGTGTTTGCCAAAGAAATGCAGTGTCGACAGCAGAATGAGGTCACACTCTGCCATGTCTCCAGTGGTCTGCTTACCTTGTTGTAAAACCCATCTTTGGCCTTTTCTCCTATTGACTGTTTGCATTATCTCAATTAAACCTAAGCTTTCTGGGTCAGGAGGATAGTGCCTGATTCCAGACTTATAAATGTCACTGTGGTAGCAGGTGCAGAATAATATGAAAAGCACCAACAGCGATAGAAGAAATTACAGGGAAAAACATTTTCCTCTCATAGGGTATTCATTCTTTAATCATGTGTCCCCAGACACCCTTCATTTGCCACTCTTTATATACTTACCACATATTGAAAATCTGGCTGGGGTCACTCTGTTCTTTTTTACATTACTGTTTTTGCATACCTTACAGGGTAGTATTTTGAGGTTCAGACACGTACACAGAGTGTCTCTCATGTCTGAAGGTAGCTCATGTCTGGCTTCCCAGACAATTTTGCTTAAATCAACCAAGCATCCTGCGGTCACAATTCTCACACCCAGCCTAGCAAAAGCTGGCACTTAGGTGAGAGAGCATCAGTCACAGTGTGCATAGTGCCAAGCTATGCACAGCCAGATAGAAACATAAAACATCAATGATGCTAACATAAAGACAAAAACAGTTACTTTAACATTTGGGGGATGACTCTGAGGCTATCGTGTCTCTGCAGGCAGCTCCTCCTTCTGTTATTTCACTTCTGCATGCATACGTTCTCACCGGGGCAAAAACTGCTCCATCATGTCACAGGCACAGCTCTTCCTCAGCAAATTATTTATACTCATGCACATGGTGAGATTGTGTCAAGAGAACAATATCTGTTTCCACTGAAAAACACTTCTGTCGGTGTTGGTACTGTCAGAGACGTGGGGTCAGGGAGGTGATGCACACGGTTCTCAATAACAGGCATTGCAGCCACACTTTAAGACTCTAATCCCAAGTCCAATAAAATCGCCAGGAGGCTTTCAGTGGAAATAAATCCAGAAAAATAATATGAGAAATATATATATACACACACCCACACTATAGCCGTTTTGGGTGGTTAAACTAAGCCATGCGAAACTCTTACACTGATAGAGTTATGTATTTAAACATACTATAAATAAACCAAGTGACATGCAGCAACTCCTTGAATAAACATCATATTTTTACTATAACCACTTTGAACATCTTTTCATTTGTTAGTAAAATGTAAGAACATAAAATTTAGATAAAATAATTTACGTTTTTTTTTTTTATTTATTCTACCTTAATAATTTGCCTTGTTTTTGAATCAGTCAGTACTTTGATGAAAACATTGACTTCTTAAATGCATAAATATGCCGTAAAAACAACTGGGGTTTGGACAACACGTTGCCTCAGGTTTTTGTTAATTTTATTTTATTTTATTTTTTTGTTGTTGTTGCTGTTTATTTAATTTTTTTGTTAATTTTATTTTTTATCACTACTGCCACCTACGAAGGAGTTAAAAAAAAAATAAGAAGATAAACTGATAGTGAGGACAATATTTCTTTATCACGTTTATAGACTTTCTCTCTGATGCATTCACACAGTCTCCACTGTGATTAAAGTAATTGATATTGGGTGTACACTGCAGAATAAACAGCAGGGATTCTTAAAAAAGCAACTGTTATTTTTTTTCCCCTCTCTTTTTATGCTTGGCAGGTTCCATTCTCAAGGAAAAAACCTCACAGTAGTGATATATAAGCCTTATTACCCTAAGGCCTAAGCAGCTCCACAACACATTGCAAAACAATTCAGAAAAGCAGAAAAATCAGCACTGATCCTGATCTGTTGGAGATTGCTACTGACGTCTTGCTCTTTCTTAGCCAGTCCAGCAGCCGAGATGGCAATTGGTGGTGATGGGCAGCCAAAAGGTGTCACTTCCTGTCCCAGGCTGCTGCAGAGAAGGAAGAGGGCACCCATCCACCCCCTCAATGGCAGTATCATCAGCCGAGCTTTGGTAAGCAACGATGGAGGATGAAAAGAAAACAAAATTGGATACTTATATTGAACACAGTCAACAACAGAATTTAGTCTGCTGTCTAGAATGGTTCCCTTCAACACAAAATCACTGATAAGTATCAGAAAGACCTTTCTAAATAGTTTTTTCTTTCTCTTTTTTTTTTTTTTTTTTTTTTTTTTTTCTCTCTGTATTTGCAGGTACTTGCACCAGACAAAAGACAATCTTTGTCAAGGAAAAGACTTCTGCTTTTATCCACTGCTTTCAGAGATAGCTTTCTCTAGTATGAATAAATGATGTGTTTTCCAGGAGATGAAACATTCTGTGGTCTGTTTAGCACGCAGAGAAGAGTGCTCTGTTGCGGAATACGTGCTGCTAGGACACTTGGCTATCTGACCCGTCTGTAAATGGAGGCCCTTCATTCTGCATGCTATCAGCTATTAGGTGCAACAGCAAGACCTTTACACTAGATATTAGGATGATTAAGTCATCTTCAGGAACAGTACTAGATAAAAGTGATGTACAAATGTTTAGGGTTTGAGTATCATTTCATTTAAAGAGAAAAATATTAAGTATGGTATTGGGAAAAGGTCAGGAAGCAGTTTAGGTTTAAAATCTAATGAAAACCCATTCATGTTCTACAAAAGGCTATAAGCTGTATTATTTTCTGGAGCTCAAAAGTAGTATCAGTCAGTTACCCTTTTGCAAATCAGGGGTTATGAAGTGCTATATAAACCAGCTGAGACCTTCTTTTAAATGTCATACTGAAATCAGGATGTGATCAGCATGGCAGGAGCAAAATTAAGAGTACAGTAGGTGAAATTACATGCTTTGTCTTGTTAACAGCTGTTTGCATAATGCTCCGCTGATTTAAAGGCATCAGTTCTTCTGCAGCCCATCATCTACCACTAATATCTACTGTATTAGAAATCAAGCCTCCTTTGTATACACAGTTTGTGTCCCTCATTTTTGTTGCTTATTTCAGTGTTGCTATCTGAACTACTAGGGGAAACACACTGAAATTCTAGTCACGTATGCTGAAACAACATGAAGCAACTACCGTTTTTCACTTCCCGATCATTGGAGTCTCATGTGTCTCTGCATCTAAATAAACTATTTGCATGATAAGTAGACATCTGTATGAAATTGTTAGCATTCAGTTAGCTAATATCTTTCTGCGATATTTCAAATGCTGAATCTTCTATTTCGTTTTTAGAAAGACCAAACTGCTGCAATATATCTATTAAAACTGCATTTTTAAGAATATTCACCCTATTTGGACAAATCAAGGGAGAAAAATGAAAGAGAAAGCACTTAGTTTGTTTTCAAAAGATTATGCAAATGTTCTCAGATCATAGTGCATATTTTTTGTCCTACTTTCAGTTCCCTTTTCATTGCTGTATATCTTAGAATTGTTAAACAGCTTAGCGTTAGGCTTTTGTTTGATCATGTAGAGCTGTCTGACAGCTCCTGGTTAATATATGGGTCTTCAGCTTAAGAGTTAGGGCCCCAGCTCACAAACTGTGCTTCCTGAGCACTTCAGGTCTTATTCTGATGGGTTAAAACCACCTGGACAAAGAGGTGAATTAACAGGAAACTGAAAAGAGCTGCAGTGACTGACTTGAATTTAATCCTTAGAGGAAATGTGGTTCTCTCTAGCAAGTCTGCATTTCAAACCTTTGCCTTCAAAACTTTAATTAACCTTGATAGGAGCTTAATGGCTGGATCTGTACATGCTGAGATTAGAGTGTAAAAATAGGCAGTTGCTCCAGTTTTCTCGGGTGAGCAAACACCATGGCTTTTACTTTTCTACTTGAAAGCAGTGACAACACACACTGCAAACTGCATTTCTGCAGACTCATTTTTCCATAATTTCATTTTCGAGATAACTGATGTTCAAGTTAGGACACATCACAGCAGAAAAAATGTACAATAGCCATTAGCAGTAATGAAAGTGCTTTTCTGTGGTTATTCAGAAGGAGACATACTAAAATGAATAAACATTTTTCCTACTGGGGAAATGGTCAAAAAATAACAAAGATAAGGTACAGAGGTGTCTTTTTCTCATCAACTATGTTATTACTCAGGTGTCAGGACTCTCCCCAGTGGCATATGAAGAGCTGCCCTTCAGTGGGCAAGTGTTAGGTGGTTGAGAAGAAGGCAGCAAACTACCCTGGGGAGTCCCCCAGCTCCACAGCAGTGCACAGACATTGTATTTTGAAATTGGGGAATTCACAAAAACAGCAGGAGCATAATTTTGTTCCTTTGTGAAGAAGTTTGCAACTGATTCTCTAACAGATTATATATATGTGTGTGTGTTTTTATATATATATATATAAATTAAATTATTATATCATATAAATTATATTATTATTATATAATATTATTATATTATTATATTATATAAATCATATTATATATATATTATATATATATATAAAATTTCCATGCTTACTCTTTCTAACCTAATGACCTTCCTTTTTTTCCCTCTGATTCTAATCTGGTGTTACAGTGTGTTCCCCGATGTGGTTTAAGTAAATTTGCTATCTGTACATTACCTGGCAGATGAAGGCCAGAGCCTGATGCTGACTTCCCTCTCCTAGAAGAGCCAGATTCAACATGAAGAAGGGTGGCAAGGTCTTGTTCATGTGATGGATGATTGTCCTTGTGTCCCTTTTCTTGTATGCTACCAACTTAAAATATAAAAACAATTGAGTTCTTGACAAAGGCAGAACAAATACCTGAAACATATGAAATTTTCTTTAGGACAGTATCAGATACTCAGTGTGTTGCATATTTTAGGACCTGCAGTTATGTGTGCAAGTGTTAAAAACACTTCACAGAGGAGCCGTGCAGCCCACATGCCCCAGCTCTCTCCTAGCACCAGCTCCCTCCACCTGCAGATGAGGGACCCGTCCTTCTGCCCACTGCCCCAACTCACACCCACACCTCTGCTTTGTTTCAGACCCAGCACACCACAGTTTCCTTGTGACTGTTTAATCTGCTCGACATTTGCCTTCCTCTTGTTAAAGGGTGACTTCTAGGCAAGTGCTTTCCCAGAGAGTTTGGGCTGTCCCAGTTCACAGTCCCCTCTTAGCAACAGCTGGAACCCAGGAGATTTGGCCAAGCACCCCTGCAGGTTTACCAGGCTGGTTTTACAATAACTTTGTTTTCTTTATTTTTTATAATCTTGTTTATTTTTAGCCTAGTTTTTGAATTTGCTTAAACATTTGAGTTAAAATGTCCTTCAGCTCTCTGGCAATGCTATGTATCAATTGTAGGCCAGACTCTAATACAGGAAGCCTGACTATTCGACTGGATAAACTCATGAATAATTCCATGAGCTGCCCTCAAGAAGAAGGATACCTGAGTATGACGGATACTACTGGACAGTGCTGCCAAGCAAAGTGCAGCAGCCCTCTGCTGCAGGTAGTGTCCTCCTGCATGACTCGGCCTGGAGAGCCTCCAGCCGCTGACAGGACAATTTACCACCAACCATCCACTGCAAAGGACAGCTCCACATATTCCCTGTTTAAAAGTATTCTCTGCTCTTACAAGACCTTATAAAAGCCTATGCGCTCTGGTTTAGGCACCAAAATAAATAGCAGTGGGGGTGCCCTTTTCTTCTCTTTCTTTGTATTTCAAGGACAAGGGCCTACCTGGATCTGCAAAAATCTGCTTTCAAGGCATGCCTCTACTACTTGGTTCTGGTCACATCTGAGTATTTTGTTCATGGTACATTCTTTGACAGAGACGCTTTTCTCCTCCTCTCATTTGTTCCCTATTTCCTGCTTGTTCACATTTCACGAGACAGAGTGAGGAGGCAGAAGTGTCTCCTTTGAGGTGCTACCTTGCTACTCCATGCATCTCTGGGCACTGCTTGAGGCCCTGCAGATTTTGTTTTCTTGAACATTCACGAGAAAAGACAGGGGGTGCTCATTAGATAAACAGTTTAGGTGTACTCTCTGTCTCTGAACTAGTGTGGAGGTTTTCATCCCGTGAGCCTGTTATGTACTGCTGCTCTAAAATGTGACTTAGAATCATAGAATCATTAAGGTTGGAAAAGTCCAAGACCATCTGGTCTAACCGTCAGAATAACTTGCTTCCCTCAAAGTAGATGCATAAAAAATCAGAGCAATAAGCTTTTTTTTT
>CM021769.1:54788440-54887768 GCA_011076525.1 Nettapus auritus | reverse complement strand
TTTTTTTTTTTTTTTTTTTTTTTTTTTTTTTTTTTTTTTTTCCTCCCTGGGGAAACTTGTTTCTTGCCACAGTTGTAGGTGTAGGCACCATGCTTAAACTTGCTGCATGTTCATTACAGAGCATACTACAAGTACATAGAGTTCCTGGTTTATCAGGAACGAAAGAAATAAAACCCAAGTTTCTAAAAATGAACCAACATTTTATTAACAACTTTAAACCAATTTATTTACTTTAGGTTGAAATTTAAGATTAACTATATGCAATTATTATAAAAAGAAATACAGTACAGCATCTATGCAGACTTAAGTTCAGAGAATCCTCATGGCTGCATATGTTGCATGAGCATACTTTGCTATCATTAGGCCTTTGGATATAATTGTACCATCTACATATACATTTTTAAAGCACTCGTTTTGTTTTTAATTTGGTTTTAACACTTTCCAGTGACATTTACCTCTAGATGAAAAGTCCACTAAAACAGTTACAACTGAGTCTGTACCATTTTCTTTTATACTGTGTCAAGCATAGGGAACTTTTGATATTAATTTTGAGTCCTAAATTAGTTTATAATTTGCACTACGTAATTATATTCACTGTGTGACTTAAGAATTTTGTATGATATTCATTATAATTTATACGAAGTTCTAGTAATTCCTATCTGCATATAGTCCCATCAAAACCAATTTCTGCCCTGCACCAGCATAAGATATAAATTACACTGAAATCACTGGTGAGGGATACAAATGTGGTTAATATAAAAATGAAAGATTTTTGCTACATGGGGAGAATGTGAGAAATATCTGAGAAAATTTTAAAAAGAAAAGCAGGTTGCTTGACACAGGTGGTCTGTTTGTACTAAAAGCAATCCCGATATTTATGTCTTAGTGGGGAATTAGGACACTTAATGTAGGTTACTAAAGCTTCCAGGTTTGATTTCTAGGACAAATTCTGTTGAAAGTTGTTTATATTTGTTGTCTCAGATTATTTTCAGAATGTAGACTGGGAAAAAAAAAAAACAAAAATCAGACAAACAATGACCTGTAGGGTTTCAGAACATTAAAACCTGAGCTGGACACAGAGAGATGCAACCCCATAATGAGAGACCTGCCAGGGGCACAGAGAAGCACGGGGCACCCGGGCCATGGAAAAGGAAGAGCTGCCAACGCCAGCCTGACTGGTTCATTGATACCACATTGTGTCTCATACTAAAAATGATATCCTGCCAACTTGAAAGCATGCATTGGCTTGATTATTACTGAAAGCGTAACTCCAGCTGAACTTCCAGTTTGTTTAGGTGGAGTCCTCCTTTTTAAAGGAGAACCTTATAAAAACTGAGTTTCATGCGAGGCCTCAAGAGTTTCACCACTGCTACCCTCTGCCTACTGCTCATCTTTACCTGTGACAAAAAATATTTTTAGCACTCATTATCTGGGCTCTGCATGGTCTCTTCCACCTCCTTGTCTGAAGGCACTTTCCAGCTTCTTTATCTTGGGTTGTGCGTAGGTTACGCTGCTAAGAAAGGGACAACAGTTTGCTTTTCAATGGCTTGGGTTTTGTTCACTACCCCACAGTAAGCCCTATATAATAAACAGATCTCTATATTCTTGAACCTAATTTGCTAGTCCATAACATGTGGCCACCAGGTATGTATCAGAAAAAAAAAAAAAAAAAAAAAAAAAAAAAAAGCTCTGAAATCCCTTGCTTCTATTCTTAGCATATGCCTTTCAGTTTACATCACTTTGGCAACATTTTTGGCTCTGTTACAGTGTTCTGCAAATCACACACTTAAGATGTGATAATCATTTGTCATATATAGGTCATCAAACCCTGAGCTGCTGGTGTGTAGCCTGCCCTTTCACAGAGGCAGCACAGGCTACCTGAGTTCCTGGTTCACTTCACTGCTCTCCTTTCTCTCATTATTTTGCTGTGAGAGGAGCTCCTAGGACTGCCCAGCTTCGGAATGAAAATGCGCACATTTTCCAAAGACTGTACAAAGGCTGGATACAAGCTTACCTCAGAGGTATCTGTGAAAGCGTGCAGAATAAACTTGAGGCTGTTCTGAGGAATAATTTAAATCCATAAACTTCTGATTGTGACCAATCATATCAAAATTGGTCCATTGTGTTTTGGGTCAGTTTTTCTCATCTGTGATATTTTCTGCTTCTTTGAATCATTTTCAGTTGTCGTTCCCTCCCAGTGCCACACATGGGGATACAACCTATTATAAAGGAACTTGTCCATTAGTTTGGCTATTTGAATCTTAAGTTAAAATACCAGTCTTGACTTACTGACATGTTTACTTTGTATGCTGCTCAGCAGTACCAGAAGGTAGTTTATTTACTTCAGATTCTCATGGAAACAGCTGGAGCTGTTTCAGTGGAAATCTCTATTGAATAAAACTTGAAGCTGGTTCATTTCTTTATTACTCAGGTCAGACTACTTGTTCTGCACCATTATTCATTACATCAAAAATCCTATCTGTGCTGTTTTGAAGGCAGAGTGACCCATACTGAATTTTACAGTCAAACTGTATGCTACTTTCTTAACAAGTTAAAAGGAAATAGTTTCATAATAAAAAATATTTGATCAACTTTACCAAAGCCTTCGTAACACCATGAAAGCAAAAGTAGTTTAGATGTCTTAAAATACGGGTTCATCCAAAATAACCTAATGCTACCTGCCTACATCCTTTCTCTTCCCCCCCCCCCCCCTTTTTTTTTTTAGGTTACAAAATTGTTTTCACTAAGCACATTTGGCAAATTAAAGTTATTCTAAAAGGTGTCAAAGGACAGAGCTCTGCTAAAAAAAAATAATAGAGCATAAACCTTCAAGTAAGTAACTGAATGAAGAATTTGAAGAATATAAAAATGTACAGAGCATTAAAAAGAAAGCAGCTATGAAACACAGACACTAGCTATGCATGCAGCCCTTAAATTTCATACAATGGTTTTCATGCAGTTCAAACTGCCTATTTACATTATTGCTAAACACAGCATTTCAACCAAAGAGTTCTTATTCAACACCAGCTCATTTCACTTGAAAATAAGAAATGTTATTCTAAGTATCTGTAAAGATTGAAAGCAGACTATCATAATGCTGATGACATGCTATATTTGATGGGATTGAACATAAACGAATTTTATTGGCTGGCAAAGATGAGCTGAAGACATAATTTTTTTTTCGTTTTTAATCACTGCAAATATTGCTTAATTGTAGATGCAAATCTTAAAAATATAGCCTACATCCAGCTGACAGAATATTGTCAGCTTAATTTTCTCATTAAAGAATAAGATTATTTCACTGGATGGAGGAAGGAACCTTGGATTGTTAACACCCACTGAATTTCCAAAGCTCTGATTTAACTTCCACTGCTTACGCTTTCATCCTCTATCCCTTTCTGAAGGACACCCTAAGTTTTGTACTTCTGGAGCCAACTGATGTGTTTACTACATCAACATTTCTCTTCAGATAAGGTGATACTGTTGAGTTAAATCTCCAAATCACCTGTCCTTACCCTGCTTAGTTTAAAATGACGAGTAGTCCATGAACACAATAGCTGGATTCATTTTGCACAAAATTAAATCACATTTCCCCAAAGGAGGCACCCAACTGCTATCGGGAATTCACTCCATAGGACCGGACTAAAGATAACCCAAAGTACAGTCCCTGAAATGCTTTGACCGTGAAGTCATGCCAGTGTTGGTACCATCATCTGTACTCAGAATTAACGAGTACTTGTACCAAGGCTTCAGGGGATGCATACGGAATTTCACACTGGACCCCAGGAATGAATCACCCAAAGTCTCTTAGAGACCTACCCATAACTGCAACATTTCTGATGACTGCACCTGTTAATGGACATGTCAGGGAGAGGAGAGAGTGCCAGGATGCCAGCACATGTGGTGTTTCTGGTATTAGTATATCCCCCAATTTCAGGTGAAATAGGCAACAGTTTTACATGGAAGAATAAGGAAGATTTTCCAAATTATTATTAATATTTTAATTTATTTAACCAACTATTACTAACCCTCAAATTCAAGAGAAGCACCCACAGAAATCTGTGGTTACAGAGGGTATGGATGAGCTTTATGTTTCTTAGCTAACTTAGATGCAGTCCCTTACTCTCAATGCTTTATATCAAATTCGGTTTTGGCAGGTATATTCAGACAAGTTCAAAGCAAAAAAATTGGTTTTATAATTTAGACCAAGATGATCATAAAGTACAGCAGAGCTTGGAAAGTCAGAAGAATTTACTAGGTAACATAAACATTCGTTATTTTCCTTTGATTATCTTCTTGTATAGCTGACTGACTACTCAGGCATCTGCATAAACGTGAAAAATATGGTTATTTCTTTCCACAAGTATTGACTTATCAATAGACCATAATAATTTCATAATAAGACCTTAAATGTTGGATAAAGATTTTTTTCCTTTCCTTATTGATGACTACAAATTTGCTCAGACAAAAATCGTGAAATAATAAAATAGTGAAGAAAAATCTGTAATGATATGGTAGTTGACAAGTAAATGTACATCCTATGGTTTTAAAAGACAAATTCATAATAATAACAATAACGATAATAATAATAATAATAAAGGATTGCTTGGAGACACTTGTCACTTGAACTACACTATTAACATTTAACATGTAATTGACTTGACAGTATAGTGATAGTCCACTCTCTGACATCTCTTCCTCAGAACTCTCTCAGGGGTATGCATTTTGATCTGCAGACCATACTCTACCACGTTGCTTAATGTCTGCATTTACTTTACAAATAAAAGACTGTGCAAAAAGTGGGAGAATGACTAGGGTCAAAGTGCTAATAATGGCTGCATGAAAGATGAGGGGTTTGAACTACAACTTCTGACTTTCCTGGCCACCAAACTAAAAGAGGATACATGACATAACTGATCTCCAGTTCTCAATTTTTTTTCTCTTGCTAGAAAGTTCAAATAGAAACAAAATATTGCCTTCATATTTCTTGATTAATTTCACCTTAGCAAGAGAAAACCCGGACTGTAATTCAGGTCCAAACCAAACCAACATGAAGAATTATTCAAATAAAATATGGCAATGTTATCAGAATATTTAATGGGGTCTGACCTAAGTGGGTGCATCCAAATAACAGTCATAGTTTTGAAATACAGAACAGTTCTCCTCTGATTGGAAGAAATCACTTTTAAGAGGAAACTTTCAAGTTGGGCTATTTGGGTTTAGATTATCAGAAGGAAAATATCTCTGCTTTTTGTGTTTATATATTCAACTTCCACATGCCTTCTCTTCTGTGTATTCCCTTCCCTTTCCAGCCCTACAACTCAGCTCATAAGAACAGCAACAACAACAAAATTATACATTATAGCATCAAAACTAAGAAAGTCTGGTTGTCTCGGGGTCTGTACTTGAAAGCCAGTTCACTTTCTGTATAAGAAGGTCCAAAATTAACCTCTTCCTCATTTGTGGCACTTCAAAGGTTCGGCAGAAATTCCAGATGAAAGAGGCACATTAAACCCTCCTGGACTCATTTAGACTTTCTTTCATGTAATGAATAATTACTTTTTAACATATAGAAGCATTGAATATCAGAGTCCTTGAGTCCTCTCACAAAATTGTCTGAAATGGGCCAATGAGACCAGACATTCTTAAGCAGATACAGAGAGACAAAAAAGCATACTTGACAAGAAACAGCTCAATACCTGACAACTAAGTACTTCTCGCTTATCTTACACAGAAGACCTTTTTCAAAAATTTAGAACAAGAAATACAAGTTCTTAAACATTTTATCTGAAATTTGAGAATATTGGGAAAAACACTAATTTCTTTACCTTACAAGCAAACAAACAAAAACCCTTAAGAAATTACCAAACAGCTAAGATAGCTTAAAAACCATCTTTGTGCTACCAATCTAAAAAAAGCTGGAGTAAAAATGCTTAACGAAATGTAGACAAATCTAAAATTTAAATAATAAATACATAAAATACAATTAAAGTTTAGAGAAGATCTGTGAGGTAAAAAACTTATTGGAATTGAACCGAAGTGTATCCTGGCAAGCAGATACTCTTTTGGATTCTATTAAACTGCTAAGTATAATTATGAGTATTTTGTTTAGAAAAATATTTTTCTCACAAAGATGAAATCTTGAGTTAGTTCAAACTAGAATTTCTATTGGTACTAAGGAACAAGTAGAATAGGATAGAGTATAAACTCTTATTTCAAGTTTCAAGCAAACCCTTGACAATCAGTACCAGAGGATTATCTAAAATTGCAGGAATTTCCACAGAGAAATATTATATAAAAATCTTTTGTTGAATTCTTTGAAACATCTTATTATGATCTTTTGTCAGCAACAGTAGTTTGTGCTTATAAAGGGTGCTGGAAAGACAATCCATAACAGCTCTCTCTTTCTTCCTTGACAAACGCCAAGGTGCCTTTATGGAACTGTTCACCCTGTCAGTGCTGCTGATCTGGCCAGTCTGGCACAGAAATTAAGCGCTGCAAAATGTCTGCTGCGTGCATTTGGAAATTGTATAGATTGTCTCTGCAGCTGTGCATGTCCTCTCTGATGATGTGCTGTAGTCCTTTTGTTAACAAAAGGAAATGGAAATACAGCTGTTTTTATGCATGGAGCTCAGAGGAAGACTGATAAATTTAATAGATGCAACAATTGTTTCCCAATATATAATCAGGATGGGTTGTTACCATAATTGTCACAGATTCTCTTCCAAAATATTTCACGTTCAGTCCCAAGCACAATAGATTCTGTAAAGTGCTGACAGGTTAAAACTTCATTATTAATGTTGCATAAATCCTATACAAAACAAGACTAGCTCTATCCTCCTAACATGCCATTTTGACAAGCAGAAATAACAAGTTCCAGGTCCTTTAGCAACCACAAAACATAGAAACTGTTATATCAGAAAGGAAAGACTGCACAAATTACCGCTCAGCCCGTACAATCTTTAACAGCACAATTTCCTCTTTTCTGGTATGTGTGATGCATGGCAATTTTGCTTTCTCTCCCTATTCCTCTGCTTAATTATCATGAAAAAGACATTCCTTTCCATTATTTGAGAATATTTCTTGCTTCTATAGATGAGACTGTAATTAACGAGACTGCAAGAAAGGAGAAAAACAAGAAATTTGAATCCTAAATTAATGAGATATTACAGATATTATGGATTAGAGCTGTTCAACCTTGCCTACCATAACAATGGCAGCGAGACAATGTCTGCTTTCTTCTGCTTCCATTAAAAACATTTTTAATTAAAAGACACTGAGTGGAGAGAAAGGGTTCTGCTTTATTCTCCAGTAACCTGTGATTTCTGTTTTTAACTTTCCCTGCTCAAGATGACACTAAGAATGTTTGCCTAGCAGTGCAATGGGAGGTGACGGGAGAAAGCACGCAGAATTACCGTGTTTGACATTTCATTATGCTTCACTGTAACATCAGTGCTGAGCAGCCCCCCACACTGCTGTCTCAACCCCTGATGCAGGGCTGATCTCACCCATGCTCTCCTCTCGTCCCCAGTGCCGGGTGGCTGCATAGCAGCAGAACAAAGGCTGCGCCCCGTGAACATACTGCCAGCTGAGCCATCCTCTGATTTGGAGACAGAATTGCTAGGACAGCAACCAACTTAAAATGGCTCTTCCTGACTACAATAGATGATGAAGAGAGAAGCAGGGTGTGCCTAAACCCACCTTGAAAAATGACACCAGAGCTACAACTGATGTACATACATACTGTGGAAGGACAGCGTGCATCACCCACCTTGAAGTGCTGGGGATTAAGAAATGGGGGGGTTGAGAGGGAGTGAAGAGCAAAATGGGTTCTTCAGATACACAGAATGAATATGAAGAGACATATTGCCCATACTCCAACGCCTGGTTTTAATGTCTTATTGAACAATAATAGTGAGTATCAGATTAGGAAAACAGGGCAGAGATGGATTTTTTGTTTTGGCATTGTTCTTACCTTATTTATGTTCCTCCCTTCTACCTTGTGCTCCCCAAGACTTGCCTTTTTCCTGGGTAACTGCCAAGAAGGGTACTATGATGACAGGTCAAATCAATTGTTTCCTGACTAAGGCATCCTTGATGTAACCTGGTGAAGACATTTTGTTAGACTTCCAACAGTTCCAGCTGAAGGCAGTGAAATTCCCTGGAAAACAAACAAACAAAACAAAAACAAATCAAAAAAAAAAAAAAAGTAAAAAAAAAAAAGTTAACTTCTCTCTCAAACCTACCATACTGTTCGTGTGTTTTTCTTTCTTTAAATATTTAGCTAAAGAAAAAAAAAAAGGATCAGTATAAAAACCCCAATGTGTTCTCCTCCTTGCTTTTTAATTGGACTGCTCGGAAATTTAATTCTGCTTGTAGACATTCTTAATGATAAATGCAACAAATGCTGTCTTACAAAAGGTATTTCACAGACTGTGTTGGGGACAGCTTTTTTGTTTTCTTATATATATATATATATATATATATATATAGTATACTACCTGTGGCAAAATCAACCTCCAGTATATGACTGAGGCTCCTGGATCCTACACCAGGAAATTTGCCATGGAATCAAATTGTCTGTCCATGAGCAATGTGCTCTTACCTTGGATGAGTAGCATTTTATGTGTTTTTAAGTTTGGTTCTCTGGATTGCAGCTAAGCTCTCAGAAAAATGAGACAGAGTGCAGACATCATCTAAGTTTTGGTTCACTTTAGTCTTTTTTTTTTTGAAGGAAGAATTCATTGTAATTTTGAAGTGAATCCAAGAACTCCTATTGATACCATTTGCAACCAATGTAATAGGTGCAAGCCTGCAAACCAGGGAGGCCAGAAAAATTCCAATGATTTTCAGAGCATATCATAGTGATGTTCTCACAGATTAAAGGTTTGGTACAAATATTTCAAAGTACAAGAACCTGAGGAAGGCATAATAGTGCCAGTAACAAATTTATAACTGTAGAAAAGCCTTCTAGTGCTTCTGTAATAGCTGCTCATCAAATTTGCCGCCTAGCAAGACCACTTTCTACCCACATGTCTGACTGGTTTCCCCTGAGATTACTGAGATATCTTTACCATATAAATATTTCAAATCCAATTTTAAAAGCTGATTTTTGAGTGTTAATGATCTTATGGGCCTATGGTTGACTGTTCACATCAATGTAATTACATTACTTATACTCTCTCTACTGTATGAAGTGTAGAACGGCTTGTAGGGGGGTGTATGCACACTACTCTTAACAAATATATTTATGAATCAAAAATATATAGCAAAATATACAAGATTTTTTTTATGTACTTACTCATAGACATGTGTCTAGAAATTTGAAAACTATTTTCTATATCCCTACTAATTTTATGGAGTATGGAAAATAGTTTAACACAGGAAAGATGTAATGCACAAAACCTCTTTCTTTAGCACCATGAGTTAATCTGGCATAAACAGGCATATAATTACAGGAGTAGTTGAATCTTTCATGCTTTTTCTGCTTGCTATAGAAGCTATGTTCTAGCTGAATCCCAAGTGAGTGAACAGATTTATAAACTTAAAATAAAATGTTAAGAACTACATATTCCAAATATGGTGTTGGACTGTCAAAGACACTGTTACTAGCTGCTACAAGAAGATAAATATGCACTTTATATACATATATATATATATATTTTTCACAGTGCCATGATGTACAATTCCCCTTACCCAACAGCACAATGGAATGTCTAAAGCTTGAAGTAGTTTTAACAAAAGTCACTTTTCATTGTTTTAAGTTCTGAAAATAAAAAGTAAAACAATGAACCCAAAGCTATCACTTCAAGGTAACATTGCATTTCAGTTGGTAAAACAAAAATAGGACCACTGAGTCATTGTCTGCATCTTTTCTCCTTCACAGTGCTTCATTGAGAAATCATAATTTGCATCTATGAAAGTTTTCCAAATCCAAGTTTGCAAAAACATGTTTGGTTTTGCTTTTGTAAGCTGTTTTGAGTCTATGAATTATTTTTCTCCATACAGCTGTATTAATCACTGAACAGTTTTAAAGAGCACTGACTACCTCATTTCCAACAAATACTTTATTTCCTGATTTAGGAATAATAAGAAATGAGAGTTCACATACTGTACATGAAATAAATCCATCATCCTCCTTTTTGATAGTTCAGGTTTATCAGGAGATGAGAAGTCTGGAAAGGTGAGAGAAAGCACCTGTAGGGTACTGTAGGATAGTAATGCAGAGAAACATACAAACTAAAAAACAGGCTTATTTTAACAGACGTTATAATATAGGATTGCCATCTGTGCACCACAGACTGGCAATGAAAAATTCATTACTCATGCAGTACCTTTTACCCCATCAAAGACAGTTCTACAATATTAAGGTTATTATACCCTTAGAACAGGACCCAGCTGGCACCTCTAAATTTAGCTGAATATAAGGACATGTGGGAATTTCTTACAGATGGCAGCCATCTCATCTGTGCTGGAAAAGGTAAAAGCAATATAATTTCATCACTCGCAGTGAACTTTTGCCTGTCACATTTGTGGAGCAATGACACCAGAAGATTTTTTTTTTAAGTATTAGATTTCTCTCAACTAACAGAAACATATAATGGCTTCACTCTGCATGCTAATAACCTAAGAAATTGGTCGGCTTATCAGCAGCTGAAGAGCATATATTTGAGTATGCTAACACTGTAGAAATAAGTAATAGACGTTTTATTATTAGCAATCACATCTGCAATCAAAGCTGTAAAGCTATTATTTAGCTTACCTCTGTTTATTGATTAAGAAGAATTTTTAATTAAAACTACCAAAATTTGAGTCTCGTTCATTAGTTACATAATAGAATTAAGATGAAAAAGGGTCAGTTCAGGGTTTGCTCTGTGAGTACTAATTAATTCTATTAATCAACAATACTTAACAAATTCTGTTTTGAAAATGATAGCTAAATTAACAGAGAACTAAAGCCAAAGTGTGAACCTCATATTTGTTTCAAATTAAAAAGCCTAAATTACAAACTGCCTCATTTCCAAGAGAGGATGGAAACCTCACAGCTCTATCAGGGCATAAAAAAGTGGAGAAGTTTAGCTACAAGCCTTCACATTGTACACACGGCTTCTCAAGTCATGCAGATAGGTACAAGGAAACACTTAATGTAAACAGCAGTATATTTAATGGTGGCTTCAATAGTCAGCGTCTAAAGCAGAGTTTATTGCAGCATAAAAAAATCATTCTCCTTCTAACCTCAGAGATTATATTCAGGAGGTTAATCATAATTAATCATTTAATTCCATCTGCTAAATTCACATTGAATTTTCAAGGTAGTTGGTGTTCAGCTTTTAAATTCTGATGCTTGTATTAGTGAGAAATAACAAAATGCCCAGCTAAGAATTCTAGGTCTAGGTCTTGGATGTTGAAGAAAAATAGAGAAAGGAGCAGATTCTCCAAGCACATGCACATCTCCAAACTGAAAGGCCTCTCTTGCTTAGATATAAACACCTAAGATGTAAACTTTTATATAAATATATATATATTACGGATACAATACATACATTTGAAAAACAGCTTGAAAATGCATTTGAATTCTTCAGTTGTGCTCACGTTTGCTAACATGAAATATTTTGCTAGAATTGTTATTATTTTTTGTGGGAGTCCACCAATTTTACATGTTCATGTTTACGTGTTTTTTCACTATATTACACAATACATCTTATTATGCCGTTCAAAATATCACAGTAGTGATCTTTTGCTAAATCTTCCATATAATTTGACATGCAGAATTATTTTTCAGAAGTAATTTTAGTATTAAATTTATATAACAATTTGTATTCATCATACATTCAAGAGTGTTATCTATTTTATATCGTCTTTGCTAACACTTTGACATTACTAAAACAGTACTTTACTATCTCTAAATTTCAAGTTTGTAGAATTTTCACTATTTATTACTATTATTATTATTTTAATCAAGAATGACAGTACTTTTCAAGGTAATAAATTTACCAAATGAACAAAAATTCTGATCTTCTATCCACTAGAATTCTAATAAAAATATTTATACACTAGTTTTAATACCTGTGCTTCCTTTTAGGTCAGAATATTTGTTCCCAAAAGCTTCTCTGATATCACATAGTTTAGAAATAATTTGGCCGAGAAGTCTTAAACAACCTTCCATAGAAAAGAACAGCATAGAAACTACATCTTACCCTATGTGATTCTGTTTAACATCATCTTTAATTACAGAACAAGTGCCATCACTGTATTTGCTGTGAGGTATGCCTGCCACGGTGCCTGTGTTAACACTGTGGTTCAACGCTAATCATTTCTGATTCAGTACTTCAACCAGGATGCCAGATGCTCATCCAGCAATGTCTGTGCCAATCAGCTGTCCAAGGTCAGTGACCTGAGGGATATGACTAAATGTATGTGTAGAACATGTATTTTGTCAATGGAATGTGACTGTGGCATTGTATTAGCAGGATTTAATAGGAACATCATCCTTGAAACTGACATTCCAGCCGACAGGTTGACAGGAGAAAAGATGGAAAGACAGGGAAGAAAGCAAGAGGATATTATCTGATGCATAAAATGAAATCTGTCTGAATGTTACATCGCTTTATACTGCAGGTCAATATTTGACAAAGACAGATGTTTAACCAAATGTTTCTTGATATACCAAAATATTAGTTGCTTGTCATAGTGTTATTCAAAATTCTTCCTACAAAGTTAGAGCTACAAAGGGAGACATTCATGCCAAATATCCATGTTTCCATGCATTTGTTAAGTCTTATTGCTGTTACTATTATTATTTTGTAGTTTTGGTTAAATACTCCCTGATTCAGCGCTGTATGCGGGAATGCAGCATGTTTGCCACACGCATGCATATACACCTACATGCATCATTACGTGAACCTTGCTCATCCGTTTGCAGGTATAGCTGTGAACTGACAGGACTGTGCAAACGCAAACAGCAGACGTGATGCTACCTGTGCTCAGGTCCTCGGGATTATTCAATACTTCCAATTATAAGGCTCCATTTTCAGAAGTGCACAGCTTTAATTGTTTGAATTGTTGTTTCCATCTGGGGCTCCTAGCCCATCTATAACTTTTGCTTTAATGTCAGTCAAACAATTTAACTTTTGTCCAATATATGTTCAGGGAAAATTGATCTTTTACTTTTTCTGACTTAAAATTAATAACAAAAATATCCTCATGAACTTTCAGTTCTTTAACTTAGTAATGACTGGGAACATGTTAAGGATGTATACTGCTATGATTTATTTATTTTTTATTTTTTGGAGGGGACTATATCTGAAAGACTGGAAAAATAACACTGGAGGGACTGAAGTTCACCACAGGGTTCACCATTTGTGATGCTACCCTAGATTACGCAGTTATAACACTCAATGGAAATAAAGGCTTCCCTCTGTTTTCTAGAGAAGAAGGGAGCCTGGCAAAGCTTCAGCTGTGCCAGCTGGGGGAAAGCAAGGGAAGGAAGAGAGAGCTGGTGAGCTGGCAGTCGGTCAGGAGGACAGCCAAGAGAAGAGCCCTCTGAGAAGCAATGGGAAGAGGCTGCCGGTTGGCTCCCTGCTGGTGGAGGACTGTTTTGGGTGAGCTGCAGAGGAAGGGTGTCCAGATGTCCCTGTTATCTCCATACTAATAGAAAACTGATAGGTTGAGGAGAGGTGCAAAGAGAAGACAGTGGAGCATCTTTGAAACAGACTTTCCAACTCCCTGTCAATGTGTCTTATTCAGAGAATTTGTTTTTCTCTGTTTAAGAAGCTCTTGCTTTTGACCATCTGTAGCAAAATCTAGATTTTTGGCTGACCTCCTATTGAGGAAAAGCTGCATGCAGATGCACCTCAAGTTCCTGTCTGAGTTGGCTGCTCTACGACTTGTATTTACGAGATGCTAACACCCCTGTTTATATCGGTATCCTATATATATAGGATAAAGTTCTGGCTTTGCTAATCTTGGTCTATGGTTTCTTCTAAATGTCTATTGTGTGTCCTGTGTCTGTGCATAGTTGGATGTGTCACCCCGCAGCTACATAAATTAATGACAATTAGTATAAATAAATTACTACTTTTGTTTACTTTGATTTAGATCACTAGGTCCCAAAAAATAATTCTCATCTCTTGTGTTAATAATAGTGAGTTTCAAAAATTGAACTATTAATCATGATAAAGCACAGAGGAATCATTGCATCATTGTAGTAGAAGGTTAAGCTTACTGTAGAAAAACAAAATTCTCATTATCTTTCTTACCTTCCTGAAGCAGTGCATAAATAATTGTGGGACCCTGTTGTCCTACTGTGGAAACAAGGTTGAAAGCATTGAAGTAAATCGCCAAGATATTATTGCATTTGAAAATAACCTAAAAAAATTAAGGAAAAACATTTTCTGTTAGACAACATATTTGTAAATTACTAGACTAACAAAACTATCCTCACAGTCACTATGTTATTTACTTTAGGCACATGAGTTGTTTAATGGCTCGAATTAAGACAAAAATTATGTAAAAAAAATATTAAATAAAATAGATACTAATATTACAGTAGAATCAAGTTGAAGCATTTTATAGATAATTAATTTGTATAATCTTGATTCACAGCACCATTAAGAATTCTTTTCAAAGAACAACTTTATGATCTCTCGGTACTGCTGTTTGTTGCCATTGACTTTTTTTTTTTTTTTTTTAATAGTTATCTTTTCAACAGATATAGAAAAAAGAATGCTAAAAATACATACAATGGAAGAAAGACAACTAAAATATGCCTTTCTTTCTACTATAACGGTTTCAATATTTTTCCAGAAATCCACCCATTCTGGAGCTTTAAGAACTTTAAGAAATTCATTGATTGATTTATTTTTTAAATAAGCAAGCAATGAAAGGGTGCTAATATTTGCTATGTTTATATAACATCTTTTAATCTGAGGATCATAATGTAACTTAAAACAGGAAAGTAAGCAATTTAATCCTAGAGTGATATATCCACATTATAGTAAGTCGTGTATTGTATCATTCTTACTGAAATACTTACAGAAGTGAGGCAGCTTTCCCCCAAGTCACAAGGTCAGGCAGAATCACAGAACTTGATATATCTTAAGTTTAATTTTCTAAGACTCATTGACAGCCTCTTCCTGTTCATATTCAAAGAAGTTCTTGTTTAAATAGAACGGTCAATCTTTCTGACCACATTGTATCGCATTGTAATTTCTGTCTCTCCATAGCCCATTATTACTGAAAAAAATTACAGACTTCATAGGTTACTGGATAAATTAATAAAAATGCCCTGTCTATATAACATTCACTATCAAAGTCAACAATGAACTGGAAATTCCTTGTTCCTTAAGCAGAGAAGCACTAAGATTTATTTTTATGCTTCTTAGTAACTAAAATAGAAATAAAGTGTCATGAAATACATATTCTCACCCTAACAAAATGATATACCATGCACTACAGAAGAAAATGACCCATTTTAAACAGAAATAGGCTTAAACATTTATATATATATATATATTTTAACAAGAAAATTAGCAGAATGTTTTTAGTCCTCTAGTCTTGTATACAGGCCTTACTGTGGTCTTTGTCTTTTTGGTAAATTGAGCACCTCTTCGTTATCAATTTTATCATGCTAGGTAATACCTTATCAGGAATGAAAGTTCACCCTAGATTTTTAACTTTACATACATGCTTACCCATAGTTGTGTATATATATGCATATTTATATGCTTATTTATATAAATAAGTATATGCATGTATATGTTTACAAATACATACAGACTGATAGAAAGAGAAAGGAATTCAAAGGTGAAGTCTACTGTGCAAAAGCAAAATTGAAAGAGAAATTTAAAATGGCCTGCTCTGATGCTGGAAATTGTTTTTAACTGCTAGACTTGGAAATATCTAATAGAAAAGTCTTATACGTAATCCTTATTTGCAAAGCGAAAAGATATGGTCCATGACCTGGTTGCGAAGCAACTGCATGGCATTACGAAACATTTTAAGATGTGCCACTCCGTGGTTTGGTGGGTCCTCGTAGGGAAGTAGGCTCAGCCACATGGTTCTCTGTGAATCTGATCATAAAAAGAGTTTTAGAGTATTCTAGGGAGACCAAGTAAGAAGAACTGTGACTTAAATTGTATACATTCAAGTTCCTTTATGACCATATTTTTGGTAACATTGAGTAGCCACAATCAGAGGAAACAGCAAGGCCTGTTTATTTTCATCCCAGTGCTGGGATGTGAAACTGCTCATACTCGTGGTTGGAATGAAAGATTGGTTATTGATCCACTGAGAGAAAACATATACACTTCTGGTTACAAGCTATGTTAATTCAAGGAAGTGTTATTTTTTTTGTTTGTTTTGTTTTGTTTTTCCTTTTCAAAGATTTTTCAAAATCTCCTTTTTCCACAGAAATTCTCATACATTCTGATGTATTTTCAAAACCTTTTTCCCCATCTTTAAGCTGAAGTTTCCTCTCCAACTAAGATGTTTATGTTTTTTATTGTAGTTTTCTCTTTATATATGCATATAACCATGAAGGACAGACTTCACTTTAGATGTGTTCCACTCTCTCAGTGCAATACTAGAATATTCAGAATAGCACTACTTAAACAATACCAAGGAAATTTACCAGATATACCACACACAGATTAAAAAAATACATTTTTCCTTCATTATTTTTCTTAATTCTGAATCACTACATGAATTATTCTAAAAACAACTGGTACAGTACAAAGATAAGCAAGGATATCCACCTATATATATGTGATAGATATTTGATAGATATTTGGTTCTCTCTCACCTATCTTCACCATTGCTTAGAAAAAAAAGTACAAATCTGAAAGCATACATGCATACAAAAATAAAAAAGCTAGATTGCTGCTGATTTATAAGGTGCATTTTTTTCATGTTGTAGACACCAACCCCAATCTGTCTCTTGGCACAGCAGCAATATGCAGCTACAATAATAGTAGCTGGGTCACCAGAAATGCTGAATTCTTCAGAAAAATGAAATGAATGCCAAGTGGCACAGCTTACCTCGTTCGCCTGGGACATACACTTCAAGATTTATGCACTTTCTAGACGGATGCCTGAAACAGTTTTAGTGGCCTTTTCAGTCCATACCTCACATATTTCAATTAATGGGTGCCATACACAAAGAGGTTCTGGTTTTGACAATGAACTAGGAATTAGATGCTGGCTGTAGATACGATGGGATCACATTTCTCTTGCTTATTGGAAATTTCAAAAAACAGAAGACTGTCTTCAGCCAGACATGCTGTAGCTATAACTGAAACGCAGCAAATGACTGCTGTGAGGCCCAGACCACCTGCAACAAAATCATACTATATCTGATAAGTTGGATTTGATGATGCTGGTCAAGATCAATTATGAAAACAAGCATCTCTCTTCTGATTATCTTTGTGGCCAGGATTTCACTTCTTCAACACTTTACATGGATAATCTTTTCTTTGATAATAGTGTGACTCTGCCATTATTTAATCAGCTCACCAGTTTCTTTTTTCAAAATTGTTGAGATTTCTCCAGGCAGAAAAAACTATCACTCTGCAATATCCACTTCTGAGTAGAGAAGGACATGCAAAATGTCAGAATGAAATGCGTTTCACACCAGGGAGTAACGGACATCTATTGGATGAGACTGTTGAAAGATTGATAAAATCTTAACAGCTAAAACCAGGACGAAGAATACCACTAAATCGAATGAAACACTGTCTATTTAATTTTAAACTGATTCAAAGGCAAGGAAAAGCAAACTAATACAAGCAAATTGCTTTCTGTCTAGTAACAGTTGTAATTCACTGCTGTGTGCTGTAAGAGGGAGCTGGGAGTTTACAAGTTACAGCTTTTTAAAACACCTCATGCAAGAGAAAAGCACAAAAGCACTGCGTCATGCAGTGAATTGTTCCTAAGGCACTAGGTTCTTGAAAGATTTTCATCTCAATCATATGAGGCACATGAATTCCTAAATTAGATTGACAGTGACGTGTACACAAAGAAGGCACTCTACCTTGCTTTTCTTCCCTTTCCCTTCCTTTCTGCTTTCTAATTCATTGCAATAGGGTATGTGACCCATGAGAAACTGGAAGAATTGCAGAAGTCACAGAGCACACCCCAACCAACATGCTCATCTCTGCTGATCAAAATGCCACCTGCAGTAGTAAAAATGTGTTTTCACCATTTAAAGTATGTTTGTATTGCAGAGGTCAGCCCAACTGTAAGGGATGGAACTCAAGTTCCAGGATGGGTACCCGAGCTAAGAAATTTTTATTCAGTTCTACCTGCAAAATTTTTGCTTGGATCTTAAAAGCCATGACTCTTCTAATCTCCATCCCTTTAACTCTTCATTTCTGCCAACAGTTCAGTTCTCAAAATAGGACTAATTGCGATAGCAGTTAGAGGAAAAAAAAAAAAAAAAAAAAAGAAAGAAAAAAAAACAACAACAACCAAACACTTTTTATTGTTTAAGTTAGCAGATTTGCAATGATATTACTGAAAAGTTAAATATACATGGAGCCCTACTGTCCCATTTTTACAGTTGCTCTTACGAGCTGCATTGTACTTCATCTATGTTTACACAGATTTTATTTTCCATGGTAGCTACCCTTTAATTCTTGATCTAAAACCTAATTTGCCATAAATGTACATGAAATAGAACAGACTGAGAAAATACTTGAGAATGGTAATTTCTTTTTACAAAGAAACTAATTTATAATATGCAATTACTAATCAAGTAGAATAATAGTTCAAAAACTGGACTGTATTACAAAGCATTTCTTCAAATATCCATTTTGGATTATTGCTGAAAGGTACTAATTGGTCTATTCTAGACTAATTTACAAACATTCATAAAATAGTGAAAAATGCATGCTTTATAAACCTGGTACTATTCATGCCTCTGGACTAAAAATAATATGAACATGAAAGCAAGTAATAAACATTATTACATGTATATTAGTAGCATTTAATTTTTTTTTTCTTTTGTACTAACAGATTCTTCATTTTTTTTCTCATTTCTCTCAGATGATTTTTTATCTTCAGGTTTAGTCCACGGAGGGCTGTGCAACTTCTGCTGAAGGTGAAAATAGCATCAGTGTAAGCTTTGCATATACAAAATGAATACAGATAAGCAAATAAAACAGTGCATTTAAAATCAATAACAATTTTGCACACAGCTATATTTCTGTTAAACTGATACATCAAACACAACAATATGATATTCTTTGTTAGTGTCTAGAGAAGGATTCTGATCTCTACTAAGAAAGTATACTTAATTTTGACAATGCAGAATACAATTTTTGACAATACCAATCTGATGCTGCACTATAATCATGGGATTTTTATTTAGTTATTTATTTTTCATCCCCCTTGGTCTACCAAATGAAGAGCACAGGAGTACAACTCAGGTAACACTTTTGCATTGGTAAGATTTCTGAGTACATCTTGACATAATTGCAGATGTAGCACTGTTTTGATAACCTCTACCTCCTCCCCTTCCCAGTGCTGTAGACATCACATTATTGAAATGTCAGTTGAATACTAAGCTAGTCCAGTTCTTTGAGTATTAAATAGTTTTGCAAATTGTTAATAGCCAGGAATCATTTTGAACAAATGAATGGAAATCTGTCAGAGTGAAAGTCTGTGAAATGAGTAAGCAGATCTATCTCAAAAGCATTGGAGCATATATACTTCAAGTAACTGTATGCTTTACAAGACCTTTTAACAAAAACACAAGAACTTGGAAACAGAATACCTGAAAGCTTATCTCTGTTTCAGCTGTCTTCAAATGAGATGTTGCATTATTGCGATTCCCCAAACATGTCTTGCCAACCTGTCAATACAGATGTCACAGATAATTACTTCGGATTTTTTTCCTAAAATACTGCTTTCTTAGAACATTCACAGTGGGTTTTGTTGTTTGTTTGTAGCTTAGTAGATGAAATAGAACAAAACAAAATTATGGCCAAGTGAATCCCTTTTTCCCATCATCTCTACATAATCTTACGTGGCTGTGAAAGTTTAGCAATTTAATGCTTAGATAGCTCTTTTTCCTCACATTTAGATCTCATCAGTAGTGAAGTTTATTCCGCAGTGGTCCCATAAAACAGGTTAGTAATTACAATTTTCTATTGTAAGTGAGGAAAAAGTAACCAAGAACTGAACAAGATCATTAGACTTGAGGACTCCTTTATTATTATTCTCTTGTCTAAACTGCTTTATCTCTTGCGTACATCACTCATCGAGCTTACTGAATGGGGAAGTCAGAGAACTCTCAAGGTATAGAAAGGCTTGTCAGATTCATCTCTGTTGTGTTATCCCAGCCAGAATGTCATTTTCTTTACCAACATGCTTTTTAATATGAGGGAAAAAAGATTTGAACAATATAAATAAAAGATTTGAACAATATAAATAAAAAGCTGGAAGTATTACACAGTAGACTGCAAACTATAAGTCTTAGGTAAATCTGCATAAGTCTTAAGTCTTACTAGTGCTGATATTTCTACTGAAATTAAATTCAAGTCCTTCAGGACTTGGATTAATGGCACCATAGGTGAAGAAATTAAAATGTGAAAGAGAGTAAAATATGGATAACTTTTTGTCATTCCTTTAAAATTGCAAATTTTAGAACACAGTTCTGATGTGAAATGCTCAGACTGGAAGTTTTATACTTGGTAATAAAAATTGATCCATTCAAATGGAGTGAAAACTTAAAAATAGTCATCCAGACTCTACAACATAACAGTGATTTTGCTTATTTCAAACTTTAGCAGGTTTTCCCCTGCAATGGTTCCTTTTTAGCATAAATCCCTGGAAAATTTTTGAAGCTAGATCAAGTTAGAATATTTTTACACATCAGACATATTCAGATGTAATGGTGAAAAAAGGGCATCAAATTCACCAGTAATATCCACTATAGCTTAATGACATTTCAGCAACTTCTTTTATATATATATATATATAAAAATTATGGTTGACAATATTAATCTAGGATAGAATAAGCCCTGTGTGTTCAGAAGAGCAAAAGAAACAAGAAGACAAAAAGTCTCTACATGATATGTTTTTCAAGGTTTTTTACTTGGTCAGTTTTTCTTCAGAAAAAGGGAAATAAGTCTGAATTCATCCTATAGCAGTGTAAATCACAGCAGGATAAGAATTATCTCATTCAGCAGAGAACATTGAAAATAAATACCCTATCATGCAAATTAAATATCAAGAAATTGTATAAATATCCTTTCAGTACAAATGACATTAGAGTGGAGTTAATTAAAAAGTAAGAGATTGACAAGGGGGAGGAAAATTCATTATGTTTTTTCACTTGAGAAATTCTGATAGTCCCTTGCCTCTAACAAAGTTGATCTACAAACAGGTGTGAATATGAAAATGAAACATATTATTAAGAAAAACTACTTGGAGGAGAAATGGATGCCTCACTCCCAAAACCTTCTAAAGAGACTGTTTTTTGCCAAGGACTTCACTGTACTTCAGGGTGTTTTAGTCAAGTTTATGCTACTGAAGTGAGCCTCGGAGATGATGCAATTGAAATGATTTATGGTGGTGGTGCTTTTTCATATTTTTCCCCACTCTACACAACAGCTAATAACATCAGGATGAACTTCACAGAATAGGGAATAATCAGGGTAGTATTGATAAAATATCTTGATAAAGCATCTACTCCTTTTATAAAATCAAATGAAATACCAACAGATAGCTTATATTCTAGATAAAGGTTAAAGAGTGAGATGACAGAGTAGAAGGTTTTAGTACGCTTTTAACATTTCAGAAGCTTAAATGTGTGGTCTTGGCAAAATGTGTATTTGGTATATTTACTAGTGAGCTAGATAAAAAAGTTTTCAGCTTAGTCACATTTAGAAAAATGTGAAGGTTTCAGAGACTTGCAGGTGACCAGTATTGAGGGCAAAAGATGTTGCAGGTCAAAAAAGGAACAGCAGTTCAGTCTGTAATGAAGAGCACAGAAATAATACTAATGAAATATACAATCCTTTACTAATCCATAGTTCACTCTAACTGTATATGCAAAACATTATCACATAACTTATTTCACCAAGAGAATACATAAGATATAGAAAATCTATATCCTATACACAGGATATAGAAAAACTGCTGAAATTATTAAAATAGGGGAGGAAAAACACTTAAGACATATAGAAATGAAGTTTGTTTTAACCCCCCCCCCCCAAAAAAAAAAATAAAAAACTTGATGATGATCAATGATAAAAAGAATGCTTTCTAATTGACTAATTCTTCGTATTCTTTTAATTGGCCAAGTAACAAGGGCCTTCTTGGTACAAAACAAGAAGAGAAGATTCATGTTTCTAGTATTTCACTTTTTTCCACTCACACGCATTTTCCTTTTCAGTAACCCACTGTATGGATTGACTGTTGGAGAAAGATAATAGACTGAAATGGTTTTCTAAATAAAGCAAGTCCTATATCTTTCTGTTGTTAAAACAGAAAACATTCGTTGTTGATTCCTCATCAGTGTGAAAACTTGCGTATTATTAACAAATACATTACAGACTGAGCATCACAATAACCTTTGATACACCATCCATCAACAGCAGCACCATAGCCAGGACTGTTATCGGTCACTGTGGATGAGCTTTGTAAGCCCACTGTCTCTCAGTTCTAAGTCATGAGTTCCAAATTTGAGATACATGGGTATAACATCATGTCCCACCATAACCATAAACTGAAATAAAAACAGCCTAACAGATATCCCATACATCCATCACACATATTCACACACACAATCCTTTGTGAACATTTCTGTGTATATATACACACAGGCACATATATACCTTTATGCATACACAAATGCATAAATACATACACAATCTTTACTGCATACGAAGTCCACCTCAGACAAATTATAAAATACAAAATCAAGGTATTAGAATATCTTTCACAGCCTTGAGTGATATATAGATGAAAAAATAATAATACTAATAAATAATACAAAGAGCAACAAATACTATTATTTTCTTTGGGGTAGTTTTCTCTATGCTGAATATTAGGAAGATTTTGTTTGCTGTCCTACCTGCACGTCTCTTTCCATCACATTTGAGAGGTAACTCTAATTACAGTATTATAGAATAATAGTTTGATGTGGTAGAAATGAACACAAACCAAACAATAATTGCTTTCAGAAAAGTGTTGAAATGTCAGTGTGGTTTTCTATTTTATGAAGATGAAATTTTAGATTATTTTTTTAGAGATACTGTGATTTTGCCTTGCTTTGCATCAAGATTTCAGCATATCAGTTGTACATACATCACCTAGCTGAAAGGAGCCTTTTTTTTTTTTTTTCATCCAGATATATTCAATGTTTATTAAAGTTTTAAGCATGACTGTCATCAGAGGTTCATCAGATGAAGAGGGATTCTGCTATATATATATTTTCTTCAGTACCTGAAAACTTCTCAATCAAGGACATTTCATCCCAGTTTCCCTAGCATGTGCTCACAGAAACAATTGCCTCTTTCTAGATTCAGGAAAAAACTTTGATTGCTTGTAATCACAGCCAGTACTTATTCAAGTGTATCATTATTAAGTAAACTATGACTGAATCTTGAAATAATTTTACAAATCAAAGAGCAATGAAACAAAAAAGAAATATACATTCCTCTGAAGCTTACTGAGACATTTTTTCTTTTTTTTTTTTTTCCTACCAATTCCCTCATACTGCTTTATTTTAATAAAAAACTATTATAGTTTAATATGTTGTATATAACCATTAGTGACAGATCTCAGAATTTCGCCCATGAATCAGTTACACAGCAATCTTTATATTTTATGTGTGCAAATATTCTTTGCCTTGACATTAAGTTGCTGTCACTGATTTTTCAAGTATGTCTGCCAAATGATTTATAATTATTCTTAAGACACATATTCATTATATTACACATGCTGTATTTTTATCATGAGACATCAGGAAAAACCTAATGTTTGAACACGTAATTTTAAAAGCTCTAACGCACAGCAGTGAGAATTCTGAACAGCGCTAACTACAACTGCATTCTGCCTTAAGAAATACATTTTGTGTATGCAACAGGAAAAAGTATCTGCAACAGCCATATGAGAGATTTAACAAGATATGATAATTTGGATGGGGCATATGCCTGGGAATATTGTTCCATCTTGATCAGTTTAGTACGCGATTTTATTAGCTAAGTGAATTTATATGAAATTCTGGTTATAAAATATGCAGCTTCATCAGTTAACTATGCAAAATTTCAGAAGTGATGGTATTCAGCTCACTGAGTGAATTGTACAGCTGAGCAGGAGAGGTTCGCAGCTGGATGTATAAATTATAAAGGTGGATCAGCCAAGTGTGCATCTTCATTTAAAAAGAATTTTCTGAAAGGCTGTTAAAATTCAGCATGTCCCTAGCCTATTAAACTATGCAATTTCATCTGCAAACTGCTGAACAATGTAACTAGAAGGGTATCCTACTGTATCGACACAGCGAATAAGAATTCTTTTTGTTGCTCATATAATCATGCCACTTACCACAAGTGGACAGGAAATCAAGAAAATATTTCTGCCACTGTTAGGATATCACTGATGTACAGACTGAGCAGACCAAATACTTCAGCTCCAGCATTCCTTCACATCACCACACCCCCTGCGAGGTTCAGCAGGTGTTAAAGCAGGGTGTGCTGGCAGAGCATGAGAAACGAGAAAGTCATCAGCTAGTTCCACACAAAGAAATCCAGATACTGTGGTCAGGTCAGCTGAGAAAAGTGATGAAGGTGCTGCTCATTCCTACCATCTCTAGCCAGCGTTCTCAGTTCTGCAAAGTGCTAGCTAGGATATAGGCAAAAGGAGCATGAAGAATTGTTCAGTTAGGATGGTACTGATTAGCTTAAACTGGCATAATTTACACAGGAAGAAAACAAGCTTAACATCATTGCATTTTGACTATGCTTAAATCACTGGAACTAGCTTCAGATAAATTCACATGTCAAGACCTTCCTGTATATTTTGTATTATTGGTTCAAATCACCTGAAACCTTTAAAAGACAAACTTGGCTAAAAATAGCTAAATTTTCCCATTAAGGCTAATTAATAGTCAAAACAAAACAAATGATATGCGTTAAAAATAAGAAAAGGATATATTTTCTCGTTAGACAAGAACTACAAATTCTATCAAACGTTTTAATTAATTGGATGCTTGAATTCTTATTACCCTGTCAATAATCACATAAGCTCATTGGTCTACCACATATGTGCTGCAGGCCTCTTAAAGGTCTGCTTGTTCATATAACAATTTTTTACTCTGTGTACCTCAGACTGAATTTTTTTGAATCACAAGATTTTAGCTCTCTACAATATGAAGTAAATACTTCTTTGACATGTTTTCTTTCTTCCTACACTGAATGGATATTTTTACTCCTACTTTTTTTTTCTTTTTTTTTTTTTTTTCCTCACAATAGTACAATTTTTTCCCATTTCTGAAGTTGAATGTTAATAATTTGCATATATTCAGAATAGATAATGTTCTATTAAAATGCCATTCTGCTGTGGAAATAATTTTATTAGGAAAGTTAGGTTTCCATTTTATTCAAGGACACCTTTTATAAGATCTGCTCATGAATTTATAACAAATATGTATTTCAGACTTTTTTGACCCACGCTGTTTAGAAGATATGGTATATCTTATTTGTGAAGAGTGTCTGTGTGTGTTCATAATACACTTGTGCAGCTTTTCATACCACTCTCCTATTTTAATGCACAGTGTACTTAGTGGATGATTAAAATAAATTGTTGTAGCTTCTTATGACCTGCATAGTCTTAATTTAGGGTACACACTTACTGAATTCATTTCAAGGATTTTATAATTGAAATTTTGCTACAGTAGTGATTTCGTTTTTCTCTGTCATTACTCCCTTGGGATAGTGATGGGAAAGCACAATGCGATCAAAGCTCTGCAATTGAAACAGTCAGAGAAAAATGAAGGTAAACTCTGTGGTTGCTTAGAAACATGTATAAGTTTTGGTCCAATACTCAGTGTCCTTTGTCACTGAATGATTAATGAACATGCAATGTTTGTTTACTGCAGGAAATTAAGACAGTAAATAAAAGCACTATCACTTTTATTTATCAGGGAAGTCTACAAGGACATAGAGCAAAAAATATAAGATGAGAACAGAGAACCAAGAAATACTTTATATGTTTGGATTCAGCACTACAAAAAAGAAGGTTTAAAATGACAAGTATTTGATGTGAGAAAGAGAGAAAGTACATTCTTACGTACAAGTAGTTAGCTTTTGGGAGCCAAAAAAAAGTGCCCCAAGAGCTTCTGGGAAATGATACATGGAAAAGAGATCTGCGGAGCTCTGGTTCTGCACAGAGACTTTCAGGAGTCAGTCATAGGGAAAACATATCTGGGCAAGGCTAAGAAACATATTATAATAATCTAAGTAACAGATCTTTAACTATTTTTTTAAAGAAAACTGAAGTTAGCATTTCATGGTCTTGAACAAACCTAAGATGATTTGAAATAATCAAGATGTATACAGGATATCCTGCCTTCTTCTGGCTAAGACAAGACATGTCAAATTTCATGACAACAAAGGTGTCAGCAGTGTCTAAACTAAAAATGAGCTAATTTAATTTGTCCTGTCTGTATCCTATTTGTAAACAACATTTCCTTCATATTCATTCCAATGTATACTATATTAATTAGATTGAACATGCATACAAGAAAAAATGACATGTTCAAAATTTTCACAGAATCACACAATCACTGAATAGTCTAGGTTGGAAGAGACCTCCAAGATCACTGAGTCCAACCTCTGACCTAACACTAACAAATCCTCCAATAAACCATATCCCTAAGCTCTACATCTAAACGTCTTTTAAAGACCTCCAGGGATGGGGACTCAACCACTTTCCTGGGCAGCCCATTCCAGTGACTAACAACCCTTTCAGTAAAGAAGTTCTTCCTAATATCCAACCTAAACCTCCCCTGGCACAACTTCAGCCCATTCCCCCTCGTCCTGTCACCAGGCATGTGGGAGAACAGACCAACCCCACCTCGCTACAGACTCCTTTCAGGTACCTGTAGAGTGCAATAAGGTCACCCCTGAGCCTCCTTTTCTCCAGGCTGAACAACCCCAGCTCCCTCAGCCGCTCCTCGTAAGACTTGTTCTCCAGACCTCTCACCACGTTCGTAGCCCTTCTCTGGACTCGCTCAAGCACCTCCATGTCCTTCTTGTAGTGAGGAGCCCAGAACCGAACACAGTACTCGAGGTGCGGCCTCACCAGAGCCGAGTACAGGGGGACAATCACTTCCCTGGACCTGCTGGCCACGCTGTTTCTTATGCAAGCCAGGATGCTGTTGGCCTTCTTGGCCGCCTGAGCACACTACTGGCTCATATTCAGCCAACTATCAACCAATACTCCCAGGTCCTTCTCTGACAGGCAGCTTTCTAACCACACATCTCCCAGCTGTAGCTCTGCTTGGGGTTGTTGTGCCCCAGGTGCAGGACCCGGCACCTGGCCTTGTTGAACTTCATACCATTGGCCTTGGCCCATCGATCCAGCCTGTCCAGATCCTCCTGCAGAGCCTTCCTACCCTCGAGCAGGTCAACACACGCACCTAACTTGGTGTCGTCTGCCAACTTACTGAGGGTGCACTCGATCCCCTCATCCAGATCAACGATGAAGATGTTAAAGAGGACTGGCCCCAGTCCCGAGCCCTGGGGGACTCCACTAGTGACCGGCCTCCAACTGGATTTGACTCCGTTCACCACAACTCTCTGGGCCCAGCCATCCAGCCAGCTCTTAACCCAACGAAGCGTGCGCCAGTCCAAGCCATGGGCAGCCAGTTTCCTGAGGAGAATGCTGTGGGGAACGGTGTCAAATGCCTTACTGAAGTCAAGGTAGACCACATCCACAGCCTTTCCCTCATCCACTCAGCGTGTCACCTTGTCATAGAAGGAGATCAGATTCGTCAAGCAGGACCTGCCCTTCATAAACCCATGCTGACTAGGCCTGATCGCCTGCTTGCCCTGCAACTGCTGCATGATGACGCCCAGGATAATCTGCTCCATGAGCTTCCCTGGCACTGATGTCAAACTAACAGGCCTGTAGTTCCCCGGGCCTACCCTCCGGCCCTTCTTGTAGATGGGCATCAAGTTTGCTATCCGCCAGTTGAGTGGGACCTCCCCTGATGGCCAGGACTGCCGATAAATGATGGAAAGCGGCTTGGCCAGCTCTTCCGCCAGTTCTCGCAGTACCCTCGGGTAGATCCCATCCGGCCCCATCGACTTGCGTACATCCAAATGCTGTAGCAGGTCGCCAACCATTTCCTTGTAGACTGTGGGGGCCACATTCTGCTCCTCATCCCCTTCCACTAGCTCAGGGTACTGGGCGTCCAGAGAACAACTGGTTTTGCTGCTAAAGACTGAGGCAAAGAAGGCGTTAAGCACCTCAGCTTTTTCCTCATCTCTGCTAACTTTCCCCCCGTATCCAGTAAAGGGTGGAGATTCTCCTTAGTCCTCCTTTTGGTACTGATGTATTTATAAAAACATTTTTTGTTGTCTTTAACAGCAGTAGCCAGATGGAGCTCCAGATGAGCTTTGGCCTTTCTAATTTTGTCCCTGCACCGCCTCGCAACATCCTAGTCCCTCTGAGTGGCCTGCCCTCTTTTCCAAAGATTATAAATTCTCTTTTTTCTCCTAAGCTCGAGGACAGGTTAGAGGTCCTAACCTCTACAGGACAGGTTAGCCATACAGACTATGAAATATTGCTTGAGACCAACAACTTGTCATTTCCCTTTTTCTCCAATTCTTCCAAGACAAAAATCACATTTTGTTTACCAGAGGGAGAATTAGAGGTTCTTTGCAAAGCTCTGAGAAAATATCGTTGAAATATTAGGTTTCTAAGCAACATCTGAATTTTAAGCATATTCATTTAAGGTCCCTTTTTTCTTTATCCCTTCCCAATCTCTTTTTCTAACAAATGGCACATTGAGTACTTGTCAGGTGTTCTTAGCTATGCAGCCTATGCTTCCCTCATTGGAATTTAGCAGTTGTAAAAACTTCTGATAAACACAAACACACAAAACCAAATAAGGCTAAAAATACAAGAAAAAAACTCTAATATATTCCCAAGTCTGGAATTTTCTCAAAGCGATAGTGTTCACACGTGCAAATAACAGTTTTGTACTACTGAAATAATAAGATCCTATAGGACAAAATAGTTTCTAGTTCTATAAGGACTTAAGGTGATATCTCTAAAATAATAATAAAAGAATTAACTGTGGAAAGTGTAATCTTGTTAGTTGTTTTCCAAAAATAATTAATTTGATTTCTACCTTTTCTGTAAAAATATATATATCTGTTGATTTAAGATCTAAAGATAATGATAAAAGGTGGGAATGGGTTCCTATCCCCATGTCATCATCTCCACATCTAGTATTCCCCATGCATTTCCCCCATTCAGATGGACAATGCAGATAAGAAAAATAAATAAAGTTTCATCTTAAACGACCAGAAAATTATTCATCACTGCGAACAATCCACAGCACAAAAAGTGGACTAGGTAGTTTCTTAGACTTGTAAAATTATTGGAAGAGTTGTGAAAATTGTATTTTAATTGGTTCTCTCTGAAAATCTTGCTTCCATTTCTTTAAATAACCCTCAGGGTTATGAGAAGAAAATCTGGTTTTCATACTTGAAGTTTGCCTGGGATGTAGAGTGAAATGAGGTCATTGTGACAAAATGTTTTTTTCTCTCATGGCAAGCTCTGAAGGAGCCATTGTTGAAAAATCAGATGTGGGATCCTGGGAGAGAAAATATATTTGTCATAAAAATTCAATGGGATGGTAGCACAGAAATTGAGAAAATTCTCTGGGAAATTTAATGCCTCCCAAACAAGAAAATCCTGTACTTTGAATGCAGCCACAATTTGGAAATAAATACTTGTGTAAAATGTTAGGTACATTGCTATACTTACATATCTATTTTTTCATTTTAAAGACCAAAATATTGTAGGATGCATGCCAAACAGGCCATGCTTCTTCACCATCCAATTTCTTACACTTAAAAATAGGCTGTGACTGTGTATGGTTTTGCAGCTATCTGCAGAAACAACTCCTGAAATTCTC
The DNA here is from genome assembly GCA_011076525.1 of Nettapus auritus. Taxonomy (NCBI): domain Eukaryota; kingdom Metazoa; phylum Chordata; class Aves; order Anseriformes; family Anatidae; genus Nettapus; species Nettapus auritus. Next base: position 54,857,614 of record CM021769.1, on the reverse strand, counting down.
TTGAATCATTCCAGTCAATTGGTTTTGTAAAAACAAAAACAAAACCAACAAAAAAAATTGAAAGCTTTGAACTGAACAACCGTTATTTGTAATTGATCAATTGATCACTGAAATAATAATAATAAAAAAAATCAGATTAATTTAAATAGAACATTTAGTTTAATGTAAAAGTCCCATTTAATGTATATAGAACATTTCTTCCTGTGACTTTTAAAAATTGTACTACAAGATCTGTTTCTACTAGGGATAAATATCACATTGGTTACGGCTTCCTTGCTTGCAGGTGTGGCTACCCTAACAATTGATTTTGTAACTCATCTCTCAGGGCTATTCCTTCAACAGACACTAGAAGCACAGCATGGTGAAACTTCATAGACACCTTTTTGAATATTAGCGTGAATCTTACTTTTTTACGTTAACAGAATAAAACTGAATGTTACATAGTATATCTATTTTTCAGTTGGAAAATGAATTGATAGCAACACAGTTAAAGGCAAGGCAAGACTGGCAAAACTATTTCCAGCTTAATTTTCCAATAAGGAGTATTATCCAGCAAGGCACAGTGAATTTATATGCCCCTATGGTATTTCTTTCTCTAATTTTACAGGTATTTCTTCATAGAGGAGGTTTTGTCAAACAGATTTAACACACCTCGAAGATTTAAAATTTAATGGAAATGTGAGTCCCACAGAAAATAGAATTGGTCTTAAAATATAATAATTATTGAGAGATTAAATGATATAAATCTTAATCTTATTAATCAGGTTTAGATATACAGCCTAATTTTTTTTATCTGTGAATTACAACACAACTAGAAGGAGGAAGGGAATAGGGTTAAGGTTTAATTTGTCTTCAGTCATGACAAATAGTTCAACTCCTCAAGACCTCTAACTCCAGTTGGAGTCTTCCTCTGCTTTCTCAGGCAAATTTTTCATACTAATTTGAGCCATACTGACTAAATGATTAAATATACTTGCTGGTAGCAGCACAAAAGTACACCCTCTCTCCCAAGCCAAAATAATTAAATCCCCACTTATATGGAGAAGTGCATCTTTTCTGTGTCTTTCATTGCATGGTTTGACACAGAAATTTGACACTCATTCTCACGTTGAGCAATGATTTAATTTCTCTCTTTTTGCTGTTTTAAAGTATTCACTTTGGCAAAAAGATGCTTGAACCTCTTCCCACAAATATTCTGCAAAGCTCTACCTAAACTAAACTGTAAATTCCATCAAATGTTTCCTAACTTTGCCAAGTGGTAACGAACCTCCAATTGGAGCTAGCTCCAGATTCAGAATTTTAAATCTTATTATTTCATATCCTTCTTCAGATTTGAGTAGGTAGTGATATTTTCTTCATCTTTAAATATAAAAAAAGCTGCAGCATCAAATTATGCACTCTTTTGGATATGCAATTTCTTTGCCTCTGCCCCCTCTAGAGGTTGTGGCAGAGGGGAGCTCAATTATGATTGAATAAATTATTAACACTTGCAATAAATTTGTAATAAGAATAGCTTTTTCCAATTTTTTGGGTACTACCAACAAAGTGGGTAGGTCAATCACCCAGATCTGTTTTCCAAACTTGTCTTCATGCTGCTATATGCTTGTATGATTGCTATCAGCAGCTACCCAGTTACCTCCACATAAGTTTGCTTTGTTTGGAGGAAGGCAATGTGTTCAATAGTTCATTCAAGAACCATTAAGACTGTCTTTTTTTTTTTTTTCCTATTTTTTTATATTGCACCTTCAAATTAGTCATGGTAGTACAGTATTTTTTCAACTACTTATATACTCTGAGCATATATTCTCTCATTATTTCTGTTTTTATTTTCCTTCCCGTTTTGTCTTATTTGTATTGTTCTAATTGCAGCCATAATAAATGCAATTGTGGTTTATACTTCCAGCTCTCACCATGCTGCACGGATGAGATTTTTGACTCTCTAAAAGCAGCAGACAGCTTTCTGCCAGATGTGTCATGAGAAGACCACAGCTTGTGGCTTGCCTAGACTGGTCGTAAGTGTGCTTACTTACTTTCACAATTATACTGTCACCTCTTAGTGTTCAAGCTAAACGTTTCCCTGAAAGTTTTCATTTTCCTTTCTTTTCCTTTCTTTCCCTTTCCTTTCCTTCCCCAATTAAATGAAGCATCTGTGACAACTGTACCTGACTATTAGTGGAAATGTTGCTTAAACATTGTTCTGCATCTTGCTGTGCTGCAGCAGCTCATCAACTAAGGAGCTACATGAACAAATCACATCTTTTCCCACTGCTTCTCTTCCCTGAAAAGCTCTATAAGTCCTTTTAAGTAATCTTTAAAGGAAACCCAAAGAGTATACCTGCGTGGACTGACCGCAAGGACAATTAACTCCTCTGCATTTTAAAGTAGAAATTTTCTGGCTTATAAAATATGTGTCAGCTTGGTTAAGAAAAATAAAGCACACTGCTGATCACCTAAGGTTTTCATATTGTCATACAATCTAGATTAAAATCTGATTTCTAGGTCAACTAGGCTTACATCTCGAGAATTGCACTCCTGGATGCTCTGATTTTCTTCCTTTCTTGAGGCCGAGTGAAGATTCTCTTTCTCTGCTGAGGCATTTTGCTGGACATAAGAAATAAAAAGAAAATTAAACAAACAGTTATTATAGATAAAACTTCATAGAAGTCACATTAGAAAATCAGGAGAACCACGACAATCAGATATTGCAAACTGTTAACTATTTTATATACTGCATTTTCAGCAAGTTTTATTAAAAAAAATGTTATAATATGCATACTTATTAAATCATTGCCTTATAAAGGATTACTTCTTCATAAATAAATGTCAGGAATTTCTTTCTGAAAGCTGACCACACAAGAAATGACTTGGTGGTATATTGTTTTGTATGTTATTAAGGAAGATCAATGCTTAATAGTGCAGTACAAGTGAAATTACATTTTCTTCTGTGCAAACATTTGGAAGGGGGGGGTAAAGAAGAAAAGAATTTTGAAAACTCATATTTCTCTGCCTCTTGTGGATTCTGGGACACATTTAGGCCTTGAGTTTAAGCAATTTATGAGCTGCTTTAGTTGATTTCAGCTGCCTACAGTCTCTGCCTGCTGGGACCTCACGTCAGTGTGAGTTGGCAAAATGTGCTCCATTTCATGCCTTTCATTTACCTCCTTAAACTCAAAATGGACTTCTATATGGAGCAGTTACTCTACAATCTAGGCTATCGCTTCATATAAGCGTTGAATTTCCTTCCACTGAAATATTGGCAGTTTTAGGCATCATTTTCTACATTTGCTGCAACTTCTAAGGTTCAAAGAGGCACAAATGAGAAAAATACACACTGCGTTTTTTAGAGAGCTTTTACTAAATTTGTACCCCAGTAGTTTTTAATTACCTTGAGTGCTTCACAATCTTGTGTCCTTAAATAGCGGAGTATGGTATAGCATGACAAGGAATTCTTTTAATTAGAAATGATCCCTAAAAATCTGAAAAATATATCACTTGCATTAATTGGAAATTCTAATGTGTGTATCATTGTTTGTATATTCTGCTGAAACTAGCTAAAATACCTGGATACACCATAATTTCATGAGATCAGCAGTATCAGCACCTTGCTATTCTTGGTTTGGCAGAATTACTTGTTTAGAAAGTATTCATCTTATAGTGATAATGACAGTTCATTTCACAAGCCCTTTATCTTCTTCTATCTGTATTTAGATGTCTAATTCAAAGTCCACTGGAATTCACAATAGGAATGTACATGACTTAGCAGAGATTTAGAAGAATTTCCCAAAATATATATTTGCTAAAAAAAAAAAAAAGAAAAAACACAACTCAATGACTCATTCTTTCAGAAAATTCTGCTAGAATGTATTCCAAGAAAATACTTAAATTCCAAAAGCAGTATCAACAATCCTCTGTTTCTGTTAATGTTGTTTTTATTAAGTTTCATATATAGGATGGGGGCAAGGAACATATCAAAATAATTTCTCTGTGAAAAGTTTGAATTTCAAACATGAGTTTTGGAAGGCTGAGCCATCCTTTCTCATATCCCTTATACTGTATTGAATTACTAATGACTATAGAACTTTCAAAAGTGTTGCAGAACAGGAGAAAAAAACATGCAGGTAACTGTTTGTAATATTTATTTGTTTATCAGCTCTTCAGTGAGGAATTGTTAGTTTTATAGAGCAGATGACTATCAGAAAAATGATCATGAGATGAACAGACTAAACAGATGAGTACAAAAATTGTTTTGTGAAATAATATCATTTAATACCTGATCTTTTATCCGTATTGAGTTATTTGCCTGTTTGGACTGCAATAATTACAGTTCTGCAAATTTGAATTTCCTCCTAATGAATAAGAAAGGAGTATGCACAGTGAATGACTGACAGAACATGTAGTACACAGATTCACCTGACTTGTCGACTGCCTGTGTCTTTACATCCACGTGGGAGGCCAGGAAAACCAGCCAGTTTGAACCCTTATTAACACAGGAAAATAAATGTCTTTGTATAGACACCAGCTTTCTCAGCACGTTGTACTAATTTCTGCAGAACAAGGGGAAATCTGAGGTATTTAGGCGAGCGAGACTGTCATCAAGAAAACATTTTCCCAGTGTCTTGTTTTCAAATACAACTTCCAGAAAAATGAAAACAAGAACATTTTCCATTCTCATCCCCTTTAACATTCAAAATATTTGAGTATAACACTCCATCCTAAAATTATCACCTCTTTTTTTTTTCTCTCCACAAACAAATTACAATGTTTTTCATTTTTCACATAACTGCTTAACCACTTGAAGAGCGGGCACTGCTCAGACACCAGCCAAAAGTGGGGAATGGCAACACGTCTGCTTCATTTGGTGCCTGGTGTCTACTCGACAGCCATCAAGTCTCTGCTGTCCTCTGCCACACCTCTGCTATTGCATAAACATCATCTTCAATTACGTTTCATATAGTTACCCTAAGCTGACATTGAATCTGTACGTCTTCTAGATTGAAATGCTGTGGTCTTACAGTGGTCCAAGAAGTTTACCAGAACCAGAAAGACCAGGTGGCAGAAGGACAGAAGACAGGAAGATGTCTTGCCAGGCCCTGGCTGGTTCCTGAGATTTAAGTTCTGTCCTTCCAGAATCACCTAGGGCATTCCTCTATTTTATGAGGGTACATTTAATCTATAATGCTTTGACTCTGACTGACATCTTACATGAAACCAGAGAGAAAAAAAAGTCAATATGGATAAATCAATATTTTTGACGGTTTATCTGCTCGCCAGTGATGTGGAAGTCTTTGAGGTAGACTTTGCCAAAAAGAATCTTTGTTATTAAAAGTTATTTCTCCTAATAAAAAATGAATATGCTACTTTGCCTGACTTAGGCCTATTTGCTAGATTAACAGGTTACCTAATAAAAAAGCCACCAAATACTCTGCAGCAAATTGTTTTGGAATCTGTTTTGGAAACAGTTTCTGAATTCCTTCCCAATTTGCCTAAAGACTTCTGAACCCTCCTCAAAGCTTTTCAATCCAGGATTTCACATGGGAATATTTTATTTTAACCATTTTTTGTTGAAGTATTTTTGAAATTGCAGCACCTCCTGGTGTGACATTACAAATATGACTAGAAACTGAGCTTTAAATTTCAGCTATTTCAAGTAAGCACACCTTTTACAACGCATTTAGCACATATACTTGCTGATTAAATCAACTGGCATGTGCTTTGCTTGCAGCCAAAATTCCAGAATACTTATGACAGGAAAGCAAGCCAAACTCATTATTTCTTTCAGTTCTCTTCCAAAGTCTGTATTGGATGAAATGACAGAGCCCACCTATGCTGCATGCCTTTGAAATTTCTTTCACTTATACTTCATATATTTTTCACTTTTGACATTCTACAAATTTTCCTCTCAAAGCATTCTTTTTTATCATAGTATCTTCAAATCACTACTAAAAATCTACAAAGTTAGATCAACTGAATTCCACCTTTCATTATCTCTTTTGACTTTGATACACAGTTCCATTCTTTACCATCTTAGCAATCATCTTATCAGATCTTTGTTCTTCCCACATGACTTTTTGGCTACACTGAATAACTCTTACTTTCTCTAGTCAATGTCTGTTGATGTAAGATGTCAGACTGCCACTGACAGGCCTGCTTGCCAGATCATTTGCCAACACAAGCCAGGACATTTATTTCCTGTCACTTAGGCCATCATAAGTTAATGTTTTCTACACTGAGGGTTTCTGGTGGTATTCAATTTCCATGTTAAAAGAGGAATTTTTTTTCAATTAAGGATACTCATACAGATCTAATAAGAGGATTGCATGGCACTTTGAATGAGAACTAAGATAATTTTTCCCCAATGACAGACACTGTCATTATGATAAGCATATTCATAGACTGTTTTGATAAATTTTAAGTGCTGAAATCATTGGAGTTCGTCCAGAAACACTTGTTTACCGGCCCACTCTCCAAACATTTCAAAACTACCTATGGTAAAGACTTGCTAGCTAGTTGGCATGCCTGGTCTGGCTGGCTCTACTTCGTGATGTCTGTCTGGCATGTTGAGCGAGGTCAGCATGAGAGTCCCCCTGGGCTGGGGGGTGCTTCTATTCAGCTGCCTTCAGAGGGATTGCTAACCATTGTCTTCAAAAGGGACTACAAAGAGCTACAATTAAACTAAACCATACCTAAAGCTGAAGTTGCCCCTGATTTCCAGTGCACTCAAGAGTTTGTACTTTTTTGGGAGACGTCTTATTCCTTTGGGATAGATATGATTTACTGTCACACCTAGGAAATCCAAAATTGCTCAAGGATTTGTAGCACTTAATGTGAAAAACTAGAGCAGCTTTATATGTAGCAGGTGGATGAAGTTGTCAGACTTTTCTGGGCAAGGTATGTACTACAAGAGCCAAAAATATCTCCTTTTCAAAATAAGTTCTATTTGACTGCTCCTGGAAACCAGGGACTTGGTCTGCACACTGCACACAGGCCAACTGCAACATAATGCCTTCATTTTCTTCAAGAAAAAGGCATCAATCCTACCATCTTTCCCTTTCTCCTCTCTTTTTAGTTGCACCATTTGTAATTGCAGAAGTATTGTTATTTTTGAATTACACAATAGACTTTAACCTGCTCTTCTAGCCCTTTACATTTCAGATGTTTCTGCTGTAGCTCTCCACAACAGAAATCACAGGTAAAAATGTATGACTTCCTGCAGAGAATATAAGGCAAATCATTGTACTGCGTTTCTTTATATCCTGACTTTAAAATCTTTCACAGCGTAACCACCAACACACAAAAATAAAGGAGAAGTCCAATTCTAATAACAGTACATTGCCCTCTGTATTTCTATGACAGTGATGGTCACTGTATACATATATATACATGCGCAGGTGTATACAACAGAAGTAACTACTTTTTCTCTACTACACAGTCAGTATTCAATAGTAAGTGGGAAGAGACAAGCTTTTTTTTTTTTTTTTTCTTTTTTTTTTTTCTATTTTATCCATATCTACAGAGTTATATTAACATAGGGTAATTCATCTCAAAGGACTGCAAATCCTACAGCATACCACATCTTTACATTTCACATACTGCTTCTTAAGCAAACACAACTCCCCTCAATTTTTCATTTGTACTATATTCAAACATCTTTAAGGCAGAAAATAGCTGCTTTCTAGTACATTATGCTGATGCTGAGCATTGAGCACAACATCAAAAGTTTGACAAATAATCCAGGGCAACCTCATTCCCCATTAAAATTGAAAACTGTTAGGACATCTTTAGCATGGATACTGAAAGAATGCATTTCTCATTTCACATGCATTTGTGCTGGTTGTAATGAAATTTCTCTGAGATGAACATTCATGATAAGCTCAAATGGCTGAACATCCATCAAAAGGAAGGGATTTGTTCTTTCAAAAATATCTTTGAGATGAGAGATACCATATTTAGAAGATAATTTCCTGAATCAACCTTTTCATAACATTACTGAGTGCATCATTTTCCCTCAGACATGGACCTGCCTGTCAGTGGTATATTATGCTGGACATTAATATGGGCATTAAAGTTTTATCATGTTTCTTTGTTAATTGTTCCAGGATCCTTCCTCTCTTGAAAATAATATTAATAAAAACATACTCCAGAAGAAGGTATATATATAAATACATAAGAACTCATACAGTCACATTGAAAAGAGCCAGGTAAAGTATGTGGATGATTTCTAGCACTGTTTGTAGTATTTGCTTCTACATCAGAAATCTCCCAATTAAAGTGAGTCTCCCTAGGGGAAAACCAACCAACCAACAAACAAGAACAACAACAAAAAAACCGTATTTACTTGACCACCTCAAGTCAAGGGAAAATGACTCTAAAAACCTTTCTAGAGGAGAGCCAGTACTGTGCTCCTTGAACACCAGCCTAGAACACCTTCAAGATGATAGTCTACTCTCAGACAAACGTGCAAAGCACCCTTTCTAGGGAGATCAAGCACTATGTGTAGCAAACTCACAGAAGTGGTTACATTAAAGATGGGAAAGTGGTGCAGAAGATGAAAATTTTGACAGTTCATCTTCCTCTGGTAATACAAGATACAGCTGCATTTTCAGTATGGAGTGAAACTCCATTGCCTCTGCACAAGCATCTAGTGTTTATGTCCAACTGCCTCATAGACAACCACAAGGAGCTGGTGAAGAAGGTAAGACTTGCGGCAAAGCAATATCCTTGTACAGAAACAGCTGGACAGCTATTCCATAGCTTCTAAATAAGCAATGAATGCCTATTCAAAGCAATTCCCCAATTTCCTAGCTATGCACAAATAAAAGAAACCACATCTATTTATTATTATGCTCAGAATTCTACTTTTTTATTTTATTTCTTTAATACAACTTATTTTGAAAGCATTATGTATTTCACATAACTTAAATATGTTTTCTAGTAGAACCTTAAACCAACATTTTCAGTTGCCCGACTTCCTTGTAACAACTGCATTTTAGAATCATAGAACAGAACAACCCGAGTTGGAAGGGACCCATAAGGATCATCTAGTCCATTTTATTTTTTGTATTTCCATGCAGTTGGAAAAAAGAAATCATGCAAACATGCAATCAGTTTTCTCAGGATCAATATGAAGGCCTCTGTAATGATCCACTCCAGTTTTCAACACAGTCAAAAAGATGTTTACCAACATTTCCCTGCAAACAAGGACTCATGATAGAGAATACCTAAGTCATGTGCTTTAATGAGATTAAGTAAAAATAAACAAAAGTCCAGAGACTAAAGTAAAAAAAAGAGTTAAAATTACCTAAGTTGTCTGAAAAAAATAAATAAATAAATACTGCTCCTTATATTGACCTTGTGAAATCCACAAATAATAATGTGCATTAGGCTGAAGACAAAATATCATCTCCTTGTCATACAGCAAACATGTTTGTATGAAACATCTGAGAATGAAAAATACTGAAATTATTGGAGACAGCTGTTAGGTGGGCTGTTCAGGAAAACATAGCACTAAGAGAACCCCATAAAACAAAATTTTGGACTGTGGTGAACCTAAATATTCACAGCCCATATTACATTTTAATCGATAACGACCATCATAATAATCTAGTTAGTGCACACACACACTGCTTGTGCATACACATTTATATATTATATACAAAGTTTATATTTCATACTATATAATGCATTCATTTAGATGTCATTCAGTGCATTTGTACGTGTATGTACTCAAGTGTGAAAAAAAGCACAACATTGAGAGCAAATGCCATCAGTCTAGTTACTAATTTTTTTTCCCTCTAAACAGGATATGATAACACCGTGGTTCTTATTCTTCCTAACTTGTAAGATAAAAAGAAATTTCAATAAACACTGATGCAATGACATTGTGCGTCGCACACTCAAGTAACAGGGAATGGGACTGTTATAACCATTTCAAAGAAAACTTCCAGTTTAGCATAATTATCATACTGCTATTCACCTACTCTGTGCTCTACTCTGGAGCACTTGGCACTTTGCATCCTGTTTACATATAGGCTATAAAATCACACGCTTGTGTCTTGTGTTGAAAGTCGTGTGCATATTAATAGCCATATGCATTTAAGGAGATACTGAAAAAGCATTTCCATTATTTCTGATGGCAAAAACAATCTGATCGTTTTATAAGTCTGACAAGGTGACACTTTCAGCAGAGTTAGATGCAGTGATGGGTTCGTTCTTTTTTCCTCTAGCAGACACAGTTATTGTTGAACAAACTGTTATTATACTTGCTGGTATCTTTAGATTTGAAGGTCACTGCAAGTTCTCTGAAGCATGAATTATTCTTTTTCTTTTTATTTTTGACAGCACCCAATTTATATTTTCATATGTACTCTGTGGTTAGCAGAGTAGATGTTCATTTGCACAAAGGACAGTAAGGAAACAATTTCCTGTTGTTGTTTATATTTTTAACAGGAGTTTAATAGCCATTTTGTCTTAGAATATTTCCTAATACTAATAACAGCAGCAGGAAAAAATGCCTGCAAACACTCATGAATGACTCAGCTTACAGGAAAAAAAAAAATAGCTAAATTAACCAAACTTTTCATTGCGAGCCACTTTTTCTATTCTTCTGAGGCTATACATGCCATTGCAGTAGTTTCCAAAGTAAATGTGCATAACGTCCAGATTATCAAGTACCTGAAGCATAAATACAGCAGACAGAAGCATGACATTTCTACTCCCCTTTTTGCAGAAGGTGGAAAAATAGGTTTGCCACCGATAATTTTTGAGTCTGTATAAATGTGTAAAAAACTGAGTGCAAGGCACTGAAATCTGATTACTCACAGCTGGTTTAGTCTCTACTGGCTCACTGTAGCAATTCTACCTTCTCTTGTGTGATAGAGACCTTTTGGGTGAAAATGAAGAGTTAAAACATTTCAACCTCGAATAACATGGTGAGTTACAGTGTATACCTGCTACTATCTGTAAAACAGTGAATACCTCTATATATGCCACCCCCCTCCCCCCACAAATTGCTGGCCCTAAACAGCTTATGCTGACTAAGGCTAATTTTACCTCTTTTTCACTTTTAAATAAATAAATAAATAAAACCACAACCCAAGAATAGCCTCAAGTCCAGAAATAGTCAGACAGCATTTTCTTAAGGCTCTTACTACCGCAGAAATTTTCATTGATTCCCATTAGATCTATATAATACCTAATAATAACCCAGCAAAATTTCAGTCTGGGTACATTTTGACAAGCTAAATTTACTCTGCAAAATCGTTCAGGCTGCCACATTTTTTCCTTGCCTGTACTTTTCTGCAGTATGCCTCCTTATGAATAAACAACACAAACTAAACAAAAACAGTCATTTAAAGTGCAGCTTGACCTTAGTGATAAGAGAACTAACCTATATTAGTATGAAATTCAATATATGACTGTGGAGGATAATCAGGCATATTTGGTGTACAGAACAATTCTATTGCCATACACTTTTGGGTGATAAAAACTTGTGCAGTTAGAGGAAAGATTCTTAATTAAACAAGATATTTTTAGTCTTCTGCAGATAACAGAACTGAGAACTAAATGCATGAGGAAATCTGCAGTGTAAAAATCTAGATGAAATATTTGAGGACAGATGGTATTCTGATATTATTCAAAATGGCACTGCATCACAACAACACCACACAAACAACAACAACAAAAAGCTATTCAACTTTGAGGGTCACTGACCACTGTAAAATTTTCCAAATGAGTCCTAATTACAAAAACACCTGTGCCCAGTTATTGAATGCTAATCCAATGAAAAATGTAACTTTTAGCATTGAAATTTAGCACTGAGATAATAATTTCTCATTTACTACCAGTGGTAGATTAGCCTATTGTTTGTTTCTCTCTTTAGCAGAGGACATAATTGTGAAGTGAATTTAAAGGACACTTTTCTCATAGTCTGCCAAACCTAAACAGGTCTTTTTCTTTGCTAAAAAAATATCCCAGTTTGCGTTTCACATTCATATTCTAAGTTATTATTCATAAACTTAAATTATACCAATATGGCTCCTTGTACAGGTTTTTAAATACACAGAAAAAATTACCATGATGTTTATATAAAAAATTATCATGATGTTTATATAAAAAATTATCATGATGTTTATATAAAAAATTATCATGATGTTTATATAAAAATTATCATGATGTTTATATAAAAAATTATCATGATGTTTATATAAACATCATGATAATTTTTTCTGTGTATTTAAAAACCTGTACAAGGAGCCCATTAGAAAGAACATCTTATCAGTAAAAAGCAATGTGAGATTTCAGTATTATCACGTCAGCAAATGATACTGAATTCTGTATGAGAAGCCAGTGGAAATGCTAAAATAATTGCTTTGTGTGCTTTGTGTGCTTATCTGTTGGGGTTTTGTGTGTAAGCAGGTAGGTGTTCCCACAGCCGTCTACATTTTCTGCCTCCCTTTAATCATTTGGCTGATATGTAAAGAGGAGAAAAACATCTTTTGAAAGACATCTCCTTTCTTATGACTGTGTACCAACAGATGAAATTTTGTGCCTTAAAAAAACAAAATTATACTTTGTACAATCCAGTCAGAAAAGTCTCGTTAGATCCACTCTACTCCATTTGCAGACCTAGCTTTTGTTAATCCTGACTTTTATAGGTGAGAGAAATGCTCTGTTACTATACAATTGCCCTTCTTTCAAGTCAGCTGAGCTAATGATACAAACATGCCATGAAGGCGAGCACTGCCTCTAATGATGTAGTGAAGCGTGAATATTTTGAGGACAGCTGACTGCTGTGGAAAGCTGTTGATAACACATTATGAGTTCGCTTCTGCAAAATCCTAGGCATCACTGGAGCAATTTCAGTGCAAGCTGAGCAGTCTCAATGCCTTACAAAAAAAGGGTGTAGTTGCTATGAGGTCCTTCGCCTCTGTTTTTTTTTTTTTTTTTTAATCCCAAAATGCAAACTGAACTTTCTGTACAGAGATTTCCCTTTGGTTAATTTCCTGTTCTGTCACAGATTTTCAAGAAAATGCTTTTGTAGCATTACAGGATTTCAATCTGTAGGAAATTATCAATAACTCATGGCACTACAGTCTGGTCACTGGCTTACAACAAAGTTGTGCTAAAGACATTTTTAGAATTCATCCTACAGTGTATTCTTAACTCCACAAACAGCTGTTCCATAAATTTCTCTGAAGTGGGTCCTTAAATCCTTATTTATATCACATAGGTGTGTGTAAGTCACTGAGTTACTTACATTTAAGAATATAAAAAATATCATTGTTAAACTGCTTCCAAGGCATTTTATCGCACCCAGCACACCGAAACCAACATTACTGACATAAAAGGGAAAGTATAACATCCTCTAAAATGGCCAAGAAAAGAATTACATTTATCTGAAGCTTCTAAGTAGTTGGCCTAAAAATATGACTTTGTGTCATGTAGCACATCAATAATTTATTGAATTATTGTACTGCTGAAGGACTTACTAATAGAGTTCCAGCACCCGTATCATTGTTTGTGTTTCAACTATAAACTTTTTTTTCTGTCACCATAAGTCAACCAAAGGATTTGGGGGCAGCTTGAGAAATGATGGCTTTGTACATGGTAAAAGGTATATCTACTTTTTGTACCCCATAATCACCTGAAGGATAAATTCTCTGTAATATTGTCTATGCTACAGACCTGATATCAATCACTATCATATTCTTCTAATAATTTTTTGAAAGGCAGGATTAGCTCTTGCTGCCTTATACTGTCTAACAAAAATGTCCTTCAAATCTTGTTTTTAAGTACGCTTTTGAACTCCAAGAAACACTTTGGCATGTCTTTAAGAGCCTTCTACATATTGTGTGAACATCATTTATCTCTTAGTATTAAAAAGTTTTAAAAATATTTTTTCCTTACCACACCTTCCAGACAATTTTCCTGAGAATATAACTTGAGGCTGCAGAATTCCATTATACCTCATTTCAGTACTGTCAGACCACTCAGTCTGTTTCTGGATATTATACTTTCTACCTACTTGTGTTATCAACTGCCAAGACCAACACAGATTTGTAAACCGTTTAGCAGTCACAGTACCTAGAGGATCCCATTAGAACTGAGGGATACAGAACATTGGCTAACCGACCTATTCAAGTCAGAGCCTTAGGGTTGTGGAAAAGCCATCACTTAGATAGCGCTACCCATGGGGTGGGGTGGGGAGAAGAAAGTAGTAATTATTTCATAAAAGACACCAGAAAATAGATAAGGAAAGAGGCGAATGCTGTAATAAAAGAAAATCAAACAGGCATTAGAGACTAATAATATCTGAAAAAGAGCAAATATAGCATATTCTGATAACATTCCTAAATGAAACCAAGAACAGCAGACATTTTTTTCATGTAAAGTTCTATCTCATTTCCCTAATTTTAGTTCTTGTTTGTTGCACCATAAATTCCAACTTATTTGAAAAAAAAAAAAAAAAGTATCAGCGTGGACATAACAATTAGCATGCTCAAAAGAGCTCTCCTACAGTGTTTTTCAATAGACAATGTTACTGCATAGATGAGAAAGCAGAAGTACAGCATGGGAAACCACAGGATCACTTAATTTGTGGAAATAATAACAGAACTTTGTTTCATTCAGCTGGTCATGATGCATCTTACACAGTTTATCCCCATACAGGGATAAGTGAAACAACAGAATCAAAATTAAGGATACTGCGGTAGAATACAGAAATAATTCCATCTCCAAACAAATCCAAGTTCTTTTAGGCCCTAGGCACGGCAAGTCAGTGAATATATTTTAGAATTCCTGAGATTCTATGTGCATTTAAAATATAAAGATGGAAATAAATATAAACCAGGATGGCAAATAAACTATAGTACACAGTTTGTATAGAAATACCAAAATTAAAGTGTACTATACTAAAAAAATAATAATATTCAACTGCAGAGCATAGGTTGTACAGCATTTGTACTGGTGCCATACTGCATAATAGAGAGGTCCCAGACCTCCATTTGTATTATGTGCTAAGATATCTGCCACATCAGCATTCCCTAGTGATCTATTAATATGTACTTTG
The DNA here is from genome assembly GCA_011076525.1 of Nettapus auritus. NCBI lineage: Eukaryota > Metazoa > Chordata > Aves > Anseriformes > Anatidae > Nettapus > Nettapus auritus. The sequence continues at coordinate 54,842,547 of CM021769.1, read as the reverse complement.
GAAAAACAAACAGACAATCAACTTCATCAATAAATAATATATGCATTTTAACAAATAAATGCTATACTGGTAGATTAGTTGAGTTTTCAAATTTCTTTGTCATAGAGATTTAGACTTGCTTGCCGAGACTGCTAAGCACATGTAACAGCTAAGCACACGTAACAATGCATCATGTGTACTGTAAATATCTAGGCACAATGTTATTGTTTGAGTAGAAAGGGTCACCTTGACTAAGTTGAATTGCTTTTGACACTTCTATCATCACCTTATTGCCTTTCAACTGAATTTTTGACACAACTCAGTAACTTTGTTGTACGGATGACTTCACAGAAAAGCTGGCTGATCTGCTTCTGCTATTTTTGTCTCTAAATTAATATTGAAACAATTTTATGTCACTTTACCAAGGCTAGCCTAATTTTAAAATCGTGCATTTGAGATACTCTGCTTTCACGTTTTTCTTCCACTCCATCTGCAGTGCGAATTACATGAAACTTTTCTACCTTTGCACTTCTCTAGTCCACTACACTGTCATGTCATGACAAAAACATCAAGATGAACCATGCGGTCATGAAAATACATGTATTTTTTCATATATCTCAACAGCAGGACGGCAATGCTATGCTTCATGATAGCCCAACCTATGATTTTAATTTCACAAATGGAAATTGTGAAGGTGGCACCAGGTTCTCTCCAGGTTAACATTTACACAACTGAGCTCAAGTTCTAGCCCAAGTACTAACATAGAAGTACTCTGTGTCAGAGTACTCCCCTGTACTCCAGCGCCTGTAATTTTGTGGTTATCAGAGGATGCCAATGTGTAAATAGTCAGTTGTTAAGTGATCAAACAGTTGGACTAGATGATGTCCGAAGGTCCCTTCACATTCAACTATGCCATCTTCTATTCTTAATGATTAATTTGTACCATACTCCATAATCACACTATCATCCTACGTACCTTTGGTATTCATTCAGTCATACAGCAAGTTAAAATGTATAAGCAATTGAAAAGGATTTTATAAACAGCAAAAATTCATGACTCTGATAAACTACTAAAGATTCTGAATATCTCGATAAACTGCTAAGATAAACTGCTAAAGATACTGAATATCTCCTTTTAAACCTTCAAAGGTAAAACAGCAGCAAGTATACAGTCCTCTTCAGTACGGACAAATCAGGAGTTGCTTCTTCTGTATCCACACTTTCAGTTGATGAGTACTGCAAACATAGATTTTACACTCATTTCCTAATAAGAACTGAGCCTGCACAGTTCCTTGAGAGTTGGAAGAAGCACGAGATATTTTCACTGGGATACTGGATGTTAATAAAAACATAACTGATCACCTATATAGAAGAATACTGATATAACTCAGCATAGATATTGAGACATACCAGCTGAGAGGCTGGACTGTGTTCCTGTAAGATGTGCTATCAAGAAAGGAAAAGGTTCAAGGACTGTGCGGTTCCAGGGCATCTTCAGAAAGATTCTAAAATCAGTAAAATGTCAAAAACACAATATAAGACCCAATCAATTGTATCTATTCTAAAACAACAAGAAATCTCACTGTCCTTTAAAAGAAAACACTAACTTATCAGTAAGGTAAAATTTCCATCTGGATAAACCACATCTGTAGTCTTAATTGTGTATAAGATGCTTCTAAATGGCAGGGTATTTCTCTTCTCAGTGTAAAACCCTCCAGGAACCACTGACTTTTCAAAGGGTCTTGGAGAACATGAAAAAAGGTGTGTTGCAAATAGTGTTCTTTACAAGAAAAGACATCTGGAGGGCTGTAATCAATTTCTTTCTATTGTCAGTAACTAACAAGCAACAAAGTCATGACTTGGACTTCAAAAAACATATAATGGCCATATTCTTCCTCCAGAGGAAAACATTTGAGTGAAGAGCAACATCTCTGAAATTTAAGAAGAGTGGATTTTGGTAACACTTTTCAAAGGAAAAGCATTAATAGATGTATAAATATGTAGCTAGTGAATTCCCACATCGTTAAATTTGGTTTAATCCAAAAGGTTTCCAGAGCTGTTCATACTAGTATCACACACCCTAAGGCACAAAGTACAGAGGGGCACTGGTTAGAGAAACAGTATTAGAAAGCTACATAATACACATATAAATGTCTGCACCAATATTTTTCCATCAATATTCTGTGAATATTTGATAGAATAAAAGTGCCGAATTTAAGAAAGAACTAACCTTTTTATTCTTCACTTGTGAGAAGAGAGGGAGAACATGTTTAATTATCAGCCCTCCTTTAGTAGCGCTGAATAGCAGAAGCAAGGATGCACACCTCACAACACAACACACAAGTGAAGAATAGCTCTCTCTTTTTTTTTTTTTTCCCCCCTCTACGAATATTACTACTACCACTCTGGATCAGTGACAATTCAGGGAAAGTTTTTAATTAGTACAACTGTGTTTTTCTTATTCATAATTATTTAATGGCGAGGTATTCCATAGCCATATATCTATGGTTTCATATGCAAAATAGTTTAGAAATAATAAACTCAAATTTTCAGAGAAGCTTTCTTCTGATTTATGCACAGCTCTTAGCCCTCTGAATTCAAAGGCATTTTAAAGCTAAAAAGTTTCTCTCTGCTGTTAAATTATCAAGATTATTTCACTGCTTCACGCTTTATTTTTCCTTTCTTCTTTCCTGAATCACCCATCCGTTCATTATTCACCACAGTTTTTTTCACAGAAAACAATGTTAAAGCAAAGTTGACATTTGTAGATGAATCAGATGAATCTCAATCTGTATATCTGTTTGTACTTATCACTTGTTTGTTGTGACGAACTATCTGCTAACTACAAAAGTCAATTTCCTTCAGGTTATTTAATAAATTTGAGCAATTACCTGTATAAAAGCCATCATATTTGCAAATTTATTTATTTTTTGCTCTTCTGTATTGGATCCCATGAGGAGCTAATGGAGTTCTGATGCAGAGATAGGCACCTCTGACATTAATCCATTAACACCGTTTCACAACAGAAGAATTATTGACCAAATACGTTTTCCTCTTCACCTTTTCTCCCAGTTAAGCTATGATCAACAACTCATGACAAGTTTGTTGTTGACCTTGGGACAGACTTTCTTCTTGATGTACATGGGTCACTGATTTTTACTTTATAAACCTAGAAGAACACACTGTATGTGAGCACAGAAAAATGGACTGTTAACTTTCACCGGTTATTGAAAGGCAACCATTTCATCAGAAAAGAGAAAGTAACATAGAAAATGCTATAGATAAATGAACATATAAGCTTATATATACATGTCTATGTAAGCATAAATATATGTATAACCATTGATATTTTCATTCTAATTGTACTTGTTCAGTGAAAGATCCAGTAACACACTGGCTAGACAATCTTTATTTTGGACCAACAGAAAAACTGTGAATAAGCATCCTGTTCAAAGTATAATTTAGGTTTAACCTAATTGTTGATACTTCAATGGAAGAATTTCCTTCACGGAAGAAAAATTTTTGAGAAGAAACTGAAGCAGAAATTATTCTTAGACATTTTCAAGATTAAACAAGAAAGAAATGTAATGCATTCTTCTTAAATTCGTATCAGGTGCTACAATACAGCAGAGAAGGTAACTAAAAAGTTCAAATAATTAAATAAGCCCACGCAACATGCACTCACAGTGCTCTCATAGCAAAACAGACCAAAGGAAGTAAAGGCATTAGCAAAAATCTCAAGTTCTCCCCAGAGATTTAGATAAATTATGTGTGAGGGTGGTAAAGAGGTTGCAGAAGCACTTTGTGGTTGTATTTTAAGTTCTTTAAAGAAGCAGTAACAACACTTTCAGCAATACAAAGGGAAAAAAAAGAAAAAAAAAAAAGAAAAAGAAAGAAAGAAAGAAATGGCAAATAGTGGGGAAAGCACAGGATCAAGATACCATGCTGCTATTGTTTGCAATGTAACTGCTGGGTCTGCTTGATACATGCGCTTCTATTGAAGGATGTGCATTTTAGAAATGTATCGAGTTTTTTCTTTTTATTACCTTGTTTGATTAAAATATTAGAAAGCTTTCTTTTCTAAAATGAATTTATCCCTTTACTGTTTGAGCTATTAGCTGTACTTAAGGCATAGTTTATTATGTGCTCCTGCCAAATGTGGCTGTGTATCCCTCATAGGTCTGCTATCACAAACATTCATCTACATTCCTGCTGAGAATTTTTCTAATCAAGTGACTAACGACTGGAAAGCTCTAAAATAGTCCCGGGGAGAAAACAACACCAACAAACAACAGAGATGCTATGTCAACAGTACAAACTCAGCAGTGTTTGCACAGTAGCAAAAACACAAGAATCTGCCTTAGAAGCAGGAAAAATAGGAAAATACTGTCACCTGTCACTTGGGCTTGACACAGCTAGCTTTAACCAAGAAGGCTGATAGTTCTCCTTTCTTCTTCAGCTTTCCCTGTTGTCTTTTGTATATGCTGCCAGCTGAAGCTAGACTGCTCTGGATCCTCAGGGCAGTTCAATTAAAAACAGCTGGGGTTATTGTTTTCACTTCACTACAGTAATGGGAATGTTAGCTTATGAAAAGAAAAATATCAATTACAAACACCCTGCTACACTCTTCAGTTATACTGTTGCACTAAGAATCATACATTTCAGTCCCCTTTTACTCAGTATTTGAAAGGTACTAAAACTAGAAAATGAATTCCTGCTAGAATGCCATCACCTATTTCCAAGCTGAGTGTTGGTCATGTTACTATGATGACCAAATAAACAGCACAGCTGTATTTGTACATAAATTTGGTCAGGAAGGTAAGCATGTTTCTGACTGATTTTAAGTATCTGAAATACATATTTGTACTGCCATAAACACAAAGTATTTTTAAAGTCATTCTACAAAATACAATCAACCTAGTACTCCTGGGACCCTTTTCATTAAGTGACTGGTGAAACACTGAGCAGATATTTGTCACCGTTAAATCTGAAATTAAAAAAAGAAAACTCTAGAACCATAGGATGAGTATAATAAGAAGGGCTTGATATTTAACATCCTTTCCTTTCAAAGTTTACCATTATCCTTGATCCCATGCCAAATGATTCCTATTGTAAATAATTTAGAATAATGAAAAGTAGTCTAAAACCAAGTTTCATCAAGATAGTGTCAATCTTCATAATAGAGAACAGGCAGGGCTCACAAGGGACAAAGACAGCATTAGACATACTGCTCACTAATGCATGAATTTGTTTCCACATCATTTCTTTCATCACATTTCCTCTTAGTAACTTTTGACTTAGTAATACGTCATGTGCTTATCTGTGTCCTTTTTCTTCATTATTTTCGGCTCTTGCCGGGATGACATGCCACTATGTAATTTGCCAGCACTGCACTGGAGTCAGTTGTGATATATTAGGTTGACAGGGAAAGAGTTTTTCCTGTAGGCTCTTTAAACTACAAAATGCGCCTTTCCAAGTGTTTGGAAAGCACTTAACTCACATTAGGCAATTTAAATTAATAAATAACAATGGGCTGGACAGCAAAGTCATACAGCTTCAGGTGGCATTTTCATCTAAGCGTTAGGATGCTTCCAGGAGCACTCAGTAATGATGATACAATGTCAGATGCTAAACTCTCAAGCAAAGAAATTCATTGTCTTGGTCTAGATTGTGTCTATTCAGCTCTTCTAATATCTGAAAATCAAAAAGCGATTAAGGGTAATGGAGAACTGAGGGTGGTTTTAATTCTGCCTAGATGAACTATGGATGACAGGACAGAGTTGCCTAGTCTTTTCTTCCAGCGAACAGACAGAATCTGGATTTAAATAATTTAATTGGATCAGAGCATTTTTATAACTCCTTTTTGTGCCCAATTTCTGGTACTGAGAACATGGACGAAAGCATTAATTTAAAGAGTTTTTATAAAAATCATATACTGGTAGATTAAAAATCTTAAAGTATACAACAAATTCATCACAGAAAACTTCTGTGGCAAATATGGCAGCTGATATTAGATGTCCACAACTGTTTTTTTTCTTTTTTTTTTTTTTTTTTTTTTCCTGTTCTCAATATAAATAATTCATAGCAGATACCAACTTTCACTGATACCAAAGTATTATTCCAATGGATATCAGAAGCCATGAGTACACAGGTACAATTTTATTTCTGACTAGACCAATCACCTGTGAGCACTTATGTGCAGTGTCAGAATGCAATTAACACACTTGATATGGCATATTTCACATCATATTTCTTCTAATAATCATTTGTTTAGCAATAGTTCTGGATGCTTACTGCAAATCTGTGTGCAGCCAAAACAACGGGAAAAGGAAATAGACTTGACTATTTGAAAAACAGAACATGTGTGGACCATCATATAAGTAATTATAGAGAAAGTGTTATTAGAGAAAAATTTGTTAATATAGTTATAAATGCCAATCACATATATATATATGGTTTAAACCTATAATTTTGCATTCCCTTTATCATTATTAAATTTTATCATCTGCTTTCTTGTAGATTGGGCAAGTTGGAGTACCTAATATTTTGTAGTATGCAGAATTTAAGGATAGCTAGATAATGAGGTTTATATTATATTCATGGATACAAATAAATGTATTTTGTATATAGAAATAAACCTTCTCCCTTCCCTCTTCAAATAAGGTTTTACAACTCTTTTGAATTTAGTGATATGGTTTAGTGGAGGACTTTTTAGGGTTAGGTCAGAGGTTGGACTCGGTGATCTTGGAGGTCTCTTCCAACCTAGATGATTCTGTGATACTTTAAAAATAATATGCTCTTGATTACTGAAAAGTTTGAGTCATCCTATTCAAACAGTATGCTGCATTTCAGTTGTCACTGTTTTGAGAAAAATCTCTAATGCTATTGCTACAGGTGTCATTTAAATTATATTATACTTCCTGCATCATTTTAATACTCTTATCCGACTGCCTGACTTAATTGCTACTGTACCTGAAATTCAAAGATAATTCTATAACTTTTATTTTTGGAGAAAATGGTAATTTTAATGAGCTTTCCTTTCTTAAAATTTTGAAAATGCTTAATCAATTCCTAGATCAATCTCCCTTACTAGATGAAAAACATCTAGATCAGTAGTCTCTTACCATCACTAACTTGTTATGAGAAAAGTCAGCTTGATCTTACTCTTCCACTTGTTGGGCACCATTCACCACCATCTGTTGGTGCTCATTATTCCACTTAAGTGGAGGCCACCAATCACTATGCTCAGTCAACCTATCTTGCCTCAAAAGAACAAATAAATTAGTGCATTAGTATATACATACATATAAAAAAATAACTCCCACCTGAGAGTACTTGATGTTCTATCCTATTGCACTGAACAACTTTATTACATGGATCTTCATTTGAATATTCTTAACTCTTTATGAAATATTTTCATGGAATCACTGAAACGTTGAAGTCAGAAGGGACTTTTGGAAGCCACGTGATCCAAACCCCCTGCTCAAGCAGGGTCACCCAAAGCCACTTGCCTAAGGCCATGTCCAGGCAGATTTTAAGGATCTCCAAGGAGGGAAATCCCACAGTCTCTCTGGGCAACCTATGCCAGTGCTCTGCCACCCGCACAGTGCTCAAGTGTTTCTTGATGATCAGAGGAAAGCTCCCATGTCCTAGCTTGTGCCCACTGCCTCTTGTCCTGGCACTTGCAGAAAATGTAATAGTTTGCAGTGAACGAAGGAGACAGAAGCTAATAAATGTGTTTTGTTCCAGTGTTCGATTGGAGTGACAAGCACACAGAGGCACATGACAGTCCCTAGCAAAATCTCTAATTCATGTCAGGGAGAGCAAGACACAAGTCTTGCAGTTCTCTTTGAGACATCCTCCATGTCATGGATGTAGGGTTTGATAGTGGACATGACTTAATTCAAAACGTGTGGTAACTTCAGTCAATTCAACAATCCTTTTTCTTAGAGAATTTAACCTTCAAACCCACAAATTTCGGCAGCAAGTAGCAACACAAGTTCTTAAAATTGGGCAGTGGATAGAACCTTCTGCTTTTTATTCTCTCTTAACCTTTGCTAAGCTTCTGCTCTACAGCTACCTAATTTCTCTCCCTCACATTATCAGTTGTTCTTTATTATTATTATTATTATTATTATTTTTTTTTTTTTTTCTTCCTTGCCTGAATGGTGGATTAGCCATATCCCAGTGATGCACAGGCCCTGGTGATGGCAGGACTATGCCACAGCATGCAGCCACCAGGCTCCTGGCACCACACTGGTGTCAGGAAGCCTTGTCACAGCCAGATGGATATTACAAAGCTGCACCAGACCAGGCTAGCAGATGAACAACAAGGTAAGCAAGGGCAGAAAGGGGAGAGCAGGGAAGGGCCAGGCAGGGCAGAAAGTCTGGATCTACATTGACCTAAGAATAAGAAAACACACACAGCCACAAACTTAACTGCATCATGGTCCTAGAGGAAAGTGGAGGCTCCCAAATACCACAGGTAAAGGGATTTCCCCACAGCCCACCATCTCTCTACCCCACCACAATCAGGGTGGTGGGGGCTACAGGGAGCTGGGGGTTCTCCACAGCACAGGGGAGCCACACCATTCACCCCCTCTTTCAGGCAGCTGGAAGTGTCCCTCAGACGAGGGCAAAGGGAGCTCTGCACAATTTTGCCTCTTTGATATTGACAAGAGTACAAACTCCTTTTTCTCATTCTTTTCACTTGTCTACAATTTCTCAAGTTTTCAAACAGGCTGTCCTTCCAGGCAGAGAAAAAACTTCAAAACTTTTTTCTTTTTTTACACAATTTTTATCATACCTAAACGTCTTACGATGTTTTTTGTGGTTGTTGGTGGTTTTATGTATTCATTTATTGCTATTTTACTTCTTAATACTTAAGAAACTGAATCAAACAAATCAACATATTGCTTAGTAAGTACCTTGATTTTCTACACCCATCACCAAGGAAAAAGCAATTAGCTGGGGGATAATGAACACAGTATAACACTTCTTACATTTCAGAGCACAAATAATACATTGTGTCAGAATATGCTTTATAGGCAATTACAGCCTTCCCAGATGAACATAAGCAGCTACTGAAGTTACAGTCACAAACACGAGCATTTGCATTTTCAGGGTGCCAGAGGACTCCCAGACCACAGAAGGACTGGCTCAGTGAAGTTGGAACCCTTCTGAAGCAGAAGCTAAGTTATAGAACTGAGTTAACAGAGAAATGCTTTTAATTTCAAGACTTGGGTATTTTTCCCCAAGCATGCCTCAAAAGAGGCTTTTTATTGATTTATGAAAGAGCAGGAATCCTGCTAAAGGGAACTTTTCAAAGATAAACTGTTTCCTTCGAATCATCCGTTTCTTTAAGCTCATCTTACAAAGACAGATATTGTCATAAAAAAGTCCCTGACAACACAATTGTGATCATGATCACAATTATATTAACAGAAATGAGAACTATTTTTTTAGAGATATAAGTAAATAGTAGTCTACATATAATCCACAAACCATCATAAAATTTGTCAATTAAAGATTTAAATATTAACTTTATAGCCCTATTTGTTATCATTTCAAACACTCAATTTTAACACCATCTATTTAAGAGCTGAACAAGTTTAGGCCTTTTTTTTTTTTCTTTAAAAAAAGCCTTTTTTTATTGAATGTTATCTTTTTCATGAATGGAGGGCACATTCCTTTAAAATATTACTTTCTTACAAAAATAAAATAACATTTGAGATTTACACAAAAATCAATTTGGAATGGGGGACAGCTAAAGAATTATGGAATAAGATTTCAGTTTCAGCTCAGCAGGTGATTTCTTAAATTACTCAAACTAAATTGAACTTGATTGTCTTATGTTTGTCACCTGTCTATTCTGCATTTTTTATGCTTGATGGTTCAACAAAAAGGTTTTAAACAAATCACTAGAAAATTCAGTGTTAATGGCCAAAATACCCACTTCTCAAGAATTAATGATATATCTTTGAATGTTTTCCAAATCACATCTTTGCTCAAATAAAAGAACACAGGTATCTCTAATGCATCTCACTTGGCTTCATATACACATATCAAGTGAAACTTTGCAACAGTAGATTAATAGATTTTGTATACAGGATAACCACATCAATAATTATCATATAAAGCTTTAGCGCATCCTTGGGTAACAAAATCCCCTTGGGAGTACTTTCACAATTACATTCAAGCTTGTAAGCCTTTTATAATGGTTAATTAAATCTGCACATTTCATATCTTTTTACACAGAACACTGTTAGAAAAAAGCATTAATACTAACAAATTTTAAAACCGGTTTACTAATATGAAATTGAAAAGGCACAAAAATTCAGTTTCTTTTTCACTGCTGTCATCAAAAAATGAAGAATTACAATGGACAGCCTTTTTACATATCCATGGTTTCTAATGGAACATGTAACAAGCACATCAGCTGGTAAAGTCATAAGATAAAGCAATGTGTTACTAGCTCTCTGCTAAGTGGAATTTGAACTAAAATTAAAAATATTCTATTTTCATCCAATCATCTCCACTGTCAACAGGGGACAATGCAAGCAAAAAAACATGTTGAAAAAGTCCATCACTTGAGCAGGAGACGACAGATATCTCTAAAAATTTAACATCTGATATGAACTTAAGGGGATCTCCTCTCCCTTTGATAAAGAAAAAGAAAAATAAGCTTATTCAGAAAGCTATTTATTCTCACAGCCAGCCTGAGGCTGCTGTAGCACTGAGGCCTGGTTTTAGACTGGAGCAGAATTTGAGAAGATTGATGTAAATTGTTTGCTTATCCCAGATTACTCCAGGTCCATGCAAGACCATTAGCTATACCAAATGACCTTTCTTACTTTGATAGTATTTTACACATCCCTTAGGAAATTTAAACATGACATGCTCCCATCAACTTCGCAGCCACTGTCAAATGGTTTTCCACAGTATTTTTGAAACACTTTTTTGTACTAGATTATGGGAGACAGAAATATAACATGATTTTTTTTCAAAAAAAGAAAAAAGGAAAAAAAAAAAAAAAAAAAAAAAAGACATTATCCAGAGAGTTCTTCACACACAGGCAAACTGAACTGCATTTAACAGCCAGAGGAAGAAGTCACGAATTAGCTCTCAGCCCATTATCCCTCTGCTTATTTCAGAGTCACAGGATCCCTGGGGTAATGGGCCAGTTCAGCTACATATACTCGATTACAAGAATGAGAGGGGTCAAAAGCTTAATCTATGAAATGAGGGTAATTATAAAGATCATGTCAGAAACTTCAATGAGAATGATATAGTTCTGGGATAAAGACTACAGAAGAGACGCCAGGTGCTTTTTTCGCCCAGTTTCCCTTGATTGTACTTAGTTAAAAATAAATTTTAAAATCTCTAAAACTAACTTACTGTCATGATAATGTTCTAATAATGAAGACTTCTTAAAAGTAAGCAATAAAATCAAACAGCTGCAGCTTTCAATTTAACGATCTCTGGTGTTAAATGTTTTCCTGCATGTAATAAAATTTTATTAAAAATTATTCACCGAAGAAAAAGGACTCTAGAAAAAGTTCTGTGGAAGCTTTCTGAGGAAATAAGAAAAACATTCAATCTGAAACAAATTCAGGAAATAAAAGGTATGAGAAATAGTTCCTGTTCTCTTATGAATCATTATTAAAGCAAAAATAATACAAGACTATGGTTGGTATCTAGTTGATCAAAATGGTAATAAAAGTCTATAAGCCTAAAGAGAGCTATAAAAAACAGAACAGGAGAGACCTTTACGAGGGAATATTTTATGCTAGTCATGCTTCTGTAATTAGATTACTTATCATTTTTTCTAAAAACAAATCTCTTACTACATTAGGGTTAAAGATACTTTTAGTACTTGAGCTCTGTAATGTAAGTACCTTAGAAGGGCACATGTATTCCTTACTCACTTTGAAATTAAGTTATAAACCAAAGGAAGATGTCATTTTTCAATGCTATTTTACTTTCATAATGTTTGTGTGTTAGGAAAGGGTTATATGATTCGATGTCATTACTGCATATTACACATATGGCTGCATTTAGTAATAGCCTTTTTCTTTTTTTAATTACCATTTCCCAATCCCTGTGCTGAATGCAATGAACTACAGGTCACTGAAATTGCAGGTGCCAGTGATATCTCATTAACTCTGTCAGAAAAAAAGGTGGAGGAAACAAACATAGAAAAGCAGTGAGCTACTACAGAGGCAGCCTTCCTAAGGCTTTAATGGAACACACGTCTACTCACTGTCCTTGATTTTTTTTCTGTTTCCTCATAGTTGGCCACACATGTTGTATTTTGTGCCCTTAGCTTCACATGTTTCCTCTGGTAAAGGCAGGTACACATTTATTTTTCTCTTCAGTTGTGAACACAGAGAATTTCCGAGGAGATTTCAACACACATTGCTACATCTGTATTGGTTTGTATTATCCTGGAGTTCAATTTTACATCAAAGAAGTTTTGCTCTATGTGTTTTTCACAATTACATGGAGTTTTCATTTACCACCAGAGCTAACTAAACAGGCTAAATTTCTGTTTGAAATCCATCACCGTTTCAGGTCTAAGCTTATATTTTATGATCTTTTTGAAACAGACCCTTTAACAAACCTGCCTCAGACAACACCGGACCCTGAGGCCTGAATGTTCATTGTATAGGAAAACCGTGTCATGTAATTTATTAAATTTGGGGAAGCAATAGGATTTTTAGAGAGGAATATTTAGCTAGGCAGAATGAGAGAATAATGCTCAAAAGTAGTATGTTAGGAGAAACGATTATGACTACTTAGAAACAAGGAAGAGGAAAATGAAGTGGGAAAAGAGGAAAACCTTGAGCTACTCTGCTCTCATGGTCCAAAACACCAGGTAGATGCAGAAAGTGATGAGAGTGATTTGGGCAACAGCAAGGAAGTACTCAGCAAAATCTATTGAAAATTGGAAAAGAACAGTCATAAATATTTTGCTTTATAGAGTTTTGGTTTTCTACCTTGAGAGGGAGACTATGTTACCGAAAAGTATATGCATATTGTGAATGTCAGGTATCCAATCCCTTACTCTAACACTTTTTTTTTTTTTTTTTTTTAATTCAGCCTAACATCTTTTATTTTGCAAAAGAACACCTTTGACTTGTCATTTGATCTCTGACGTGGGGTTATTAGTGACAAAATTTGGAGTGCTTCCTGACACAACACAACAGTCAAATTGAAATTTCCAGCCTAAAGAGAAATAATTTCCTAGTTATTTTTTTGGCATGTTGTAGCAACAGAGGTCACTCTAAGTAAAAATAATCATATGCATTCAAAAAGCTTTTAGAGTCTTAATCTTTCTTATGAGACAATTAAATCCACAATTTCATTTGTATTTTTTCATAGTTTCTTGAGCAACTAATTTGCAGCTGCTTTGTTCAGGAGTCAGAACCTTCATTTATACTGGAATATTACAATACATTATCTGATCAGTAATAGTTCCACTTTCAGAAAACAGAAATTAGTTCCTTACGTAATTTGTTCTGATTTAGGTTTCTGTCCTGACCTACAAACAGAGGAGGAAGAGATGATATATTGCTACACTCAGCTGGTTAATTTTTCTTTAATCTAAAGCTGTTGTATTAGTTTTTAAGGATCTACAAATAAAAATAAAATTGTTCAGCCTTCATGAACACAGACTGGACCCAACCTACACATTCCAAATGTTTCTTCACTCTTTCAAAATGTTTGTGTATATTGTGAAGAAATACATGTAATTATGTGTGTAATTCTCGTTTCCTAGATATATCATAACTTTTTTCTAGGTTAAACAACACACATACAAACAACAGCAACCACCACCACCAAACCCTGGAAAAATTAGTCAAGAAGCTTAGACTCCTCACAGTAAAGGCATTTCATATTTTCAGCAGCCTTGGTAGAAGTTTATTATGCCTTCAAATAATTGCAAACCTAAATTTAACCTCAATACATTAAAGTTCCAACACAGAAAACTCAGGCTCTTGAGTTCCTACATGGCCATTCCAAAATGCTTTTGAGCCTGGCCTGTTCTGACCAAATGTCCAGACCTGTACCTCCCTTGATCAGTTTGTCAAGCTCTCATCCCTCTGAGCCCCAGAAGAACACTTTCCTAGGATTAAGGCTAGTATAAATTTCCTGAAACCCATTTAGATAGCATATGAAGTGTATTTATTTCTGGAAGAAAGGATGATAGCCCACAGTACTTCAAATTTTCTGGATATTTACATTGATCCATGTATGTTGGAATCCACAATAGTCAGAATATCTGATAGAGGCAAGAGCTCCTTGCAGCAGTTGCCAGGAGGAAAGCGTAATTTCTTGTGAGATTTTTCAGTCTTTTAAAAATGCATTCAATATTGCAACACTGGAATAGCAGTTTGCCTACTTTTCTACAGAAGGATAGTTCTCATTTGTACTCAGTCTATTTATTCTCTACCAAGACTAGGACACTGAGGTGGCATTTAATGTGTTCTTTCCTTCAAGTTATGCACTGTATGGGAAGGGGATGTTATTTTCTTCTTCACAGTTCAAAATTCTTGGATATTTCTACTCTTAAAATAGTGCAGTTCTCAAAATACAAAAAACCCACAGGGCATTTATAATGAAAGAATTCATTTGGGAAATATGTGAAACAACGTTAGGCAAAAACACCCTGGAGCAATGTGATTATTCTGGTATCCTTGTCACCGTATGCCCCATTATTTCTGTACTCAACCTCACCACTGCAAATAGAAACTTTTTCTCTGTTTCATTTCTGATTTTGGTATACCATTAATATTCCAAATTACTGAATCTTATTTGGTTGCATTCTGGGTACAGGTATCTTCACACTCCACAGCCAAAGATACTCAAATAATATCTATTATATAAAATACTTATTAATCTAAGTGTAATGTTAGATTTTTTCAGAAAGGGGAATTAAAACAAACTAAGTAAGAATGCATTCCACCTAATAACTCCATATATTTGAGAAGAGCTCTATAACTTCTGAGTTGTTTTTTATGCCAAGCTACAGTAAGCGCAGAAAAGGCCTCAATAGGATGGCAGAACCAGAACTCCAATTCACAAATTACCCCAAACCACATTTCCCATGGCGGGTAACCTAGTCAATGTTATAATATCTATCCATTAACAATACTCTTCCAGTACCTAAATACCTATAAAATTCCAGATCCTTATGCACTCATCTAGAGATGTAAAGGGAGAGCAAAGCAGAGTTTTAGCCCTCCTCCTCCTCATCATCATTTTTCTCTTTCCTCATGACCTCTGTTCATGGGAATGAGGCAAGGAAATTGCTGCTGCTGAAGCCAGCTCTGGCAACTCTGAACTTGCTTGGAAACATTTTCCACTTCCAGAATACAGAAGAGTTACTTGCTGGGACACGATGGTGCAAAAATAAACCATATAGTAAAAAGAATTGTCATGATCTAGAAAGTTAAAGACCTCGTAGATCAAGATTAATGGCCAGGTTTCTGATTGTGTGTGTTTTCCTTGGGGGTGTTACTGCCATTGAACTCACATGCAGTCTTAAGTCCATTTTTAATGGTAAATACTTTCACCACTGACATCTGTGTTATGATGGGTATATGATGGCTAAAGTGGGTTTGGTCTGAAATATTACTGCCAATCCTGTATTTTACACTCTAGTAAATTTTACATATTAACTCATTTGAAACATAACAAAATGTGTATCAGAGACTGCTTCTGATCAATTTAAGCAAACTCTTTCTATGATTTAAATGTAAGAATTTCCCATTACTGCTCACTATTCCAAGTTTCTGAGCTATCCAGATCAACATCTTTCGCCCTGATTTATACACTTCTTCTTTTGCACATATTTACATTGATTTTTAAAAATCGCTTTAAGTTTCTTCATATGAGCCTCCTGAAAGACCCAAATAGCAAATCAACTTTTTTAAATTAACCTTTCATAAGAAATGTGTCAATTTAATTTCTAATTCTCCTATCTAAACAATGTTGTTGTTTTAAATTTCTTCTCTACAGAAATACAACCTTCATATTCAAATTGTTTTTAACAAGAAGCAGCCCAATCTCATAGATGACTGTTCAAAAGTGATAATGATGTCATACATAGTACGATGTACCCTCTCACAGATTTAAAATAAGTTTGACACTTTTAGAAAACACTTTTTAGGCTGGATGACAATATCTTTGAAATAAGATATTTACTACACAAACGATCATTTCTTTCCTGAAGGTTAAACTGCTTCTTATCAGACATGACAAGATGCTTAAGTACTGCTCGTCAGAAGTTCCCATTTTAACATTGGAAAATTTATTTTAAGTAATCAAACACATTTACATTCACAAAAATATTATCCTGCTATATTGAAACGTTTATGCAAATGTAATGGAGAACACAATACATCTATAGTTAGATTTACTTGGTTTAAGAGTAAAACAAAGCCAAGGAAAAGATGCATAAGAATGGGTGTCATAAAAAAGAAGCCTTCCATAATACAGCTCAGATGTAGAGAGTATAATTCTGGACTGACTATGATTACTTGACAACCTATTTCACAGTAGCAGATTTCAGTGGTTTTATAATCACAGATAATGCACAGATTTAAAATAATGAGGTGTCAATGTGTGGAAGAGCAGGACTGCAAACCATTATTTTTGCAGACATTTTCATGGCATATGCCATGTGCAGAGAAATGTGAACAATGCCTATTAAAGAGACAGTATAACTTATTTAAGCACTCGTGGGATAGAGTGGACTTAGACTGCAGCATGGAAATACTGCTACATTGTATAAACAGGAACATTAAACACAAAATCTATTTGATTATGGAAAAAGAATAAAGAATATTTTGTGTTTCAATCAAATGTCAAAAAATGCAATTTTAATCTCTACATTGTATTCACATTTCCTTTTTTTTGTGCTACAATAATACCTGCAAAACCAAGGAGAATTCAAATACTTCAAAGCCTCTGACCCTATATCAATATTAAACACAGGCACAGTGACTTTCTCAGCCTTATCTTTCAGTGCACCTATGCTTTCATGACAGGTGCAAACATTCGCAACCTGATGAAAAAGACACTGTTTTGTTTCAAGAGTTAATCTTTTTTTTTTTTTTTTTTTTTTTTGGAAGTGAAGTTTTGTTCCTGTAAAACAGTTAAGGAACCTCCAATAATTATTTTAAGACTAGCAACATGAGATCCAGTTTCATAATTATATTCTGAAGTTATATTTCAATTTTCATTATACACAGAAAGATTACTAATTTTTGGTTCCAATCACTGTACTAATAGTGTTTATTAACAGCTGCTATCTAAAAATTACAAATTGACTATGAATTGGCAATTCCCATTTTCATTTCAGGAAAGAATATGGGAATTTAAGGGGGATATTAAATTGTCCATCCATCATCCTTCTGCAAAATTTTCTTTGTAATTGAAATCACAGGCTTCTGCTAGATTTATTGAATCAGTTGAATACATAAGCAAAATGCAACCCTGGAGATGAAAATTATCAGGATAGCTGTCAATCACTGTGAATCTCGACTGCATTAAAATGCCTTAATCTATTTACTCAAAGCACTTTGCATTAAAGATTTATTTTATTTTATTTTTAAATCATGCTTTCTCCTAAACTCTGTTCCCATTTCCTGGATACGTTGTGTGAGTTAAAGACCCCTTTTGGCAAATTCTGTTTGGGTTTCCCAGCTTGTTTTCTGGTTTTATATTAGACTTTTATGAAAAACACAAACTGTGTCACTGTTTAGTGCTGTAATGCCACAAACACATTATCTATGCCTGTCAGGTAAATAATCCTATGAATTAGCATTCTCACCTGTTTTAGATGTAAATCCATCTGCCTTGTAGATTTGTTATGCAGACGGTCCATTTAACAAGTGGTATAATTTTGTTCCTCAGCAAATACAAGTACCCGTTTCCCAACTTCGTAGTAGTTTATTGACATCGGAAACAGGCTTAGAATTATCTTCAAAATTCATCCTAGTCTTTCAATGAATTTTAAATCCTTCTTAGTTATAGTTTGATGATTCTACAGGACAAACTCCCAAAGATGCTTAAAAAAAAAGTGATGGAGAAACCATACCTTGGTGCTTGTCACTTGAAAAGGAACTTTTGAGCCCTTTGTAGCCAGGGGTGTCAGCTTCGCAGCTGGTTTTGTAGGCATTCGATTCATAGCAGGAGGCTGACTGTGCAGAACTGAAGACAAGCAAAGCTGCACGGTTTCCTTCAGAGCTTTCAGCTGTGACTCCTGGGGAAAATAAGAAATCACCAGTTTTCTAAGATGTGTTATAATGAACACAATTGCTTGCTTTCTCTCTCTACATTAAACCACACATTTACAACCAGCTGTTGTTTTTTCTTATTAACAGAAGAAATTAAGGCTGTTTAATGAAGTTTTTAAATAGATTAACAGATTGTATATTACACATGAAACTTTAAAAAGTCATGGCACTCTTCCCTTTCATCCATGCATTTTATCCATATTGATTATTGCAAATACTTATTAAATATTTTATATTTAAAGGAACAAAAATACAACAAATACCAGATTTTCACATATAATAATAGAAAGAAGCAGGTTACACAAGTATTGCAAAGACAGGCTTTTCATAGAATTTTGTTTATAACATTCAGAATAATTAGTAATTTTCATGTGTTATAAAGATTGATTTTAATCCAACAAAAGTATGACTTCCCTCATGTACATGCATGTGCATATTATGCTATTGTGCCATATTACAAATAAGCCACGGGCCTTTCAATCTGTTAAGAATATGATTGTCCGTGTCCATTATTGTGCTTTAACCTTTCAATTGGAGAATACACTGCTATTCTCATAATTACAGGACAGGGCTTTTACCTTGAGATACTACACTGCTATTTTGCTCATAGAAATACAGATAGAAATATTAATCAAAACAACGGTCCATCACTGAAATAAATGGAGTCAGTATGAACAGTGAGGTAAGTGTACTGGAGAAATCTCTTTTTAAATCTTTGTTCTATTGCTGCAAGTCACTTAAGTCAAACCTTAGTTATTGAAGTAACTTTATTATACTTATTTCAGGGGGAGTTACTCAGCATTTGGTGTTAAAAAATATCTCGCTTTTAGTCTTTGTATTAAAATTGCACCTAGAAATACAGAATACATCAACACATTTTGGCCTTCAAATATTTTTTAGAAGATACATAAAGGGATGCATAAAGGATCATGAAGTATACTGTGACAAAAACTGATGGGATACAGGTGTGTAAAATACAACATACTACACGTGTCAACTGTTACACGTACGATATAAAAAATATTTCACAGTTGTATGAATAAGTATCTAAAGCAATGGGATTTAACATACATCATTTTGGTTTAGTTTATTTGCTGAACAACTATTTTTAGATCCTGGCTAACATTTTGTGTTTTATGTCAGTTCAACTTCCATTGAAATTCAGCTAGGGACTCTATCACATGAGACAGTTGGAAAGCAATAATCACCATTTATTTGGAAAAAAAAAAAAAAAAAAAAAGTAAATAAATGAGAGTCAGCAGGGAATGCTTCAGTGGCAGGACCAAAGACAACCACAAAAATCTGTTCATACAGAGCTCAGTAAGGAAAATCAAAGAAACAGGAGATGGAAAGGAGTTCATTTGTTTGCAGACAGAGAAAATGGAGTGTCTTTTGCTTAAGATGTGTGCAGTGAGGAGGAAAGCTAGATTATCACCAAAGAGGACAGCATTTTGTATGAGTAACTAATTAAAATGTATGAACCCTGAGTCAGAATGATAAGTCTTTGACCTAATGGCAGTGTAAGAGAGTAAGGATTACTTCATCCATCTGACTTGGCAATCTTCTAATTTTTAAGTGACAAGAGAAAATCTGAGTACTCTTATGTTATATATCTTTTTATCTGCCTTTTCAAGAACAGACTACACAGAGAACAGAAATTGCCATTTGACATGGCCCAAATCAGCTAAAGTGGCAGAGGCGGTAGACTGTCTAATTTGGCTTGAAGATATGGACTCAATCATTATAGCACTACGTGACCCTGAATGCTTCCTACACCCTGCGTGTGTATGCCTGGGCACCACCATTAAACATCAGCAAACATATTCAGGATAATAAGCATGGGATTCTGTGAATAGGGCTCTTCTTGATTCTGGCGGAAAAGTAGCCTAAAATCCTCTTGATAGTTTCTCATCCTCTCACCTTGCTCCACTGCTCGCCAGTGCTTGCTTTGTCTTGGCTACAGCCAGCCATTTTGTTGTTACAGACGTAATAATAAGCTGTTTTGTTTTCATCGTGAGGGTAGCAAAATTCAATTTTGACTTTGCAGATAATAGCTTTATAAATTGGGAGCACGAGAGTACAACTTAAGGAAACAACGTCGCAACCAAAGATGTCATTTGACAAGTTCTCAATGACATGGGATATACCCAATTATGGGTCAAATAGACTGCCTTTCAAAAACACTGTCAAAACATGATGCGTGTTTTTTTATTTTTACCAGACCTGTTTATACTCTTGATATGTGGTTGAATGCAGTACAGAATACTTCGGGCTGTGGTAATGCAAAAAATGTCAGTTTTCCATAAGATCCATCACAGGATGGATTATCACAGGAACTAGAAAAATGCTGCAGCATAAATACACTGTTGAGCGACACTAAGTCTACCATCCGTGCAAACAATATTTAAAACAAATATTTAGAAGAGATTTCTGATATCCTCCCAAAGGAAAAATACAATTTTATGCCTATTTATAGGCACAGTTTGAGACTCAATCATTCAATTATTCATTTCCAATACAGCTCACACTCCAAAAATGTGTTCTGGTTTCTACACCAATTCCATTCCTTTAGCAGAAACTACATGTGCTAACATTCTCAAAGCGGTTAAGGCCAAGTCTTTTCTGAAGACACAGATGGACGATTGGACATCTCTAGCTATTTTTAGTTCAGCAAGAAGAGCTCGTGACCAGGGCAAAAAGGTACCTGAAGCTTAAACGGTCTTATTACTCTGCTGTTAGAACTAGTCAAGCATGGCCGTTTCTAGTCTCATAGAGCTGTTCACAATTTCACTGGTGTGAACTTTGTCCTTTTCCATCATTTGCACTGCTGTTTAACTCCTGTTTACCCACTTCATTTCCACTGCACTTTCACAGCATGTGAGCAATAATGCCATTCCAAAGACTTTCTCAATGATTATTTACCAGAAGACAACAGCAGGCTTCTAGTAAGCCTAGCCCTAAATTAAAATTCTATAATATTTCCTAAGAATGAAACATAGGGTCAGAGAAGTCAGTTGAGTATGCTGCAAATCCTGTTTTAATTTGCAGACTGAATTTCTTAATAGCATTCTCATTAGAAGTTCCTGATGTCAAATGTTCTTTACTTTCTCCTTCAGAAGTGTCTGAATTATAATTAATGCATTTAGAATATATTTACTACAAGCACTCTTGTCATTGCCACAGACAGCACTAGTGAGAGAGCATGCATGTGAATACGTATACATTTTTCAATTAATATGTGTGGAGTAGGTCAGTTCAGTGTACAAGTAAGAAATACCTGATACATCAGAAACACATAAAGGTTTGGATAGTGCTACTGTGATCATTGCTTATGTAGATGACATTTTGCAGTGCTGGAGGTAAATCCTTCATCAAGAGGAGGATTTCAATTATTGCAATACTGATAACCAATGAAAAATGCTTTTGTGCAAGAGGCATACTTTCTTCATGCTTAATGAAACTTGAAAACAGTAGAAAACCATTAAAAACTATATATATGTACACACAAGATTTTAAAATAATAGCCTTTAGCAGTATATTGAAGTCTTTTCCCGTCTGATAAACTGCTTCCCTAGGGATTCCTCATGGCCTCCCTGTCCTAAGAGTGCACCTCTGCCCTCCGAAGAGCTCACTCTGTCACATCAGTCGATCTCAACAAGCAACAGATGTTTCTATCCAGACTAAACCTTAGATAAAATCATATCAGCTAACAGGCGTATTCTTATTATGCATTTAAATACATAAAGAGCCTTCTGCTTTCAGTGGGTCTGTGAGATCTTCATTTCTAACTTGATTTCCCACCTCTGAAATAACTTACAGCTGTATTTAACTTCAAGCATTGTAATCAGTTCCACTGATTTCAGTAAGATAACTCCCAGGTATGTGCAATTAAGCATGCATCTGAATTTTTGTGATAATTCCATTTGTTTTTGTCAAATTACACTGAAACATTCACAGCTGATAAACGTGGTTACATCACGTTACACTTCTTACTTTGTCGAGTGCTGCCTTTTCCAATTGATCCTTTGCAACTGCTAGTTTCTGCTCCAGATCTGTTAGCTGTTGTGCCTGTGGGAATAAAGAAGAAAAAGCTGATTCAATCTACAATTTTTTTTTATTTTTTATTTTTCTCTCCTTTGAGAACGTGTATTTTTATGTGGGAACAGGGCTCAAATCTGCAGAATTTATGTGAACACAAGTTTGTTCTTTAATTTCAATGACAGCAGCAAAAGGCATTCCACGCTATATTTATAGTTCCATAGTATCCTTTTGGAAAACGCTGAGTTCAAACTGACTTCATTATTTTGTTCATTTATCTTACGTCTGTTTGTAATTTGACACAGAATTTTGTACTTTTAAACACGGACTTACTAACAGTAATGTAACTAGGAATAAACACAGAAATTAGGAAGCACCCAAATATTCACACATATAGACCCCTTATAAGATGCTACTATCTGCTGGTGGACAAGGGGTTAACTCGAGGTTTGTTTCTCTGTCTCCATTCCCTTGAGATATTAAAGGAAAATTCACAAGAATAGCTAGTTATGCAATACATAGGAAGAAAGCATTTGGGGAGATCTTGAAGTCAGATTCAGGCACCCAGTCTGCACCCCATGCAGAAGGCATGTTTGCTTTTCACCTTGCATAACGTTATTCACCTACAGAGTCCTTTGGGAGGAGATCTAGCTTTTTACAAAATATATGCAATATATTGAATGCAGACATTCAGAAGGTGCTCTAAAAGCTCAGTAAATTAATACAATGATTTTCTCTCCTCTTTCCTTCCCTGGGAACAAGACACAGTTGAACAGGCTTCTCATTTCAGGGAAATTCGTTCTCTGCAGGAGCTTCCCACTTTGGGGCAGTAGGAGCTCCCAGATTCCTGCAGTTCTCAGCTCCATCATTAACAGCACATTACTATGTAACCAGAAGGAAGATGGTACAGTTTTCCTGTTGTTTTCTGTTTTCTTTTACTATTGTTTTTGCAATAACAGCCTACTTCTTGTTTTCCTTCTTTATGAAGGGAAGAGTAGACAGGTATTAGACTAACTGGTTTTCTTCTCTCTGAAATTCTGACTAGGTAATGCACATTTTGTGCATGGAGAATAATCAGATATTTCTCTTTTAGGAAGAGCAACACATTTCAACTTTGACCAAGTCTTTGCAAGCATGCTTTTCTTTACTGCCACCCCTCACCCACTAGGTTTTGGAGGTTTACCCCAGACAGACGTTGTTTTCTTGACAGACTTTTCAAGATCAGACGTACTCTACTGACTGTAGCACAGCTTTATGTGTAGCCACACTACATAAATGCTGTTTTAGCATAAGCTTCACACAGCCTGGCTAACTTGGTTTATATGTTGGTGCAATGACTACTTGCAGCACATATTGTAGGTGAAATGTATAGCTTCAGCAGGCCTGAGGTTGTTAGCAGATACCTCAAGGGATGTCTGTTAGAATTAGGCATAGGCTGTACTGGCTGATAAAAAGACAAAAGCCTGACATTTTTATTTCCCTGATCATGTAAACAACTACTTAGTCACAATTTAAAAAAGGATTAGACATTTATCTGTGGATTTATCAGAGCAGCCACAGTGTCATTAGTCAAAAACATGTACCATTAGGCAACCTTGCTTCAAAGCAGAAGTCAACCTCTTGCTCAGATGCAGAAAAGTCTCTCGTGACTGCATTCCATCATTTCCACTGCATCACATTTCCTCGAGCTGATACTAGTCACTGTCACACACGCACCAGACATCAGACAACTGGTTCAGCTCATCAGCATGACAGAGAAGGCAATACAGAATTAATCTTGATTTCATTAGATTTTGCATAATTTAACTAGACTTTCTGAGAGGAAAATGTGTATTAACATATAAGTATTTTCCTAAAGTTCAGCAACATCGGCAGTTGTTACTGAAGATAGTATGTAACACAGACAGTAAGCTCATTTTTATGTTTTAGGGACTGAAATTAAATTTGGTTCTGACAGAGACAGTTCTCATTAGATACTAGAACTAGACCAAGTAATTTCTCACATCATTAACATTTTAGTTATTGTTACTTATTAAATACTCGACACGAGTTATACAAATTAATACATATTCAAATATGAGAAACATTTGAAAAGGAGTATATATATAATTAAAATTATCATCAAAAATGAAATGATACTAAATAGCATTTATATGGTGAGAGGCCACAATGTCATCTCTGATGGTGTGTGTTGCTGAGGATTAATATTACAAAGAGGATGATGGATTGCCACTTGTTGTGGGCCAGGCAATTCGACTACTTTTCCATTCAGCACCATCTATGTTGAAGTTTAAATCAGTGGAATACCAGATTTACAAATTTCAAGGCGACAGATTTTCTTAGATATGTAAATTACTAGGTGACTGAAAATCTGGGTAGTTAACAGAGAGCAGGTAACTGTAGCTACAGGTGACAGCTGTTTCTTTCTTTCCAGAAGAATGTCTAATACTATATAATTCATTGTTCTCAATGCAGTCATATTAAAATCAACTTGGAATAAAGACATTTAATTTCTTTAATTGGTACCTGTCATTAAAAAGAATTAATTAATCTAACACATAGTGATAATACAACTCATATCAAGTAAAACATTTTCTGTTTACAGTGAAGAGGTACTCTTCCAAAGGACAGGCTAATATTTATTAATAAAGTTTTTCTATGTGTATCATTTATGATGCATATATCCTTGTTTATCTTGTAAAACCTTTTCAGTTTACAGAGAAGAGGTATTCTTCCAAAAGACAGGTGAATATTTATTAGTAAAGTTTGTCTATGTGCATGATTTATGATGCACATATCCTTGTTTATCCTCATTCTTATTTTTGGTAATATCGTAGTATTTGGATGGGTGAACTTGATCTGTATCTTTCATTTATATTGATTTTATTTCACAGATTACTGAGCCAATATTGATAATCTGGCTCAATATTGAGCCAGACATTGATAACCATTCAATTGACATCAAGTAACAATAAAATCCTGGCATTAAAAATGTTTCTTTTCCTTTTTTTTTTTTTTTTTTTTTTTTTTAAATGAACTACTCACTTAGAAATATTGATGTTTATTTACATGATACTGCACAAATGGCAGAATGATTTTTTTTTTTTCTCTGAAAACTTTATCCATCAAGCCTGAATTCTTATCACAATAGCTTCACTGCTATTTAAATTTAAAATATTTATAAGGACTCTAATTCAATTAATGTGCCTTAGAGACTGAATGTAGTCCAAATACAAAATACCAGTAAAACTACATAAGGTAGGTTTTGATAGGGAGGAAAAGACTCTTGCAAAGTATGGATTGGGAAAACAAAAACGTTGTTTCCCTTCGGCATTTTTGCAGAATCAGGTCTTACAGACGAAAGTGAGATAAGTCAATTTTTCATCCTCTGAAAGAATGCACTGAGCAATTTTTGTCCACAAAGTACACTTTTCCAGATCAAATCCATGTACAAATATGCCTACCCTTACTGTGAATTACATAACACACAATGTCCATATTTAAATTTTTCCAAGCGTTAAGTACAAAAATAAAAGAAATAAAAAGGGGAGGCATGGCTATTACAAATATGGAACACCTGTTAGAACAGCCTAAAAACATTTTTAAAGGCTTTTAGCATTTTTTCCCCAGAAATTTTATGCGACATGTTCATATTCATTAAATATTGAATAAAATGTAAATGGCGACAGTTTTTTTTTTTTTTTTTTTTTTTTTTTTTTTAAAGTTATTTTTGTTTTTAACTTCTAACTGCTTAAAATAACCATAACTATTTCTAGTCTCTTTATGAGTTTTCTTCTGGGGACGATTAAAATATGTTTTAATTTGGCTGTTTATTACAAAACTTTTTAACCTTATTTTTTTCACATACCATGAAGTGTTGGTGACTGAATATAAAGTTATCACAGATACTGCTTAATTAAAAAACACAATTGACTAGGTGATGTTTAATCATATTAAATTCTGTGTTTTTTTTTTTTTTTTTAAAAGTCCTTAAACAAATACTTTCCAAAAAATGATAAAACATTTAGTGTACAACTTTTCATTTTATAATTTATTGTATTGTCTAACTGGGACACCTTCTTAATTGGAAAACATTTAACTGAAAACTGGGACAACTGCTTAACTTGAATAAATTACCCAGTAAATAGAAAATTTCTGTGCTTATTCCATAAGCATTATTTGTATTCTAGAAAAACAATTCTAGTTGTGCTTCTGAATTCTACTGTTTATTGTGCAATTTCACTGTTCACAGAGAAGGTTCAATGTAACTGAGAATAAAACTTTTTGGCAGCTATTCCCATTAATTGGGAGCGTGCCTAAAGCCAGGTGTTCAGAAACATCTGAGTTTCACTTAAAGCACTTCTAACAGCAATAAAAGTCATTTAGAAACATCATTTCTGTAAAATCTCGGATTGTAAGTTTTCTTGACTCTTGTTGCTGCCACGATGTTTTTCTCTCTTTTTTGCAACTGTTCTGGGTATACATTAAAAAGGAAATAAGACCTTTGTGGGTTTTATTGGTGGAAGTTTCACTTCAAGTTCAAGCCTACATGCTTTTCCTTCACATAAAAAAACATTTACATTGAAAGCAAGATGGCATTTTAATGCGAGTTTATGAAAGTACTCAAGCTCTAAACAAAATAGCTGTTTCCCTGTGGAAACACACTCAGACATACACATGAACCCACAGCAACAAATAACATTTGTGCCTGGTCTTCAGCTCAGGCCAGACCACCTTATGGTTTAGCATCAATGTTATTGCCCATTGCTAACCAATCAATGTGATTAAAACAACCTGCTGCTATTTTCTTTTTCCTGTCAGCCTTCTTTATACAATTATGTTATTAATTTAGGTGGTAAGGACACCAGCTTTGAGGGAGTAAACATGTTAAAATGCATTTTAGGCATACCGGTATGTTCTAGACCTTTGTCAGTAGTGCGTTGTGATTATTTCCTTCCTTTTTCTTGAGAGAGGTTCAAGTCTTGCCAGAAACTTCAGCTCTTTGGGTTTGAGGCTTCTTTCTAAGATCTGACCTTTCCAGTCAAGTGTAGAGTTCAGCCAGGAAAATACAAAACAAAACAGAACTAATATTTCTGGCAATGTCACGTAACTTAGAAGAGTTTTTCATGAGGTAGCTATCTCATAGCTTGCATCTTCTACAAGATCACTTCATGTTCAACTGACAAATAAAGGAAAGCTCAAACCATCCAACATACACAGTCACCATTAACACCAGCATATTCATAAATTATTAGAGTGGTTCCAAATCAGTTATCAAATCGTAATACAATTTTCAAAAACCCTACGGAAATTAAGATTAAATGTATTGCCTTTATTTTGAGAATTTTATACCGTAGATCATTGCATAGGTGGCTCTCAGCTTGCTGTCAGCAACAACCCAAAAACCAGGATCAAGCAGAGGGAGACTAAGTAACATGCTCCAATTGTTTTGAGAATTTTTATGTATCTGATTTTGAATGCCTCAGCATTTGTTGCACATTGGCTCTGCTAGGAAGAACACCTCATGCCCAGAGCCAGGCCCTCTCACAGCCATTGATCCACAGCATGGTTTGGTGAGGAGCCCCAAAGGCTGGGAGAGTGGATGGTTCTGGAAATGCACAGATACCAGGTGCCAACAGGGACATGGCACCTCGTGGTGGCACAGGACGCCACCTTGGCTGTTTCTCCAGCTTCTCCGCTAGCAGGGAAGGCCAACGTGCTGCATGGCATGTGCCCTGAATCAGGCGTGAAGCATGCAGTGAGTGCTGGAGGGTGAAGGGGGCTTCTCCACTGTATGGGCACTGCTGTGGGTGCCTGGTTTTTCCTGTTCATAATTTGTTGTGCCTCTGCCAGACCATTCCCTCCCTTGCTGCATGGAGGCTGACAGCTTGTCTTGTCCCAGTAATTTCAGCATAACAAGTCTTCAGTTCTAGTATTTCACAAAAACACATTTTTTCCTCAGGAATTTCTCCAACATTTACCACTGCAGAAGTTTAAACTGAAGAAAAATGATGGTGTATGTCTGACCTTGGCATTATTCATCCAGAAGCCTGCCCCTTTTTTACATATAGAACACCTGGATCCACATTCATGGCTTTCATGGGAAATGTTCCCTCTTTTTCCTGTTACACATTTGTATCTGTACATGTTTGAGGCTTTAAGTCATCTTTCAGCTTGGTGTATTTCTTTCCCTCAGCCCTATTTTCTCTCTGACCTTTAGGCAGTTTGAACTTTTTCAGTACTTCACGTGACAATATTTTAAATTTTTTCACCTTTACTAGGCACATTCAACATCATTATTAGAATTAAGCTATTTAGAACATGTCAGTCAAAGTCCCAATCCATTTCAATTTGATATCAATAGTAGAACTCTGCTCATTTTGGTGAGAGCTGGACCAACTCTGCAAATTGATTGAATGGCTGAATGCTGCCAGTTAAATGTAAAGCTGCTGCTGCTGGTTTTAAGTAACTTTAGCTCATGCTGGCTATTGAATAATCTTGTCTCTCACAGAAACTCAGATTAGCTACTTAAGACTGCATTAACTTGTAATGCAAATCCATATTGTTAAGGCTACATCTTCACAGCCATACAGAAACTTTTTAAATTTTATTTTTTCAGTTCATTAAAAAATTCAACAAATTTAAATGCTCAAAACTATGCCATAAAAAAAATGCTAACAATAAATGAATAGACTTGACTTACTAATCACTGTAACAGTATTTTGGATTTCATAAACCTGTCCTCCGAAATTGCACGAAGCTATTAATAAAATGACAGTAGAAGGAGAAGGAGATTTTGTTCAATAAAGACAACAATAAATTATGTTACAAATATATAAACCAACATCCTTACACAGAAATATACATGGTGACATCCCTGTACTTTCTTGTATGCCACATCTCATTATATTATTTTTTCCATTTTCTTCAAATAGCATTGTAAGTATGTTTCCACAACCAATTCAGCCTGCATTTTTAGTCTCCTACTCTGCAGCTAACATTAACACATCATTAATGATTGTAACATTACAGAACCGATATACAAAAAATATACAAAATACAAAAAAATACAAAAATAGAATTTATATTTCTGCAGCTCAAACAGAATCCTTAGGGATTCATCACAAAACAATAAATGAACATATATTCAAGCCATAACAATTAACCATTTGCACCTTGTACATTTAAAAGAACAAAGGTTTCAAATACGAAAGACACTTGGGTAAGGTGATAGGCAAAGTAAATGCTGGCTATATTTTTTTTCAGCTTCTATTCATATCAGACATGCACGTGCTTGTGTTTCAAGAGTACCAAAACATGTTTTCAAGTCTTCTCTATTTTAGTGAAACATGAGGTTTCTAAGACAGTATAACCAAATGACGTGAAGACAGGGAATGGTGGAGGAGTACATTTGGAAACAAATTGTTATGAATGCCTGAAACAAACAATTTCAATTTAGCAAAGCAGTGAAACTTAAGTATACTGTAATGAATCAGAGTTTTATATTAACTATTAAATTATTAATAATTAGATTAAATACTAAAGTATTAATAATTAAACTACTGTAATTAAGAGTGGACTCATTCAGGACTAGCAGGTACCTACTTACAAAGGGAGCTATAAAATCAAAACTCTTGGCTGAAAATTTAGTATTAATCATTCCTTATTTTCCTTGCTCAGCCACATAGCAAATTCCCAATTCTGTCAGATCTTTAAGGTTATTGCACTGCATGTTTTAAGGGACTGAACACTGACAGAGAAAGGAACTCAAATTCTAATGTCAATAGAGATGACAACTACATAGGCTTGAGAACATCACTTAATTTTTGTGATTCCCACTGCTTATCTGTCACATGACACTTTATCATACAGATAGATAGGTGGGAAGATATAGATATACTTACATCCATGCAACATAAAGACTATAAAACACTTTGAAAGCATAAGAGTAAATACATGCCAAAAATGAAGAACTCATGTATTATTTACTACCACTTGTTAAGTTCTGGTCACTTACTCCCCAAACCTCTAATCAGTAGCTTCATTGACAATAAGAATTACCAGATTAAAGTTTAAAAAGTTATAAAACAGTTAACAATTTAAAGCTCATTAAGAACCTGTTCCTCAACGTTGATTATGAAAAACAAAACCAAAAAATCACAACCAAAAAACCCTCTTAGGGTTTTCCATTATTAATTGCACTAGAGAAAGCAATAGTTTAATGGACATGGACTGCAGTGCTCCCTCATGCCCTGTAGAAATCTTACAGACTCAAGTGTACATCCTTCCAGTGAACAGCTATGAGAAGCTTGCAACATTCAGATCTATACAGAAAATACAATTCCCTAAAGCCTTCAGTAAGGCAGACAGAAAATGTAAGGTTTAATGGTGGGTTTAATGGTGTGGGAACACAGTGGGAAGGAGAAACAGTGGAAGTCCTATAACATGGCAGTAACTAGCATCCAGGAGATCATCACACACACTGGTTATGCTCTATACTGGCAGAAGACTACCACTTTTTATCATCTTTTATCAAAAAGAATCAGAGCTTCACAAAACAGCTTCAACAGCAACAATAACCTGGAATCTGCCTAGTCGTTGGTATCAAAGCAAGTAGAAATGAAATGAGAAAACATCTAGTCTTGTCCAAATCTAGTAACCAAATCAGATCAGACAGGTACTTAAAAAGCTTTCCACCAGCAACAAACAGCTTCTACTCTATTCAATATGTCTTCAGACCTGAAATACATACAGATCAGCACACTAAACCTACTGTTTCCTACATCTCATATGACCATCTAGGAGGATAGCAGAAGTTTCCCTTTTCTTCGTAAATCAATTTTACTTTACCTGGGAAAAAGACTGACAAAGACTACATAAAGGGTATATCAAATTAACAAACCAGCATTAGCATTTCTGTCCACGATCAACTTAAGAGTGAAGAGATGTTTCAGGTATTTGCATATGTACTTCTCGGTACATGGGACCTCACCATCCTTTTCACAATTGATTAACGTCTAAGGTTCTCAAAGTGTTTTTAAATATATTAATTCATAGTTTCCCCTAAAAGTAAATAAACATTTTCCCTATTTTGCAAGTAAGTGCATTCAGAGCAGAATTTGCCCTACCTCATTTCTAACCTAAGCTGGAGGCTCTAGTATTCCTTCATAATCAAGAACTATGTCTACTCAATATAGGTTAAGTAGCTTAAAGCATAATTCATGTGGCCAAATGTAGACACAATCTTTAGTTTTATTCCTATTTTTTGTCCAGTTATTTCCTGGACAGTATCTCCCTTTGACAGTAGAATAACTTACAGAAGATTAGAATGTATCCACTCGTCCCTCTTTAAGAGGGACTAAACTTCCCCCTACAAAATCTATAAAATAGGACAATAGATTTTGGTAACCAGAAAGGAACTAGAACATTGTTTTATCTGAACATATATACAAACTTAATATTTTCCACTTCTTTTGTCTATTTAGATACCAGAATTGTTTAGGCTTTAAGTCTTCCCTTCTTTGCCCCAGAAAACCATTTAAAAAAAAAGCACTGTCCCTGTTAGAGTGGTTTGCAAAAAAATCAACCGAAATAGGTAGCATTTCTGAAATTACATTATGTTCTTATGTCTGCCTTTAGTGTTTTGAGCTCTTTTCAGTATGGTGAGAAGGAAATGAATGATTACTTAGAACTGCAGTAATCAAGGCAGATATTATACTCCCAGATTACTTCAACGTTACAGCAACTCTAATACCTTAGTAAAGCTATGTTGAAGAAAACTCACCTTAAAAATCAAATCTTTTTTCCCATATCGAAGCTCTTTCAGCTGAGCTTGAATCTTCTTTGACTGAAAGGAAGGATAATAAAAATCAGTGGTTTTCCTTTTAAATATTTACTTTTAAGATCTGAAAAAAGTGGCAAGATCTGACAACAACAGAAACAAGATCAGCTTTAAAATGCAGAAAATTAACCAACATGAAAGCCAGTTGCTTTTCCAGGTAACATGTCTAAACCAGTCAAATGACTCAAGGGAAATGAAAAACGGTACTGAGCTAAAGTACGTACATGCATTATTATGAATAGCTGTTTGGTTTATACATTTCAGACACGAGATGTTTAGTACATTCCAAGAAATAATATCTGGAGGCATGACCTTCAAAACAATCTCCAGGGCACACTGAGACTATTTGTACGCAGCCTGGGAGAGCAGAATAAAGTGGGAGCTTCCAGTTCTATCCATAAAGGGTGTTTGATATAATTATTAAAAGGATACTAATTTTACATAGTTATTATGCTTGTTAAGTATAGTACCTAATTAAAGAGCAGAAAATACATGGCATTTCTGTGGCAAACACCACCTAACTGGCAAAACACCAACAGCTCAGAAGGATGCTCCTGTAGCATCTTGGCTTGTTCTAATGACACTAACTCACTTAAAAACCACACATTTGCCAGGATGATTCATCAAGCCTATAATTCTTAAGGTTTAAAATATATCCACAATCTGCTGCCTTGAGTGGTGGTTAGCTTTGGTTTGGTTTCCTGAAATTCTTTGACAACAAAGCTTGTTGTACTACAATAAGCTTAATTTGATTTTAGACTTCACCCTTAGATTTAAAGGCATTTGTGTAGCAAATATTAAATAATCGGAGAAGAAATCTTCAAGTCAATTACCCAACATTCAAGACATTTTGTTCCTAGCTGTATAACATTCATGTTATACAGCATGTATAATATTCATGTTATACAGCTAGGAACAAAAAACATGAACAAGAAGGGAAAGCAGAATGCTATGTTGCACACTGCCAATTTGTTTTAGCAGTAAACAAGCGAAGACTATGTATTTGCACTCAAATACTCTGGCATGTTTGAAAACAACAATGATGACATAAGAAGATAACAGATTATGACAAGCTGGAAACAAACAAACATTATTTCCTACTGTTGAGGATTTCTCAGAAACTGTGGTTGCAGATCATCAGTTAGACTAAATACCTAATATAACTCAAAATCACTACTTTGACCTCCTACGTTTTGATGCCTAAGTTTAAAAGTAGAGTCTTTGATTAAAAAAAATGTGGTATTTCAACCTTAATATATAAAATTTTAGTCAAGAAGGTGTTACGCTTCTGTTCAATTACAGGAAGGTGAAATTACTTCTACAGAAGTTATATGTGCAGAGAAAACCCCATGACATAACTCATACAAATGAGTAAACCATGTTAATTTATAGTAATAAACACTGATGAATAACTAAAGGGACTGCTCCAATGAATACAGTACATTACTTATACATTTAGATATTTGAAAAAAATATTTTTGTTTGTTTGTTTGTTTTTATCATTAGCTGTCTTAACACTTCTATAGGGAGAGTATTTTATACTGTGACACTTCATCTTTGAAATCATGAAACATCAGAAGGTTTGATAATAATAGACCTTGGCTGTCTCTCTGGAATTAAAAAAAAAAAAAAAAAAAAAAAAAAAAAGGCAAGAAAAACCCCATCATTCCTGTGTTATTCTAGACATGGAGATCATGGAAAGAAAAATATATATATATTTTAATGTATTATAGATTTATAATATAGCCCTTAAAGAGCTATATATACTTTTAAGAACCACAAACTTTACTGTACTTGTCTAAAACTAAAATAGCAGCTTGCTATTATATTTGAGTTGCCTCTAGTGAAGTCACAGAAATTAGATGAGATAAACAGTGATCATGCATGCGTAATACATAATCTCTGCTGGAACCTCAGCACAAAAGACTTAGATGTAAGCTTCTTTTGGGTTAATTGAGTTTATTGTAAACTCAGTTTAGAATAGAGAGGAACCGTACTTACCTCTTCTGCATGAATACCACAAAGCTTGTTTCCTGACAGAAGCTTGTTTTTGAGGCTTTTGTTCTGAGGGGGGAAAAAAAAAAAGTTTTAGTACTGAGAGTTACTGAAGTTTTAAGGAATCTTTTAAATATTTCATCATACCAGTTTTGTTTTATATATCACTAAACACCTTCAAGTCACCAAAGAAGACACAAATAAGAAGATAAAATAGCTGCATCATGCCACAGTATTCTCTCTGACAAAATTCTCTAAGTCTACAACTTGGCACTAAAACATGCTTTCATAGAAAGAGGAATGCACAAGAAACCTTTCAATACTCTCAAGCAATAGCAAGCAATTTAGAGTGTATGTATGAGATAAAAACAAGAAAAAAAAATCTCTGATCTTAACCTGATGTCAAGTGCATAGCTCAATATCATTTTCAGCAAATCATTATAACAACTGAGTAATAGGTCCAAGGACCTTAACACTTAGCCATGATGATCAAATGCATGGTAACTTTTCATTAAATTTCATAATTTAAAACAGTGAGCAATTAAAATGTTTAAAAGGCTAGGTAGCTGATAGCATTTTGACAACTTGGCATTCTTTTTCATGTATAAATTGTAAATATTTCTAATTTTCAGGGGAAAAAATATATATAATTTGATAAAAATACATTTTTAATAGTTCAGTATTTTTTTCTGTATTCTTCACTCATATTATCCTATAGTTGACAGTCAAGAGTAAGATTTTTCTGCAGTGTGAACACCTATAAAAACCGTTCAGAAATTTAAATATTTGATAGGTAGATCTTCAAGTGTTGGACTTAACATGCTAACATACAAAAAAAAAAAAAAAAAAAAAAAAAAAGAGAGAGAGAGAAACATCCAAAACATAACTTCTTCCATGCTAACAAACTGTAAACATATGTGCAGAAATCCAGCCCACCACATTTCAGAAATGTATATTTATCATTGTACAGCAGTATCTTTCATGAATATTTTGCACAAGAATATTCTGGCATTAGAAAAAGATGATAATTTAATTCAGGATATCAATTGACATTTAGTTTAGTATTCCACTGAAACACTGGACATTTTGTTTCCAGAAATAGTAGCTTGGAGGTTTTTTTAAAAAAATAATTTTCTATTTAAATCCAAGGTAAAGAAGCCAACAATTGAAACATCCTTTGCACAATTCCAAAATAATGAGAAGATATGACATCTTGTTTCACACATTTCACTGTTGCTGTCTACTCTGCACTTATATATATCGCTGAAGAAACAATAAATCATTTCAAGCTGACACCGTTCTCTAATGCAAAAAACAAACAAACAAACAAACAAACAAAAACAAAACAAAACAAAAAAAAACGCAACTGGAATATTACTCCAAATGAGACAACACAGATTCTGCCTTGCACAAAATGTGATTTACAGAGGGCTGGATGTGAAAGGAAAGAGAACACATGTTGTTCTCAAGTCTCATGGTTGATTACATTTTATTCTTTGAAAATGTTGTGGTGGCTCCAGTCACAGATGAGCGCTTTATTGCACTAACAACTGCAGAAACAGAATGAGACTGCACAAAGGGAGTTAGGTAGCTAGGTAGCAGTTGCAAGGGGATCAAAAGTAAACAAAAAAAAAAAAAAAAAATCTCAACAAAGAGATGAAGCACTCCCAGCAAATCTATTACTCACCAGGGGTCTGTATAAAGAGCTTTGTTGTACTGAGATCACTTGTTGGATGTGACTGTTTTTTTCATAAAAGATCAGCATCACCTCTCAGGTTGATGGCCAACCAGATATGCCAAAGGCACTGTCTCATCAGGAAATTGCACTTAGTTAACCCAGGAAGTTAAATCATCATTTTGTCTTGACTAACTAGGTTCATGACCCTCCAGATTCCCTACAGTCTGACAACGGTTGGTATAAGGTAGCAGGTTCTGTAACTTAAGAACTAAAGTAAGAGTGAGTTGTCATCTTTATATTTTTACTCGTTTTTCTTCCTTTTGCCAAGTGAGATCTACTGTAAGAAATACTTCTACCAATACAATAACAGCTCAAAATTAACTTCCACATGCACTGTTTTGTGGAGGCCTTGCAGTAACCCAAGACTTGAAGAACTGAATGCCTACCACTCCACAAGGACATATGTTGTAGTAGATGACAGTCACAATTTTCATATGTCATGCCAAAGTAGTCTACCAGAAGAATATGGTTAGGAAAATATAGTCAAAAACAAAACTTTATGAAAATAATTTAAGTTGGATGGACATCATTTTGGAGGTTTACCTAGGCCTAAGAGGATTTACCAATCCTGTCTCAATATCTAGCCTAAAGCAAGAAAACAGAATTTGGGATTACCAGCATGGAGGCAAAACACTTGTGACTTAATTTGCACTTGTTAATATTTTTAGAAATGAGAGAAAGCATTTAAAGGTTATGGTTATCAAGAGCATAATAAGCAGGTGCTTCTCAGAGGCAACTGACAACCTCCTGCTTCAAGTTGGAGTGTTTTTTGGTACTTAGCAAATTACATGTCACTGTTAAATACAGGATAGCATTCTGGATAATATTACTTTCTATAGCAACATGTGAAGTATACCACTAAATACGCATGTAGTATAACAGAGCCTGATTTGATCAGGATTCTGACTTAAATAATATGAAATGAAGCATCTTCTCAGGTACATGTTCTGTAAGTTTGCTAGAACGGGTTTATTGACAATCAGATGAATTAACCAGATTATTGGGTTATAAATGCTTAGCTGTTCAGCGCAGAACTTCTCACTCTTAAGTCTCAGATAATGATTCAAGATGATGGCTCTTATTTTTTAATTACATATCCTTCAAAGAACAACAAAAACAACAACGTTTATAATTTTACAGTTTGTTTCAAATATCTCATTTGTTTTGAAGTACTTTAATGGAAAAGGTCTTAGAGGTTTCCAGTTTAAAAACCAACATATTTGAAGAATTAATTGTCTGTAAACATGTCCTTAATAGCTTCTCTTAAAATGATATACAGGAATGATTTTAATTAGAGATAGGCTTTTATAATTACAGAAAATACCATTATACTCAAACTAAATAGGTAGCTTAACGTATTTGAACATCTTGAAAAGCATATAGCACAAACTGTTAGCTGAAGCATTTGCATGTCATCATTAAATCAAATTACTGTAGTATTTAATCTTTCATTTACTAATTTTGCAGCAATACTTCCAGTGCATCCCTACATTCAGGTGCAGAAATCTGCTGCCAGTGGTTGCCACGTGCACAGAACTCCCATTGTCCCTTCCCACACCGCTGAACGTATGTGCACTCCAAAACAAGCAGAGCCACATGTGAGAGCTGTGTATCGACACCCTTCAGAAACATGAGAGCTCTCAATGACAGTTTATCAGATTTGTTAACATTTTCTTTGCAGAACCTCCATACTGAACCTAAGCTTTCTGTCTTATTCTAGGGTAATCTTTTCAGGCTCAGTGCATGTTTTTTCATCTCCTCCAATAGTGACATAACATTCACATATTTTTTTTGGGTTCTGATCTTATTTTCAAAACATGAGACCAAGCTTAATGAGAACTGACTTCTTTATATGAATATTGAAAGCAACTCTCTATTTTAGGTTGCCTAAACACCTCCCCACAAGGAGACTGATGTGAAGGCAGATAGAAGTAGCTGTAGTGACAGCTGTTTTGCCAGCATGCCTTTGGAAGCTGCAGGAAAAAATCATCTTGTGCTCTGGCTAGAGGGGCCGATAGAATAAAAGTCACAGAACCATCTATGTTGAACAAGACCTTCAACATCATCAAGTCCAACCGCCAACCAGATTTACCAAGTCCCATCACTAACTGATTTCTCTTTATTCCAAACTTCTGAAAATAACTCCTTCTTTTCTGTCATTTATTCTCCTGAACAAAGCGTCTGCAGTAGAACAAAATGACCCCTACCAACACACCGCCTCTCCAAAGAAGAGAGAGAGCGGGAAGAAAATTAGCAAGATATTCCATGTCCAAGAAGCCTTAGGAAATGAAGAAACGATGGCGTCAATGGCTATTTCTTTCCATGCTGTTAGAGAATTTTACCACCTTGTATGTCAATAACATTCAAGTCTCCTTCCCTCTTCTCATCACCTTCACCCTACAATATCAACACATAATGGGTCAAAGGCATGTTAGGGTTTTTTTAGTACATTTTCTTTTACTTTTAATTCCCATCTTTCTATTAGAAGACTTGAGACGAAAAAAGAAAAGCACAAACTAAGCACTTAAAAGCTCAACAGAAGCATGTGAACAGCTACAGTTTTAGTTCTTTCCTTTTCTGCCAACTTATATTATTAAAATCATTATATAGATGTATACTGTATTTTTCAAAATATCCTCTCCTCATTCAATATATACAATAAATACCTCATGAAGCAAGAGTTGAGATGTACTGTTAATTGTGACAAACTACCTCTGGGTCCTGTCTCAAGGGGTTTATCACCACATCATGTGTGAAGTTATGGAGATTAACATTTATCTGATATAAACTATAATCAATTTACAGAAAGGTAAAATTACACCACCTATGGAAAATACACAAACTTTTAGAGTCTGTTCTTGAAATCAGGTTATGTTGACCTCTAGCCACACAGATGAGTGGTTCAATATCCTGATGCTGATATTTCATAATTCTTAACATCTATATCACCTCTTTGAAATAGCAAGGATGAACAAACCTGTTCATCTCAACCATGGATGAACAAAGCTACACAACATAGACATCATCAGTACAAGGCGAGTTTACTTCACCTGCTAGCCTTTCAAAGCATGAGGATACAGACTATGTTCAAAGAAAATCACACTCTCTCAGAAACTGATTCCCAGCAATCAACTTCACTTCAAACATTTTTTCTGAGGTCTGACAGCAGTTCTGTGCTGTATACAAGATAAATTTGGCTCTGCCTCCCCTTATTGAATAGCCCAAGTCAAACCATACCGTGCTCCCACTCATCATTGCTACATTTCTCTCTGACGGACATGTTATTAAAAAAAAAAAAAAAAGGCAAATAAAAATACACCAAAAAAACAAAAATCCTTGGGCTTTACTTATGGAGAATGTCAGGGCCAATTGCCAAAATGAAAACACTTTTCCGTTTCCTGTTAAACATAAGCTGCTCACTGAGCCCTTAGGAGGTAAAATCAGGAGACACCAATGGCCCAAAATCAAATACTTGGATTTATTTGGTACCACAATATACCAGTACCCAACCTGATTTGGACATTACCCATATATTTCAGGATGATGAAAATATGTTCTATATAGCATGAAACCGTGTAAGAGCTTTAATCCCAGCAGGGCTGATTCAGCCATTCATCTTTCTAAGACAGACAGAATGAGTTTCCTGCACTGTGCTGTGTGAGGGTTTTCAGGTAAGACCTTACAAACTGCAATTCTATATTTTCTTTGGGGGCAGTGAAAATGTGGTGACTTTTTTTTTTTTTTTTTTTTTTTTTTTTTTCCCCCTCCCAGGATATGTTTGCCTTAATATTCTTGAGGATGTTTGTCTCTCTCTCCCTCAGTTTTTCAGTGGTCAGTGTGCCAAACAGCCAAAGAGCTTTTCCCCATCAGTGTATTTTAAGACCAGGCAGATATGAACAGCTTTTTGTCCTGATCTGTCTTGATCTAAACTCAGAAGAAACCACCACTGTCCATCTAGCTCTGAATTCCTGGGAGAAGCCCACTTTGATCATGGCCAGGCTACAGCCTCTCAGTGACCACAGATGTGCTCTGATACATCTGTCCGTGCAGAAAGAAGCAAAAGTGCACCCAACAGCTGACAGACAGACTAGGTAATCCCCATATACAAGTCATACTGCTCCTTGTAAATTTAGGTGTATCTTGACTTTTAATCTCCTTATTTATTTATTTGTTTATTTACTTTTATTTATTTTGCCGTGTAAAATGATGCTCAAAATAAAGGCACATAAGAGCAAGCTTCCCCAAACATACTGCACACATTTCTTTCGCTGTGTGTATTTGCCCTTTCCAACGCTAGAGGCTGCTGTTTTTTTTTCCTGCAGAATTTCAGGTAGCCCAGCTCAACTGAAGGACTTGATGAAAATTGCCTATACGAGCGTTTAGCAAGAGTTTTGCGTTGGGCAGCACGAGATGCAAGTACGGCTACTTACAAGTGCAATATTTCCACAAATCTCCAGGCATGCAGGACAATCACAGACACCAACACCAAGTCTTCTGGTGAAATGAGCTAAGACTTTTCTCAGATATTTGAAAAGTGCTGTGTCTACAGCTTCTTTCAAACACTAATCTGGAATAAATTGCACTTCAGGGAAGCACACAGAGAAAAGGAAGCATTGAGTCAGCAAACATACCTGGACACATGAAACTTCTTCCTAAGAAAAATACTATTTTGTTTGCATCCCTTCATCTTTGTGCTCATATGACAATTACACGTAGTGATAGCCTAACTTTACACAAAAATATCCCCTCTACTAAATAAGCAATTCCTCAAACCTGAGATACTCCATTTCCTGCAGCTGTGTCCTATATAATCCCACCGTGTAAGATCAAAATGCAATCTCACTACATCCTATCTGTATTTGATCAGCCAATATTCACCAGATGAGAACACTGATAAATTTAGGCAACAGCTTCTATATGCACTGCTGCTGCTCAAGTCCTTCCTTATGAGAGATTTATTGTGGGTAGTCTCTACTGTTGCTGTGAATCACCTCCAAGTGTCTCCATCCATGTATTTATGTTTATTTTGCATTAATGAGGTAGCATAACACTCTGAAGACATCTCAGCCATGGCTACAATCACAGTTTTGCAGCATCATAAAACACTTATTGTAACAATGATAGCACATTAAATGAATCAAAATAAAGAGCAGATACTGAAGGAGATATATAATTATTTATATCGATAATGATATAGATATAGAATGATTTCAAAAATTATACATTTAGAATAATCTGGAATTTTGCCTTTTATACCTCTTTCTCTAAACATATACGAGTGAAGGTAAGTATATGGGTATGCATTTATAATCATAAGCTATCAGATGGCAACATCTTGGATTGGATCCATTATATACAGTATTTTTTTAGTCATATTTTCACCCGGTAAGTATGTAAAAAAAAAAAAAAAAAAAAAAAAACTTTCAACAGTCAGAAAATAATTGTAGCACTTGTTCAGATTTGATCCCATCACAACTATGCAACAGTGCAGTGTGTGAGCCTGACCACCCCTCAATGGGAAATGGGAGCTTAGAGTCAAGTTAGAAACTTTGCTTTAGGCTAAAAAATGCATTTCATCTATTCCATAACAATATTATTACACAATCACAAAGTAACTCATCCCTGATGGCCTTCCCACATGTGCTGTTTTCTCCTATTCACTGACAAAGCATCAACATTCAAACTGATTAGAGATTAGAGAACTGATCTTGTGTTTTGAAACTAATGCTATTAAAGAATGAGGTAAAATGCTGATTCTCCATAACAGTCTTTTATACTAAAAATGCACAATGGTATCTAAGGAATAAAGTCACTTTAGGTCTCAATCATTCATAAATTACTGCAAGTTCTCATGCTCTGAAGTTCACAAATCTAAAATCTAATTCAAGTGAAATTCATGACGCAATTACTCAGTTGCAAAGAACAACTATCCGGTAATCTCTGGGAGTAGCTCTTCCTCAGGTAAACAAATTGCTGAAAATCTCTAGAAGTTCTGATCAATGATACTAATTTTAGTAATATATGTAAACAACTTTTTGTGCTACATTTAAAGACATGGGATTTGTTTTTTTAATCTTCTTTAGACTGTATTATAAATTACATGCCTACTAGTGACATCAGATTTTGATCTCTACAGCTATCATCTAAGGTGAGACACATTTCCTGTTCAATCCTTAAAATTAAAATCATTCAGAGAATGACGCTAGCCCAGAATGCCATGATTTATTAATGGAGCACAGTCATTAGGGCGATGTACTTGTTCCTGCTGTTTGTCAAGTAGGGTTTAGTCTTCAGTGTGAACTGTAAGCGTCTCTATCTCTCTCTGCTTTCACCTTTGTGTACAGAAAATAAATAAGTCTGGAAAGAGATCTCAACTGTAAAAGGAAGTTTATGGTACACTATTATTTCTCCAATACCTAGAAAATTGTTTCTCCCTTCCGTATTCCAAAACTTTTCACCTAAAAGAAGTGAAATTTTATGGCTTTTTAGATTCCCTACAACACACACCTAAATATTAATATTCAGACAGATTGCAAATATGCACTTTTAGAGAAAAAAAAAAGAAAAAAACACAACTCACACCTGCTTTTAGAGAAAATCAGGTTCCTGAATGACTGTTATTATTTTTAAGGTTATGATGAAATATCAAACATTGGTATATGCAGTCCTTTATGATCATATTTTAAATAGTTAAATGAAAAAAACTCTCAATCTCTAACCACTCAGAGAATTAATTCTTCTGTTATAGCAATGAATCAGTGTACCGGGCCAAGTATTTTTCTTCAAGGTGATTTCTGGTTTTGTATTTCAAGGGATTGGAGCCATTTATTTTTCTTATCTCTGAGTAAAGACAGCTCGTGATGAGAAAATGATACAGAAAAAGATGGACTGATGTAATTTTCCAATTACACCTTTCCAGCCATTCAAGTGAACTTACAGGAAAGCAAATGCTATTTCTAATTCTTTCTATTTCAGATGTTCTAATTAAAAATATTGCTGCATATTAAATACAGAATCCCCTATAACAGAATTTCTAACTGAAATGAGACATAATTGCCTATGCCATGCAGGATTATCTAGAGAAGAAACCTGACAATTCTTTGATCTTTCCCTTTGGTAGAGGTAGCTGAGTGCCCCAGGGGCAGTGTGTGGACTCAGTGAAGCAGAGCACCTAGTTAGGTATGTAGGAAGCTTCTTCTTTTCACGTTTGGCATTTGTGAACAAAATGGTGAAAGAAGCTACTACTGCTACAAGCTAGAAGTTAGGCTTAAAAAAAAAAATAAATAAATAAAAGTTGACAACTGTACTAAGGTCAGAAATGAA
Source organism: Nettapus auritus (assembly GCA_011076525.1). Lineage (NCBI taxonomy): Eukaryota > Metazoa > Chordata > Aves > Anseriformes > Anatidae > Nettapus > Nettapus auritus. The sequence goes on along the minus strand of CM021769.1, from coordinate 54,799,328 downwards.
AATTCTGAACGTGACCAAATGCACAAAGAAAGTAAATACATTTCTGTCTTTGAAAGAAACAAGCTCCTCTGCCATTAGAAATGTGAAGGGTCATACTGGCTACACTCAGCTCTACAACTTCCCTTTTTTTCTGCTATAGCAGCAGCAGGGGATGAAATGCTGCATTAAGCACATTTTAAATCCTTCTACATTTGCATCCCAGAATTGTCAACATGTGTCTTAAAACATAAATGACATAGTTCTGAAAGGAGAGGGGCAGAAAATGACTAAGGAATACATGTATGCTCCTCTCTGTGGAGTCATATCACTCAGGTTTGCTTTAATATTAATAGGCTCTGTCTCAGGAATTCTCTCAGTAGCAGTGCACTGAGTATTTGTTGTTACAGAACTTTTTAGCCAATGTATTTAATTTTTAACCATAGCAGTTCTGCAAGTGGAATCTAAAAGCATCTAAAGCATACATCTGTTGTTTTGGAGAACTTACTACAACATCTTTCAATCAGGAAACAGATATCCCTATGGCAGTTCTACTGGACTGATCCACACAATAAACACTACTTCCACCATGCTGGGCTCACTCAATACACTTGGAGTAAGTACCTACATAATAGATAACAGACCATACCTTCTTGCCTCTGTCCTGATATGGTCTATCCCCACTTACAGTGATTTCTACAGGTATAATAATTCTCATGTTGGGATTTTACAGGATTTTCTAAAATATTATTTCGAATTCAGACATTCTATGCGGACACTATCACTAGTACTACAAGGATGAAAGACGATACTTTCTGTAGGGACATAGTTCATTTCAGGAGGCAAAGCAATGGTGGCTCCACCTGTGAAACTCATGGTAGAAATCTGCCATAGTTAGTTACCTGTAGCAAAAACATAAACTGCACCCGTATATCTTCAATGCATCAGAGGTGTAACCACTCCACCAGCCTCACCAGGTGCAGGCAGCAACACAAGCACTACCTGCATTGCAGGCTGGCAAGGCATGAGATCTCTTCAGCCTATAAGTGGCTAGGTTGTGTTAGCAGGGTGACTGCTGGCTATAGGCAGTGTGGAGTACATCAGTGAACAGTTCACTTAATGCAAATATAGGCACAGAAGAGTTTGCAATAGACAGGTGTTCTTAGGGGTATTATGCCACTGGCACAGAACTCTAGTCCAATCTCCATTAATCTCTAATTATTTCCTAAAATTCTGAGATGCAAATAAGTCAGGAGCAGGATGTAATTCAGAGGATGTGAGTGACAATTTGTGAGACATTAATATTATTCCTTAATGAATCATCATGTGAAATTACACTTTTTTTATGCAAAGATCCCTCCTCTTGGCAAGGGAGGAGGAAATAAGTATATTGTAACTTAAATTGAACTACTTTTTCTGACTATTGAAAACTATTTTCCATTTTTTAGGTCAGTACAGCAACATAGGGTACAGACACTTCGTACTGGGCTACTAAAGATTTTTATGAAAAGAATAAAAAAGGGATCTGTCTACATCTTAAATTTTGTTGGTTTCTGGGAGCAAATAACATGTAAGTATAAACTAAATATTTTCATAAAACAACAATAAACATTTCAATGTAATTCTGTTATATCTGTTACATCGTTATGTTATCGTCATCTGTTACCTGTGACAGGAATATCACCTTTTCACTAATGCTGCCATAAATACGGATTTGAGTGAGTATCTCCAAGTCAAGGTAGGGTTCCACCAGGATTTGGGGTCATGTCCTAAAATGCTAACAACTTTATATTGTAAAATAAACATTTTCTTAGGACAATAGCCATTTTTAGAAGTACCTGACCTGACACATGGGGAATGACAACGCTATGTTGTTGGAAATTATTACCACAAAACATATTTCTCTTTGTAGACAAACTCTTGCATTTTTTTTTTTTCATATTGATGGCTTGATTCAGTATTGATGTTTAACTAAGGTCAAAGGGAATTTGTTGATCAGTTATCTCAGAAAATATGTGATTAAATGGTAGAGGTTGTATCATGTTAACTGTGAAGTCACTCAGACCAACGCATTTCTGAATTGAATTAAAAAAGATAACTCCCCAAATTCAATCTCTGGCTATAACATTTGAAAAGACATGCCTTCAAAATTTCACAGAGAGTCATCTGTGCCTTACAAAAGAAAAACATGATTCCTTTTTTCAGAAAAATGAATTACTAGTATTTTGCAATATCTTTTATATACACTGAAAAGCTAGGCAGTATTCAAAAGAAATCTCTTCCACTGCAACCAGACTGATATTCCTTATGGTTATCTCCTGGCATCCTGCTTTTACACACATTTCAAATGTCATATATTATTGATAATATTTTCTTAATAGCTGCACTTATGTGCAAATTGCAAAACTTAATTTGCCTCAGAAAGTACTGGGGACACTTACTGTATTTCAGTGTCAAAAATATTATATTATTTTTGATGAACTTGACATTTAGCTCCATCTCATCTCTGCAACAAAAGTTTCAGACAGCTTGATACCAGAACTTCCACCAAACCTCATCAAAGAGCTCAGAACATGCATGTCACCTCCTGACCACTGCCAGCACCTGCAATGCAGGACAGGAATTACTCCTTCTAAATCATCTAGCAATGAAAAGATGTTGCTTTTGAAGCCTGACCTCAAAAGCATTATAAGTGCAGTATTTCAGGTATCTCCTGGATAAACTTGAAAGGAAATGCAGCTCTTTACATCTGTCCATGAAGAGCATCACAGTTTAAAATGTTTAGCACAAAATACTTTGTTTAACAACACATGAGCTAAAAAGGTACTATGCTCTTATGCAGCTTAGAGATTGCTCTTTCTTTAAGCAGGGGAGAGTGGGTTTACAGATACAATCTTTTAGTCTGCTTTTCCTTACTGAAATCTTTGCAGAAAAATCAGTATCAATTGCCAATAGATTATCACTCAAAATTGTATTCAACCCTATTGTTTAGTAAATGATATTCACAGATTGTGTTTGGCTGTGTTTTCTGCAGCTTGGGGAAGTGCCATCTGTATATACTAGTAAGTATTTTTAGGATGGGAAACATGCTTTATGAGAAACAGAGATTTCACATTTCCTAGATTTATGATGTTTATTATTTTCCTGGATAGAATATAGGCACATTAACTATATTAAGGTATAGAATATAGGCATAATAACAATTATTTTTACATTGAGTCAATTAACCCTTCAGAGGATCTTTCATGCTAGAAGTAGACACAAAAACCTGCACAACAGCAAAGCTCTTTTCTTTGCTTCTCCCACCTCAACTTCAACACGACTGAGATATTCAGAGCACTATGAATGTACATAAGGAAAGTTTACATTTTACTCCTGCTTGAGATTATTGTGATGCAAAATATTTTGCTGGGTGTGATAAATGCTGTGTAGAATTGCATCAGAATTAATGTCTAGGTGCACTTCCTCTGGATTCCTTCCCAGTTCAGAGCAAAGATGGGAAAATAATACATGGAGTAGAAAAAATTAAGAGGGATTATAAATCTGGAGAACTATCATGAGTGCTTTAAAAACCTCATCTTGTCAGGACTAAAACGTTGCACATCCCAAAATAAAATGATGATGAGAAATCTACCTTCACCTACTAACACCAGGAAAAGCAGAACAAACTCTGCCAGATATTGTCCTTCCAGGACTGCATCAGTATAGAATCACAGTATATGTCATGTCAGCCACGAGCTCACATCCCCTGTGCCCAGACGTCAGTTAGCAGCGCTGGCTAACCACATCATGTACGTACCAGCAAGGTATGTGATAACAAAGCTATGCATAATACAAAATAAAAATAAGGTGGGGGAGCAATTAGTTTCTATGGTGATTTAAGAACATCACGCACCAGTTCATCACTCCTATGAATTACTTGAATTACTAAACACTGAAAATTTCATGCAGCTGTATAAAATTTATGACTCAGCCTGAGATTTTAATGCTGGGAATTGGCAAATGCAGCTATAATAACAGAGAACGTTTTTGTAGTGTTCCCCCAATATCCAAAGCTTCAAAAGCCTAAAGGGGCCTGCTCTCTCATCAAAATACCATGAAACATAAAGCAAAATAAGTAACAAATGCACATTATTTGTGCCTATAATACATTAAAAACATCCATGCATTCACACACAGAAGGAACAGATGTGAATAATTCCTCCTCTACCAAGACAGGGAGACAAACATAGAACTGTCTGGTGTTGTTTACTGCTCCCAGAAGGAGAGAAAAAGCTTACATGAAAAGCAAAAGGCCAAGCATGTCAGCTGTGTGCATATCAGGTGCAAATTTTAGAGTGACATGAACATGGAAATAAGCTAGTAAGAGACAAGGAAAACAGTAAGCTCAAAAACAGTGCAAGAGACTACATTTTCTTGAATATGTATTAAAATAGTCAGCTGCTGTGAACTGTGGTAGCTTAACTGAAATTAGCTAACTGAATTACACCAATTCAGTTCTAAGTGAGTGCCAGACAATGAGCCTTATTCACGTTTATGTTTATCATCATTGTATAAAATCCAAGTTGCAAGCAGGTCACACACAAGAAGCTCTAACCACACAGGCAAATACTTGAAATACATAAAAACTTGTTCATCTGGTCTCTCTCTTTGCTCGCTAGCCCTTCAATCCAGTGTTAAAATCTCACACAACTAACACCATGCTTTGGGGTAGGTCTTGGTCTGCTCAGCAGCTCACATCTCCCTCAGAATGAGAAAGTAAGAGCTGTCGTGTTGCCTTCTCATCTAGATTGCAGAACTACTAAGGCTTGGTTCCATTCTTGCTGACTACAGATCCAACATGCAAATAACCATCTTTTCAAAGGGATGCTCTAATTCCCGATTTTTTTTTGCTACTTTAGGGCTGTGAAAGTTAAAGTGTAGGAATTTTAATCCATCTATAAGATTCTTTTCATTTTTTACAAAAAATGCAAACATTTAGGACACCTATTCTTAAGAGTACCCACAAAAACCTGTGTAGGATTAATTTCTGAATATGTATTAATTCAGTTCTGCTTTCTATCTCAACGTCTGTTAGCTGTTGTTTTTTTCCATTTTTATTTTAGTTGAAACTGAATGTTCATAACTTTGGACAAGAGAACAAACTTGACAGCCAGAAGATTTCAGATTAATATTTGTCCTGAAAAAGAAAGGATGTAAAAATGTAATTTACCCATTTCGATGATATCAAATAAAATATTGGTCTGTCAGTCACAGGAAGGTAATCCAAGCAACATATCTGCCCAGTACATTTAATAACTTTTATACTCATATACTTCTCAGAAATATCTTAGAGATCTGGCTCTAGGTCATATAATGTGTAGTTCTTATGAATGCTTCTTAGAGCTACAGTTGGCAATGCATAGTATTTGTTTAACAGTGGTATGATTTTATCTGCAAAATATATTTCAGTATTTCTGAACCCAGACAGGTTTTCATAAGAGCAGTCTTTTAATGAACTTCCTGCTCAACATCTGCGTGTCCTGGAGCCCGTAATTACTTCTCAAAACCCAAGTAACATATCCACAGTAAAGCTGTGTAGTTTCAAATTCCCACACATTTGGGATCTAAATTCATAGACTGATAGACTCCAATTTCTGGCAAGCATGACTGACTATGTTTTGAAATAATAACAGCCAATATTTCCTCAAGCATGGAAAAACAAGAGGGTGTCTTTGTCTGTTTTCATTTTTATCACATCCTCCTTTTCAGTATAAGTAGTTCTTTGTTGATCTGCTAACAATTTATGCAGAAATCTAGACACCAGTTTATTTCATGAAGTATTCTGGACTCTTGATTCAAGTAAAGGAGGCTGTGAAGGCCTTTTAGCTGTTTTTGATCCCCATTTCAGAGAAACAATGAAAATAATATAGTGATGAGAAAAATACTATAATCAAAGCTGTCATCAAGAGAAATCCTTTACTTTATTAAGGTACATATATAGTTTTTTTTAAAGAGAAACATCTCCATGTATGGGCTAGAGGTCAGATTAGGATTAAAATGATTTTCAAGTAGCCTAAACTGAGACTATGGCTGAGGGAAATGGTTGGGAGTAAGACACATGAATACGAACCATCATTTTAGCCCTATGTTCTATACAAAGAAAATCCAAGCACAGATTTCTGAGATGTGAACAGAAGAGAGTTATTGCCTTTGATCAAGTAGTTGAAAACCACAGTCTCCGTGAATAATTATTTGTGGGAATAAATAAAATATTGCATTAGCCTACAAAGCAATCCAGCAGGATCAGGACTCATTTATTCAGAGTTTAGAGCCTATAAAAATAAATGTGCAAAGTTTACAAGGCTTTCCAAGCAAAGAATTAAGATAATATATTTCTCAAAAAGGGAAAATCGGGTGGTGGTGGTGGTGATAATGAATCAACTGCATTAAAACTGCAGTAGATCAAGCAAAGAAGGCAGAAATGTAAAAGCTTTCTAAAGTTTTTAAAAACTCCTTTCTGCCTAGCTGGTGTTTGTCTAGATGCTGTGGTTATTTCAGCGTCAGAGGGTAAAAATTTAAATATAATTCTATTATTTTTTTTTTTAGAGCCAGCTGCCTCAAAATTATAGAAAGCATCATCTAGAATATCCCCGGTCTAATTCTCATGCTGGCTCTAGTACGGGCCAAAGTAATTTCACCATTTTTACCAGTCTCTTCCTAACAGCATGCTTCACAGCACATTTTTTCTGCTAAAAATTTGAGCTCACTACTTAATGGTAAATGTCTCCATTTACTCTTCTGTCAAAGCCAACTGTAGTTGGTGTGGGAAGGAACAGATGGATGGAGCCACATAAAATAGAAATAAGAATAAAAAACAAAAACACATTTGCATCAATCTACTCTCCGTCATTTACATCCGGTCATTTCAGTGGATAAAGCAGACAGGTAAGTTTCATCTTTTTATAAGGGTCACTGTGGAAACTGCTAACTGCACTTGACCTAAGAACTGGTGATAACTTCAAGGGAATAAATATACGTTTACTCTCCTGGTTTGAGATCTTGGCTGGATGAAATCCTGTCATGCCCATTGCTATTGCAAATTCTGGCTTTATCGGTAGCTTGTTACAAAGTTTTTCCAGTGAGGCATAGTTCAGATAGTTTTGTCCTACCACAATGAACTATAGGCTACCACCAAAACACATCCTACCTGTGCTTTCTGTGACTGCTTATAACACAGGAATGTGAAGTGACTTAGCTAGTATATGCCTGATTATTTTATAATCTCCTGAGTCTGGTAAGGTGGCAATCCTTTTTATAGTTGGCTGGTTAGACAAAAGGAAAGCCACCATTAGTCATCTTGAAAACTGATTATGCTATCATTTTCCTGGAAGAAATATTTTGTTTCTTTCTGACAGCTAAATGCACACAGTCAATCAGTACAGATGAAGAGAAGTGTTATATAAAGACAGGCATATGAAAAACTTCACTGTTACAACCTTTGCTTCTTGCTCTACATTACATAGAAGCAATGATAAACACAGTTTATTTTTAGTAGGTATCTGTTGCTGTAAGAGCACACCTGCTACAGCAGTCTTTTTCATCTGACATATTGGCATAGACATCATCTGCAGTCATAGTGCAAGATATTCTGAGGTCCTGTTGTTACTGGTATAGAAAGCACTGGTCTTTTGGAACTGACAAAATATAAACCTTTTCAGACCAGGTGAGAAGTCACATTTGTTCTGTCCCTCTTGAATTGTGCCCTTCAGGTTTCAGCTCTATGTTTTGCACTATCAGTCTGGTTTGTTGCTATAAATTAACATTTCTTGTATATAGTATATTTTATAGGCTTATTTATGACAGCTATTACAAAACTAGTTCAACAATTACTTACCTGTGGAGCCCCGCAACAGAGTAAAACTCATACCTAATTATCCTCATAACTTTCTCAACTGAACAGAAAAGGGTACTGCTTGAATGAAAGCACTGTTTATTATGCCATCTGTGTACCCTGTCTCCTGGTTTAAATAAAATGCCATTCTCTTTCCATTTTGTGTTCCACGTTATCAAAAATGCTATTATACTCCTGAAAACACAGTGGATATCCACCTTTATATACTGCCCACAATTATAAAACCTAAAAATAGACAATACAATGTAGACTACGTTTTCTTTGGTCACAAATATTGTAACTGATAATAGCTCATTTTACTCCGCTTAAGAAGAAGTGACCCTATTGACTGTTCTTTGGCATAATTGATTAACCAGAGAAATAATGTATTTGGAAGTAAAGAAAGGGGAAAATAAGACACAGAACAATCAGCAGCCTGGTTAGGGCCCAGTGAAGAGGAACAGCTGACTGAGCCATCACCATCCAAGCTGCAGCAAAGGCATCCAGGGATCCATCTCAGAGGTAATGCTGATACCATGGCTTTATCAGGTTAGGGAATTAGAAAACACTTATGTACCTGAGAGAGCCTGCCACAAAGCGCAACAGATTCAATTGAATCTAGCTGTCCAAATCCTTCAAAAACTTCTGTTGGGACTACGAGATGGACGAATCATCTCTGCCAAGGCTTAAACACACAAGAGTTATAACGAAACAGATTGGATTAGTGGATTATTAAAATCACTTGTTTGAAATTGGTGTTTGTAGCCAGTATTTGTAACAACAAAAAGCCCATTTCCTGAGATTTATGATTAAAAAATAAATAAATAAATAGAGCAATGTAAGCTAAGCATTTACATTTAACACTCATGGACCTTGAGTTCTCTCCATAAATATATAGTCCCGCATATCAACTTGAAAAGACAAACACTACTTCACACTACAGAATTGAGTGTTGTGTCTGACTCCCCTGCTCACCTTTGGAAGTAAGACTTAAAATAAGAAAAATGTAGAACGCTATTTCAAAGTCAACCTTAATTGAATGAAACCAAGTATCACTTTAGCTATACAAGATTATATAAAATCAAACTTAAAATGTTAAAATATAAAAAGCATCAGTAACAATAAGAGAAAACAAAACCAAAGGTTAGAGTAAAGTTAAATTTTAATTTCCTTTCTCCTAATGCTTGCAGGTCCATTTCTAATGATTAAAAAGGCCAGAATGACTAAAGGGAAATTTAACATTTTCCAAAGGAGAAAAATGTTGGACACTTAATGATTATAAATAATTAACTTCAAATTACTGAGTAATTTCTATATCATTCATTGAGCTTAAACCACCATAAAAACTGAGCATTATTTTATAACACAGTAACCGTGAAATCTTTAGCACACCAAGTGCTACTGAACTGATTGTTTCTCACACAGTGTATGATCTGTGCAGAGAATTTAAGTAGCAGGAAGCAATGCAGTGCAAACACTACAAACTCCACATACACGCTTGCCTCTTTCAAATGTAAATGACTTGCTTTTTTTCCCAAATGATAAAAACAAGAGTTGGCAACAGTCACTGGGAATATGCATCAAGACAAAAAGATTTAAAATTTATTTTCTACCTAAGCAAACATTTTGGTGGAATGCAATAATAAAGCTTTTTGTTTAACTCTGCATATTTTGAGTATCAAGCTAGAGGTGCTTTTGCTTGTTGCAATGGCAGGAAGCTCAAGAAATTTTATTTTTCCTTGTGTGACTAAAGAAAAAGAGTCACCCTCTAAAACAGAAAGGATGCAATTAACTATAATCAAATGAGCCAACTGAGTGAGCCAATTCTTGTGCATTCACAAAATTATGCTTAAAGAAGTAGCATGAATCTTAAAAAATAAAATAAATTTTAGAAAATTAGATTCTGTAGAGTATACCAAAGAGGCATACTTAACAGGTAGCGGGACCATGGAAAAGCAGCTCACGAAAAGCTTTCAGTAGCTACTTATAACCACTTTGGCAGTTCCAGATTTGACTGGTTCTTTCCTAAATCACTTTATTTACATTTCTGCTAAAAATAATGTGCTCTTCACATTGAATATGCATGCCAGATTTTATCTTATGAAATTAAAAATGAGTTTTAAAAATATATATTTTAAAATAATAAATGCTACCCCATTGGGCACCTGAGTGAAGGTCCATCCTGTTTCAACATGACAGACAGACATCACTATAGCAAGGAAGTATTGGTTACAAATATGTCAACACTAAAAATACACAAAAAATACCCAGCGAACGGGTACAGGATATGAATTTAGGTGTTAAAATTTCTTTGATCTCACTAGGCTCATTTTGGGCAAATGAAGGAGGAGAGACTAACTCTAAGGTTGCAGATCTTCACTTCTCTTAAGACTCAAAGGTCAGCAGGAAAAAATCTACAGTTCAAATACGTAGAGCTTACCATTGACCAACACAAATACATTGAATCTTCTGGTTGCAATGCACAAATGCACAGCAAGCACAAATTATATTACCAGGAAAAAAGTGTGGTCAAATATATCTGCTTTCCTGGCTCTATAAATGTATTGGGTTTACGTGGCAAGGTTTTGGTAGCAGGAGACTACAGAGGCAGCCTCAGTGAGAACAGGCCAGAAGCTGCCCCATGTTAGGTAAGGGCCTGTTTCAGCAGGCTCCAAAGGGACCTGCTGCTGCCCAGAGCACAGCCAATAAGCCATGTTGTTTGTGCCTCTGTGAGAGAAGATTTAAGAAAAGGAAAATACTTGCTGTGCAAGAGCAGCTGGGAGAGCAAGGAGTGAGACCAGCCCTGCAAACCCCAAGGTCAGCGCAGGAGGGCAGGAGGTGCTCCAGGCAGGCTGCAGCAGTTCCCCTGCGGGCTGTGGAGAGGCCCCTGGTGGAGCAGGTGGATGTGGCCTGGAGGAGGCTGCGGCCCATGGAGAGCCCCCACAGGAGCAGGCACCGGGCTGAAGCTGCAGCCCATGGAGAGGAGCCCACGCAGGAGCAGGGGGTCGGGGGCGGGCGGGGGGGGGGGGGGGGGGGGGG